>CM024521.1:21034618-21452118 GCA_014182375.1 Eucalyptus virginea | reverse complement strand
TACTTGTCATGTTCCTTGGCTTATTTACAAGTGGTATTCAAGCTCTTATTTTTGCAACTTTAGCCGAAAGAAAACAAAAAAATTATTGGGGGGGGTCAAACTAACTTTCTTGAATAACAAACTTCTTTAAATTTAAATTAAGAAAATGAAAATAATAATTAAATAATATAAATAAATTAAATATAAATAATATTGAAATTCTAATAAAAAGGAAAATTTAAAATAACAACAATTTTCGTTTTTATTTTTTCCTATTTTTTTCTTGGACTTGGAGATAATTGTATTTTGATTGAGTTATTGTTATTGATAATTGATATCCCTTAAAAATGAAAAAAAAAAAAAAAAAAGTAAGGGATACCAAAAAATCCTTCTTTGAACTCACCCAATCAAAAATCCTTCAATTCCATACTTCATAAGCAGCACCTAGTTCAGGACTCCATTTGCTAGCCTCACAGATAATTTCATTACCCTCACGAGCAAGATCACGTCCCTCATCAATCACATAGTTTGGGCTCCTAGAATATGGCGCCCTTGGGGCTTTCTATTTGATTGTATTGAAAGGCCCAATTCATTGGGATTTCTTTACTGGGCCAGGTCATTTCGGGGCAAGCGGATCATTTATGAAAACGGCCCGTATCAATAATTCTGATTTTACATATGGACAATTCCTCAATATCTTGTTCATTCGCAACAAAATATTTTCTTTGTGCGGCGGTAAAAAAAAAAAAATACACTTTTTCACATTCTTCCTTTCGGGAAGGGAGGATTAGGAAAATCCTATTGATTGCAGCTTTCTCCGGACCTCGGGAAAATCATTGGATTTATACCAATGACCAAAAAAAAGAACAACTTGAGCAAAAATTTGAAATCGAATGGAAACTCTAAATAAAGGATCCATTACTCTAGATATATTCGAAAAAAGAACTAGATTGTGTAATGATGAAAATAAAAAAGAATACTTGCCTAAAATATATGATCCCTTTTTGAATGGGCCCTGTCGTGGAAGGGTCAATTTTTTTTTCCTAACGAATCTTTATTTTGTTTTGCCTTTGATCATATTATCATATTGGATCGAACAAGATTGAGTAATCTAATAAAAACCTTCGCGGGCGAATATTTACTCTTTCAATATCTATTTTAGTTGTAGGGTTAGCTCATGAATTCTCGGAATAAATGAATTGGTCCCTGGTTCATTCCGCCATCCCACCTAATGAATTATTAGGATTCATTTTTCAATAGAATCTTACGTATTCATAATTATGAGATGTGATCCTTCCGAATGGGTTAAGATAAAAGCAAGCCCCTGAGAGGACTTAGTTGATCCATGATTTATGTTTCATCTTTCGTTTCTTTTTTGTTTGTTTTGAGAAATATATCGATCAATTCCGATTCTTTCTTTTTCTATTGATTCTTTTCCGATCGAGATATATGGATCCACGGATCTATGTGTCTATATAGATCCTCTGTTCATGGATTGAGATACATGCCGGAATTTAATCGATGATGCAAGTTTAGAAACTAAAAGTATAGTGTAGAAAAGTAAAGATAATTGAAAATTTTGTTTGTTTGTTTCTGAAGGCGCTCTCCAATAGACGATTGGTGGAGTTTAAAGTGGTCATGCCATAATTGCTCCAAAGCGGTTCACGGAGGTTATATCCATGTTCCTCCACCTCCAGAAATTTTGTGCCCATTCTTCCACAAGGCCATGACCTCATTTCCGAATGGTTGTTCCTTTTAAAACGTGTGCTTATTGCTCCACGACCTCAGTGGCTTTGTTCTCTAATGACTTCAAACTTGTAATCATTTTTTGATACTTTCTATGCGTTCAACTCTATATTGATACCTTAACAATATACCAATCTTATTAATCGATACATTTGTCGACTATTTTTAACCAAACGACGTTGTACATCAACATTCGATCAGCAATAATCATTAATATGGACAAATATTGATATCAATCCTTGCGATCGTCAATAATGTGTTGCATGCTTGATGACATTCATGCTTTAATCACATGTCTATCCATATTGACAACTTGGTCCATTTTTGGTGCAAACAACTTTCTCATAATCCTTCAAACGCGTAAAGATCACGTGCTGTTTATGGACCGCAAAAAGTACATTTGGTTTGGACAGATATTTGGTTTAGGTGTCCCGCACGGTTGCATCCTTCCATAGCCTCGATGGCCAATAAAAGGTCCCAACACGAACGAAGCTTTGGTTCAGAGCTTGATCTTTCTTAGCTTTCCAGTCGGATTATGCAATGCCAATTCTATTCAATCTTTCTATTTCTTTTCGTCGGTCAGATTCTTACATTTGATTGTCTTGAAGTACCCATATTCAAGTGGAAAAGATCTCTTGCAATCTCTTAGGTGTCCCACACCGGCGTGTAAGGAAGAAAAATGAGAAAATTATCCAAAAAGTTCTAAACCTATTGAACTTTTACCAATTTAGTCATAAATTTATTAACTTTGCCAATTCAGTCCTAAACCTTTTCACTTTTTGCCAATTGAGTTAATTCGGCCAATTTTGGCTGGAAAATGCTGACATGGACTCTGGCGGTGCCATGTAGGATCACTGGCGCTAACGTAGACAATTTTTTTATAATATTTTAATATTTTTTTGATATTTTTTGATATTTTTTGTTTTTTTCCCTTTTTTTTTCCTTCTTTTCTTTTTGGCTTTCTTCTTTGCCTTTTTCGGTGGTCGGCCGGCCCTAGGTGACGGCCGGCCACCAGCCATGGCTGGCTGGTTGGCCTCGCCCGGGCGCGGCCCGGAAACACAGGCGAGGCCAACCTACGCCTAGGCCGGGCGGCCTCGCCTAGCGTCACCGTCCGGCGACGCTCAATAAGGCTGCCTTGGCCTGGGTGAGGGCAAGCCTTAGCGAGGGCTCTCCTAGCCGGATCTGGTGAGGTCGGCCCTCCGCTAGGTCAGGGCGACCTTGCCCAGTGTTGCCGTCGTCCAGCTGATGCCCAACGAGGCCGCCCTAGCCTGGGCGCAAGTCGACCTCGCTTGGCCTGGGCAAGGGTTGGCCTCACCAAGGCGACCCTTGCCTGACCGCGCCTAGGCAAGGGCTCCCCTAGTTGAGGCTAGCCCTCGCCCAGCCGGGCCTCACTTGTGGTGGGCGAGGCTAGTTGGCTGGATGTGGCTAGCAATCGGCCTTTGCTTATGGCCGGTCGGCCACCGGAAAAGGTAAAGAAGAAAGTCAAAAAAAAAGGGGGAAAAAAACAATAAAAATTACTAAAAATTAACAAATTATTAAAATATTATTAAAAATTGTCCATGTCAGAGCCAACAGTCCTATGTGCACTACCAGCATCTACATTAGCATTTTCCGGCCAAAATTGGCCGGATGAACTTAATTGTGTTTATAACTGAATTGGCAAGATTAAAATGCTTATAACTGAATTGGTAAAAATGCAATAGGTTTATGACTTTTTGGACAATTTTCCCTTCTAACCTTAATGATCCAAATTAAGGTTGTCTGGATCTTCTTGTCTCGTAATTAATAGCACCTCGACTTTGTTGGCAACCCCTCTTGTCTCAACTAATCATTTGGGATTACGATGGAATCTCCCTGAGAGAAATTGCTTTGCTGTACATTAATTAAGTCAAAGGTGCCACGTCAGGTCAAATTGTCCGCTATCCCTGTCCTAATTCGAGTGTCTTAACTGACGATGACGTGGCAAAGTCCGATTCCAGGTGGCGTTTCACCTCCCGTGCGCTTTATCCCTTCATCTTATTGAGATAGAAAATGGAAAGTTAAGATCAGGCAGGCTACACGCAAGCTGGGTTTCCCTGCGAATTTAGTGATTTCCTCCTCTATCCGTTCGATTCTGCGGGTGGGATTGTATCAGGACCGGGGTTTGGCTGCAGTATTTGGATATCTTTCTTGAATGGGATACGACCCTCAGCTGGTGTCGCGGTCGAAAGGAACCGCTGCTCGGCGTGCGACGTGTGGCGTTGTGCTATAAAAAGGGTCGGCTAGGACTGCGATTGTTCAAGGAGCTTTCGGATATTGCTAGAGAGAGAGAGAGAGAGAGAGAGAGAGAGAGAGAGAGAGAGAGAGAGAGAGAGAGTCATAAGCAGAAGATTGCGATGGGCATGGAGAAGTCGGGCGATGGTGGTGGTGAGGCTGAGAAGCCTTTTGGGTTCAACAGATATGCCTGTGCTTGTGCCGTCGTTGCGTCGATGATCTCCATTATTTTTGGCTATGGTCAGATCTCTCTCTCTCTCTCTCTCTCTCTCTCTCTCTCTTCCCATTTGGTTTGCCTTGTCGAGATCTTACTTTCGTTTCGCTGTTCACTTTGAGGATGATGAAACGTGCCGTTCTACTTGTTTAACTGGAACGAGAAATCTTCGTGTGATATACAGGCCATAGCACTCTTCATTTTCTCGTACTGATCATTTTCAGGAAAGCAAACCTTCGAATCATCCGAGGTTTCTTTTTCACAAGAGATCATTTGATTGGAATAGTCGTTGTTTGGAAAGTTTATCCAAATTCAAAATATCATCTTTTGAATGATTATTTAATATGTATCAACACCTCGCACCAAGTCTTTGATCTTTTATATATGTAGAAAGTCTCTTATAATTTATCGATAGCAAATCGGTGTCTTTTTAACTAAAAGAGATATTATTGATTAATTTTATAGTAAAATTGCGATGAGGAATCATATCTAAATGTGTAGTATGGAATAATTATTTTGATTATTGTTCCCAAGTGTGTTTGTGCCAATAGTTACGTTTTCGTAAAATTATTTTGTCTGAATGATATTCATGACATAATCAAGGTGCAATTTCAATTATAGATTTCATAAGATTTTTAGTCTTAATTAATTTTGAAAAATCCTATGAAGGGGATCTGTCTTGTCTGAATGCCGGATTGTGTACGACCGTGCTATCCTTGGAATGAACTTTTGTCGTCCTTTTCTTGCACTGATTTCAACTTTTAATTTTGTAACTTTACTCCAGACACTGGTGTTATGAGCGGGGCCATGATCTTCATAAAAGAGGACCTCAAGATAAACGACACGCAGGTCGAAATCCTCGCCGGAATCCTCAACTTTTGTGCCCTTTTTGGCTCTCTCATCGCCGGAAGAACGTCTGACTACATCGGTCGCCGTTACACCATTGTTCTTGCCTCCGTCATCTTCTTACTCGGTTCAGTCCTGATGGGTTATGGGCCGACCTACGCGATCTTGATGACCGGGCGGTGCACTGCCGGCGTCGGGGTGGGCTTCGCCCTGATGATCGCACCCGTGTACTCTGCGGAAATCTCCTCTGCCACACACCGAGGATTCTTAAGCTCTTTGCCGGAGATATGCATAAGCATAGGGATCTTGCTCGGCTATGTATCAAATTACTTTTTTGCGAAATTGACCCTAAAGCTAGGGTGGCGGATGATGCTAGGTGTCGCGGCCATCCCTTCCCTCGCCTTGGCATTCGGGATCCTCAAGATGCCTGAATCGCCGAGGTGGTTGGTATTGCAAGGCCGGCTGGCCGACGCGAAAAGGGTCTTGCTCCAAGTTTGTAATTCGGAGCAAGAAGCGGAAACCCGATTCCATGACATAAAAATAGCAGCTGGGATCGACGCGAATTGCAAGGAGGATGTCGTCAAGCTCCCGAAGAAGACTCGCGGCGAAGATGTATGGAAGGAGCTCTTGCTGAGGCCCTCACCCACAGTCCGGTGGATCTTGTTGGCTGCGGTCGGGATCCATTTCTTCGAGCACGCGACAGGGATCGAAGCAGTCATCCTTTACAGCCCGCGGATTTTCAAGAAAGCCGGAGTGACCAGCAAGAAAAAGCTCTTGCTTGCCACGGTTGGCGTCGGCCTTACAAAGGCCACATTCATAATAACAGCCACATTTTTGCTCGACAGAGTTGGTAGGAGGCGATTGCTCCAAGTGAGCTCAGTAGGGATCATCGTCGCCCTAACCGGATTAGGGTTTTGCTTGACGGTGGTGGAGCATGCCAAGGAACACCTCTTGTGGGCTCTCGTCTCCAGCATGGTCGCCACGTACACGTACGTGGCCTTCTTCTCGATCGGGATCGCCCCGGTCACCTGGGTCTATAGCTCCGAGATATTCCCGCTGAAGCTGAGGGCTCAGGGGATGGGCATCGGCGTCGCAGTGAACCGGCTCATGAACGCGATCATTTCGACGACTTTCCTCTCGATGACGGAGGCCATGACTATCGGCGGGACCTTCTTCATGTTTGCTGGCATAGCCGTGCTGGCTCTGGGATTTTTCTATTTCTTATTGCCCGAGACGAAAGGCAAGCCCTTGGAAGAGATTGAGATGCTCTTCACCAGGAAGAACAGTAAGGCCAGGAACAGAGGGATAGAGATCCAGCCTAACAGTGTCTAGTGGAGTCTGTAGACGTTTGAAGGAGTGTGGTATATTTCGTAGCATATACGTTTTTGACAAGTTTCCAAAACTTGGAACATATAAAAGCGCTGAAGCTGTGAGTTATATCAGAGACCTCGTAATCTACATCGAATAATGGAGAAAAAAGTGGACATCAATCTCGAACTCTTCTGATCAATGTCACTGCTGCATTTTCTCATTCCCATCTTTGAAGTGCTCCCGATCTCCAAAGCTTCGACTCACTATCCCATTTCAAGAACTTTTTACCACAGTTGATTTCTTGTACATGCGAATGTGGCGACTTAGCATGATGGTTTAAAGTCCAGCCAAATTGATCGTAAAACAAAGATAGTATTGTGCGGTTCGGGATGTCATTTTCTAGGGTCGTTCTGATCTTTCGGCTAAAGCTTTCCGGACCCCACGCTGTTATGTTGCGTTTTGGAAATATCTAGTCCAAATCGAACCCCTATTAACATTGTGGCGCATCCTTGATGACCCGATTTGATATCATATACTTGCCGGGAAAAGTAAAAAAAAAGTCCTAAACCTATTGCATTGGTATCAATTCAATCCTAAAGTTTTCAATTGAACCAATTTAGTCCTAAACCTTTTGATATTGGTACCAATTCAGTCCATCCGGTGAATTTTGGCTGGCGGCGCGTGGACGTCGGTCGGTGACCGGATGCGACGTGGCAATTTTTATGATTTTTAAATTAATTTTTCGAATTTTTAATTATTTTTATTAATTTTTTTCCTTTTTCCTTTTCTTTTCCGGCAATGGCCGAGGAGCCTCCAGTGAGGCTCGCGGCCCCGGGCGGAGGCTCGCCGACCACTGGGCGAGGGCCGCGAAGCCCTCGCTTGCTACCGGCGAGGATCGTGGCCCTCGTCCGGCTTCTCCCAAGGCCGCCGGCAAGGCCATGGCGGCCATCGCTAGGGCGAGGCGAGGGCCGCGAAGCCCTTGCCGGCCGGCGGCGGTGGCGAGCAAGGGCTTCGCGGCCCTCACCCGGTGACCGGAAAAGGAAAGGAAAAATAATAAAAAATTATAAAAAAATTCTAAAAAATTCTAAAAAATAATAAAAAAATCATAAAAATTGCCACGTCACGTCAGTCTCGGTCACCGGCCGATGTCCACGTCAGCGCCGGCCGGCCAAAATTGGCCGGATAGATTGAATTAGTACCAATATCAAAAGGTTTATGACTAAATTGGTCCAATTAAAAAGTTTATGACTGAATTGGTACCAATGCAATAGGTTTAGGACTTTTTTGGTACTTTTCCCTATACTTGCCCATCTCTGTATAAGCCACCAACACCTGTGACCCAATATGCGTGGCTTTGTTACCGTGACATGAGGCCATCTTAACTCTTGTCTCCAGTTATCTAGACATTCCTGGCGTACTTTTTGGCCCTCGAGGATCGTAAGCTTTTGAATTTGGATCATTAGATCACGCATGTTACCGAATTTCGGAGGGTATCAGTCATTACTTGGTTTCGGACCATGTCGTGTGTTGGTTATGTGTGATCATCATGTGCATGGGTTGTGACAAGTAATCCATGAAAAGATGGTTCAGACATCAAGCAGAGTAGAAAAAGGAAAGTTTTAAGGACTAAGACTCCAGTTTGTTAAAGACCAGAGACTCGCAAATGCGAAAATCATTGAGCTCCAAGGGTCCAGAATGCAATTGGGTCGGTCCGTATATTTGATCAATTTTCGGAACATATATTCTATCCTTGTGCATTGTTTTGGCCCGCAAAAGGAAATGAAAAGGAGCAGAACCACACTAATCTTTCAATTTAGATTATTGTCTATACAAACCTTTTCAATTGTAGCCGATATCTTATTACGAATAAATTTCTTGGTTTATCAACTTTCGTTTTGTCAGAATTTCTCTTGCAAAGGATTAACTTTCACTAAAAATTATTCTTCAGTTTTTAATTAAAGGAGACAAGGTCCTATGGCGACTCCAGACAGGAAATATCACAAGTAAATAAGGAACTCACAATTTCACTTTAGATAGAATTGTACAAATAAAAATCATGTCAAAATTTAATCGACGACATTGAGTCATTTCAAAGGAATGGAATGCTAGCAAATTATGCTGGAATTTAATCAACAACAAAGCTTGAGAGTGCAAAGATGCTATGTTGGAATTTCATTGATGATGCGACACTCATGATAGAGATACATACCGGAATTTAATCAATGATGCAAATTTAGAAAGTAAAAGTATAGTGTAGGAAAGTAAAGATAATTGAAAATTTTGTTTGTTTGTTTGTTTACGAAGGCCCTCTCCAATAGACGATTGGTGGAGTTTAAAGTGGTCATGCCATAATTGCTCCTAAGAGGTTCACGGAGGTTGTATCTACGTTCCTCCACCTCCAGAAATTTTGATCGGATTATGCAATGCCAATACTATTCAATCTTTCTATTTCTTTTCGTCGGTCAGATTTTTACACTTGATTGTCTTGAAGTACGCATATTCAAGTGGAAAAGATCTCTTGCAATCTCTTAGGTGTCGCACACCAGCGTGCAAGGAAGAAAAATGGAAAAATTGTCTAAAAAGTTCTAAACTCATTGCATTTTTAACAATTCAGTTATAAATTTATTAATTTTGCCAATTCAGTCCTAAACTTTTTTACTTCTTGCCAATTGAGTTAATTCGGCCAATTTTGGCTGGAAAATGCTAATGTGGACTCTGGCGGTGCCATATAGAACTGCTAGCGTTAACGTAAACAATTTTTAATAATATTTTTTATTTTTTTTATTTTTTCTGTTTTCCCTTTTTTTTTTTTTTTTTTTGGCTTTCTTCTTTGCCTTTTCCGGTCATCGGCCGGCCATAGGCGACAGCCGGGCGGTTGGCCTTGCCTAGATGCGGCCCAACAAGGGTCACTTGGGCGAGGCCAACCTACGCCTAGGCCAAGGCGGCCTCACCTGGCATTGCCGTCACTCGATCGACGCTCAACAAGGCCACCCTAGCCTGAGCAAGGGCTCTCCTCACCAAATTTGGGGAGGCCGACCCTCGCCTAGGTTAGGGCGGCCTTGCCCGATGTCGCCGTCGCTCGGCTGATGCCCAACGAGGCTGCCCTGGCCTGGGTGCAAGTCGGCCTTGCCTGGCCTGGGTGAGGGTTGGCCTCACCTAGGCGACCCTTGCCTAGTCGTGCTTGGGCAAGGGCTCCCCTTGTAGAGGCTAGCCCTCGCGGCCGGAGCCTCACCGTGGCGGGCGAGGCTAGCCGATTGGATGTGGCTGGCGGTTGGCCTTTGCCTATGGTCGGCCGGCCACCGGAAAAGGCAAAAAGAAGAAAGCCAAAAAAAAAAGGGGGGGAAACAATAAAAAACAATAAAAATTCAAAAAATATATATTATTAGAAATTATCCATGTCAGCACCAACGGTCCTACGTGCACCATTGGCGTCAACGTCAGCATTTTCCGACCAAAATTAGTTGGATGAACTTAATTGGCAAGAAATGAAAATGTTTAGAACTGAATTTGCATAATTAAAAGATTTAGAACTGAATTGGCAAAAAATGCAATAGGTATATGACTTTTTAGACAATTTTCCCTCCTCCTTGATGATCCAAATTAAGGTTGTTCGGATCTTCTTGTCCCGTAATTAATAGCACCTCGACTTTGTTGGCAACCCCCTTGTCTCAACTAATCATTTGGGACTGACCAAAAAAAAAAAAAAAAAAAACTAATCATTTGGGATTACGATGGAATCTCCCTGAGTGAAATTGCTTTGCTGTGCATTAATTAAGTCAAAGGTGCCACGTCAGGTCAAATTATCCGCTGTCCCAGTCCTAATCCGAGTGTCTTGACTGACGATGACGTCGCAAAGTCCGATTCCAGGTGGGCCTTCTTCTCCCGCGCGCTTTATCCATTCATCTTATTGAGATGGAAAATGGAAAGTTAAGATCAGGCAGGCTACACGCAAGCTAGGTTTCCCTGCGAATTGAGTGAGTTCCTCCTTTATCCGTTCGGTTCTGCTGGTGGGATTGTATCGGGACCGGATTTGGCTGCAGTATCTGGATATCTTTCTTGAATGGGATACGACCCTCAGCTGGTGTCGCGGTCGAAAGCAAACGCTGCTCGGCGTGCGAACTGTGACGTTGTGCTATAAAAAGGGTGAGCTGGGACTGCGATTGTTGAAGGGGCTTTTGTATATTGTTAGAGAGAGAGAGAGAGAGAGAGAGAGAGAGAGGCAGTGGGAGAGAGAGTGATAAGCGGAAGATTGAGATGGGCATGGAGAAGTTGGGCGATGGTGGTGGTGAGGCTGAGAAGCCTTCTGGGTTCAACAGATATGCCTGTGCTTTTGCCGTCGTTGCGTCGATGATCTCCATTATTTTTGGCTATGGTCATCTCTCTGTCTCTCTCTCTGGTTTGCTTCGTCGAGATCTTACTTTCGTTTTGCTGTTCGTTTTGTGGATGATGAAATGTGCTGTTCTACTTGTTTAACTGGAACGAGAAATTTTTCTTTTGATACACAGGCCAGATACTCTTTTATTTTCACGAATTGATCATATTTCGAATCATCCAAGGTTTCTTTTCTATAGAAGATTATGTGATTGGAATGGTCTCTATCCGGAAACTTTATCGAGATTCAAGACATCAACTTCTAAATAATTGTTAATAAGTATCAACGCCGCCTGCTAACATGTGAACTAATTAATATTTTATATACAAAAAACCTCTTATAATTCATCATTAGTGAATATCAGCATCTTTTTAACTAGAAGAGAAATTGTCTATTGATTTAGAGTAAAGTTATGATGAGGATTCATCTAAACATGTAGAACGAAAGAACTATTTTGATTATTGTTCCCGAGTCCTTAGGTTCCCACTACATTTTTGCAACTCTATTTTATATAGATGGTATTCCCTAAAGTAATTGATTTCGTCTCGCAATTTCTACTATAGATTCCATAAGATTTCTAGTCTCAATTGACTTTGAAAAATCCCGTGAAAATGATCTGTCTTGTCTGGATTAGAACACTTATAAATTGTGTATGACCATGCAATTCTTGACATGAATTCTTCTTGTTCTTTCTCGTACTGATTTCACCTTCAATTTTCCAAATCACAATCCAGATACTGGTGTCATGAGTGGGGCCTTGATCTTCATACAAAAGGACCTCAAGATAAACGACACGCAGGTCTCAATCCTTGCTGGAATCCTCAATATTTGTGCCCTCGTGGGCTCTCTCATCGCCGGAAGAACGTCAGACTACATCGGCCGCCGTTACAGCATCGTTCTCGCCTCCGTCATCTTCTTACTCGGCTCGGTCCTAATGGGCTATGCGCCGTTCTACGCGATCTTGATGACAGGCCGGTGCATTGCCGGCCTCGGGGTCGGCTTCGCCATAATGATCGCGCCCGTGTACTCCACAGAAATCTCCTCCGCCACACACCGAGGATTATTATCCTCTTTGCCGGAGCTATGCATAGCCCTAGGGTCCTTGCTAGGCTATGTATCGAATTACTTCTTCGCAAAATTGACCCTAAAATTAGGATGGAGGATGATGCTCGGTGTCGCGGCCATCCCTTCCCTTGCCTTGGCACTGGGGAGCCTTAAGATGCCTGAATCGCCGAGGTGGTTGGTATTGCAAGGGCGGCTGGCCGAGGCGAAAAGGGTCTTGCTCCTAGTTTGTAATTCGGAGCAAGAAGCGGAAACCCGATTCCGAGACATAAAAAGAGCTGTCGGGATCGACGAGAACTGCAAGGAGGACGTTGTGAAGCTCCCGAGGAAAACTCGGGGCGAAGGTGTGTGGAAAGAGCTCTTGCTAAGGCCCTCGCCCACAGTGCGGTGGATCTTGTTGGCCGCGGTCGGGATCCATTTCTTCGAGCACGCGACGGGGATCGCAGCAGTCATCCTCTACAGCCCACGGATTTTCAAGAAAGCCGGAGTGACCAGCAACAAAGGCCTCTTGCTTGCTACAGTTGGGGTTGGCCTCGCAAGGTTCGTACCTGTGATAATAGCCGCGTTCTTGCTCGACAGAGTCGGCAGGAGGAGATTGCTCCTAGTGAGCACAGGTGGGATGATCGTCGCCCTAACCGGATTAGGGTTTTGCTTGACGATGGTGGAGCATGCCAAGGAAGAGCTCTCGTGGGCTCTCATCTCGAGCATCGTGGCCACCTACGCGTATGCGGCCTTCTTCTCGGTCGGGCTCGGCCCGGTCACGTGGGTCTACAGCCCGGAGATATTCCCATTGAAGCTGAGGGCTCAGGGGATGGGCATCAGCATTGCGGTGAACCGGCTCATGAACTCAGTCGTGTCGACCAGCTTCCTCTCGATATCAAAGGCCATAACCATAGGCGGGAGCTTCTTCATGTTTGCCGGCGTGTCCGTGTTGGCACTGGCATTCTTTTATTTCTTTCTGCCTGAGACGAAGGGCAAGTCCTTGGAAGAGATCGAGATGCTCTTCACCAGGAGGAAGAGCAAGGCCATTGACAAAGGCATAGAGACCCAGCCAAACAGTGTCTAGTTGTAGACTGTACAGCTTGGATTAGTGTGGCATATTATGCAGCATATATAATTTGAAATGTGCCGGAAAGTTGAAGTATGTAAGAGAAGCTAAGCTTTAAGTCATATCAGGAACCTGGTAATTTAGTTCAGTATACCGCACTATCTTTTTAGTGCTTCTGATCTATAAAACTTCAATTCACTCATTGACCGACTAGCAATTCAACAGCCTGTACCGCAATTGATTTTTCTTGTATTTTATTATTATTTTTTTTTTAATGTGGACTAAGCATTGATGATTTAAAATCGAACCAAGTTGATAATATAAACAAAGAAAATAGTATTGATTGGTGCCATTCTTGGGATTGTTTAATTCTTTGGCTAAAGTTGTCTTGACCACTGTATCGTACTAACCAAAAACTCAAAACGGTGCATTCCTATCTCATTTATTCTCAAATTAATTTTCATATCGCACAAATTCCAAAATTTGATGCGCCTGTGCCATATCTACTAAAAAAATAATTTTCATGCCATCAAAAAATAACAAACCAAGTATATTAGCACCACATTTACCTTCAAAACTAATTTTCATGTCATAAAAAAATCTCAAACCGATATACCCATGCCTCTTTTACTAGTTTGAGATCTTTTTGTGGTGTGGAAATTAGTTTGGGGCACATGTAGGATGGATATACCAATTTAAGGTTTTTTTTTTTGGTGGCACAAAAAACAATTTGGAGGGTGAATGCGATAGAAACATATGTAGTCTCTCTCTCATGTATGAGCTCAATCCTTTTGCATCAATATATCTCAACAATAGATCACTATAGAGGGAGCCCCATGTGTCGGTTCAGATATCCCAACTTGAATGGATTATCATAGAGGAAGCCAAGTTCGAATCTCTTATGATATTTAGTTGGATTAACATTCGCTTAAAAGTTTAAGCTAATGAATCATAAGTTAATTACGATATATTAATTACTTTAAATTGCATTTATTTGATGTTGGATTTTTCTAACATAACTCATACGTGTATTCTAATGGGATTATTCATTTGTGTATGTTACCGAATTTTCGAAGGGCGTCATTCTTAACTCCGTTTTGGACCACGTCATGTGTTTGTTGTATGTGATCTAATCATTGAATCATGTGCGAAGGTTGTGACAATTAATCCATGAAGGACGCGGTTCAGGCATCAAGCGGAACAGAAAAATTGAAAGTCTAAGGACTAAGACTCCAGTTTCCTAAAGATCAGAGACTCGCAAATGCGAAAATCATTGAGCTCCGGGGGTCCGGAATGCAATCGGGTTGGTCCGGATACTTGAATCTCGGAACAGATCTTCCATCCTCAGGGCATGCTCTGATTCGCCAAAGGAAATAAGGAGGAGCAGAATGATAATTCCACGAGTATCTTTCGATTCAGATTATGTTGGCGTCGGTGATGTTTTTAGTTTATCGGCTTTCTAATCATCCTTCAAAAGCCCAAGAATTACGTGCTGTTTATAGACTCCGAAAAGTCCATGTGGTACATTTGGTTTCGCCGGACTTTTGATTCATGAACAAGATCGCGCCCCGATAGTACCAAGATCTAGCTCAGAGGTCTGTCGATGTCTGTCGATCTTAAGTTTCCAGTTTGGATCTGCAATGCCAGTTCGATTCGATCTTTCTGTTTCCTTTCGTCGGTCAGGTTCTTGCATTTGGTTGTCCTGAAGTGCACCAAGCTCTGCATATTCAAGTTAATTCGTTCGTCTCTAACATATTCTATTTACCATCTCTCAAGCCTCAGCTGCCGAAATTGAAACCAGCGTGCAAAGAAGAAAATTTAGCATATTAACTTAGGTGTACAGCTGTTAAATGGGTGGATTGGATTGGTTCATAAATGATTCAACCCAAATTGAACCATTTATTATAAAGCAAATTTCTTGACCCAAATCTGATCTATCTTAAGATTCACTTTTAGCATTTTTCTCAATTAATGACTTCATGGACAGGCTCGTCTAATTAATAAGGGAGCTCAAGGGTCAGGTTATATGAAGTAATGAAGTCAATAATTATAAAAATAAATTCATAAAAAAAAAGTAAAATACGGCGCAAATGGCACCTCGTGAAGCAAATAAAATCAACGGGAGAAAAAAAAGGCAGAGTTCTTGTTTCTGTTTGTATGTAGGGGGATCGACTCCAAAAGAATTTAGGTATAACTAAAATGAAAGAAAAACCATTCAATGAATTTCTTGAAGTATCGGTTGTTTCAATTTACAACCATAAAAAAAATTTGCTGACATCAAGTTGAAAGAAAACAAAATCCTCATCTAAGTACATACGAACTTGTCTCCGCCGTAAATATCTAATGCTTCGCCATGAAGCTTCCAGCAGCGCCCGATGGATCATCATAGGAGAGGACAACGGTTTACAATCTCAGATCTCCAAAATTTCCGGTTTTTAGCGTGTAATCAGCGAGCCACCACTGCCTTTCCTCTCTCTGTTATCTTGAACCTCTTAGTGAATTCTTGGGCATTCTACAAAAGCGAAGGGAACAGTTCTGTTAGATTTTATTGAGCTACAAAAGGCTCACCGCATAGGCAGTTTGTATAAATGCCCAATCAAAAATGCAACTAAAAGATCCATGTTCTCTTATAATTCATCATAAATGAAACAGCTTTCAGGTTCTAATTACTCAGATTCCAGAATTTAGAAGAACAAAATTCAGTTCCCACTTTCCTGGAATACCAGCAGGCAAAATGCCTTCGCAACGTTCTGTTAATCACTGATCACAAGCCAACATCATTAGAAACAAAAGAAAAATCAGGAACTGTCTTTGCAAGTTCATGAGCACCACCTGCCAAAACTTACTAACTGGAGCAGCTTATTCTTAGACACGAAAAAATAGGAAAAAATGTAACTTGCAACTAAAGATCTAAGGATGACCTCACATTCCCCTAAATTGGGTATACAGCTAGGAAAGACAGAGGACATAAGGGGAGGCCTAAGATCCAGTTGGTTCAAAAGCCAGAGCAGTAATTCTGTTAGTTTTTTATTCAGTCGCATATGTGCAACAATTAGCATAAAAATATCCCCTAAATGGTGACCAAGCCTGACAATTTAGATTTTGTTTTAAGTCAGTCTCTGATTCTCTACCAATCTCAAAGCTCAAATACTGATCATCTGAACACACCGTAAGAAGATTTGCAAACACCAATCAACCCTCAAGTCCTTTTCATTTAATAATAAAGTGATTATCAAGGGAAAGAAAGTGGATACACTGATAAGAATTGCACTTGAGAAAAGTACATCAAGTGCCAAGATCACTCTTAGAACCTACTTGGCCAAACTTTCAATAGAGCAGCAATAATTTCTAAATGGAAGCTTCAACCTCAGCAGGCATCTAAAGAGAGGTTCAGAGCAGAAGTTTCTGAAAAAAAGCAGAAGTTCCTAAAGGAGCTTCTCTAGCTTAGCTTTCTAAAATTTAAATGTCAATCTATCCTCAAACTATGGAAATTTCAATAGCAACTTTTAAAGCTTGGATAACATTAAAAGACCAACATAACAGAGAAAACAGATCTTTCCCCTCTTTATCATCTTATTACAAAGTAAAGTTGCTATCGATACTCTAAATGTTTCCAGAGACTGCTTCCATCTTTATCATCTTATAACATAGTAAAGTTGCCATTGATACTCAAATGTTTCCAAAGACTCCTTCCGTTAATAAAACTCTTTATCATGCCTATAATTATCAGTTACTTTGTAGCTTCACAGCCTAAGATTAAAACCCCTGAGGCCCCAGCTGCATCAGCATGAAACAATTGCAAATGCACCTTTGCAAGACAAGTAGATCTCACTCAGAACATGCATCTCCGTGATAACTTCAAAGTTTAAACACAGAAATTGCTGGGGACATTCCTTAAGAAAGACTAAGTTTCATGCTACATCTACCTCCAAACTGCCAAACAGACATTTGCTAAATCTTAATTAAATCATTCAATGAAAACATCCAATGTGCTACAGCGGTAGACAGGTCTGTAGACAACAGTTTATACATGTGTGCCCACACATGCTAGCTCCAGAGAGAGAGAATTATACGCTCCATCCTACTGACCTGCTACAAACCTTATAAATTGGCTACTAAATTGGCTAATAAATTTCTGCAAGACTATAAAAAAAGACACCTAATGCTGGTAAACAAAAACAGAAGTGCATTTATACATAACTTTTCTGGTTTGACAGATTAAAGTCTAGCATCAACTATCCAGGTTAAATTCCTGCAGACAACATTCATGAGGCCAAATCAAACAAAAGCACCCTCCCTTTTGTCCACTTTCTTTCATTCCCTCCGCATTTTGCTACCCTCCTAATTTAGCCAAACACAAATAATTCCCCCCCGGGGGGGGGAGGACTACACTACAGATTCCACAGACATCTCGAATGCAGATCTCTTTCAAATGGTTTTGTGTTAGATATGGATGTATTGTACATGTGATGTGAAACTCTAGCTCTGTCCAATGAGTTAGTCCAGTGGGCAGTTCAAGCCCAGAAGCTATAAAACAAACTTAGAAGCAGCTCTATATCACATACGCATGGAACTTGAATATCTAAACTTTCTCCATGTACAATTGTTAATTCCCCAAATGCATCAGTTTGTTGGAAACAGCCACACGATTACATCAATGGTATCAACACTTCGCCAAGAAATAGAAATGCTGCCAAGAGGCCTGGCTCCCTTTCTACTCTCCAAGTCACACTAACATATGTGGCTTTTCTAAAAGTAATATTCATCCAAACCAACTATATCCTCTTCTAGAACTGGTACTGATTGGACGGGTCACACCTCTAAATTGGAGGATCCATATCCTCCTAAGCTATATCTGCAAGTCTTGTCAAGCACACTCCTTAGTACATTTCCGATAGTTTAATGCATCATTTGCTGGTTATGCAATATATCGCCAGCAATTCAACTTTGCGATTTGAAGCAAACAAGTACAAACTAACAACTCAATGGATGAACAAGAACACAAGATCTAAAAGAACAACAACGAAAGGAGATCGTCGAGCGTTCACACTTACCGTGGATTGAGCCGGAGGGGGATCGATGAACCGTATGGACATCTTAGCGATCTCCGCGATCGCATCCTCTCTAACACCAGGAACGTCACTGCTCAAGTCCTCGAACGCGGCCTCGAACGCCTCCTGCCAAAACTTGTGCATCCTCATCCGCCTGCTATTCGTGTACACGTCCCACATGTGCTTCACCAGCTTCTCCCTCTCCTCCATCTCCTGCACAAGCATCACGCGAATCAACCGACGAGATCCAATCCAAACCCTAGCGACGGGCCCGCGCACACGAAAACACGGAAGAGACAGAGCGCGGGGCGCCTACGAGGACGTCGAGATCGTCGCGGATGGGAGCGTCGAGGTCGTCGGAGAAGCGGTTGAGGTTGCCGGCGGACCACCGGAGGGTGACGGTGCCGGTGAACATGGACCAGAAGGCGAGCAGGAGGATGGCGGCGAGCGCCCAAATCTTGTACCGGCCGCGGCCGAAGACGCCGGAATCGGGGCCCTCCCTCTTCGCGTTGGCGGCCGCCGCCGCCGACGACGTCGACAGGGGGAGGGAATCGTCATCCTTCATGTCAGCCGGAAGGGGAGGCGGCGGCGGCGGCGGCGGCGGCGGCGGCGGCGGCGGCGGCGAGGAGCTCCGGCGGGGTTCGATGGGACCGTCGTCGGCGGCACTACTGCTCGCGCGGGGAAGGGGCGGAATCGGGAGGGGCGCGATCTGAGGAGAGAGAGGGAGAGGGAGGGAGCCGTGTCATTTGCGAGAATATTTTTGGAAGCAAAACATTTTTTTTTCCTTTTTGCGGGCCACCACTTTATAATATATTATTATTATTATTTTTTTTTTATTCCAAGCGATTTTCGTTGACGTCGACTCTGATTTTCGTCCGGATTATCTCTGTCCAGAGTCAATGGCTCGATGCACGGGCCGCGGGTCGATCACGTGAACGAGGGAGGTCGCACCCCGGAAAGCCCCCGTTGGGCCGTTGGGGCACTGCAGAGTGCAGACCCATATTTTTGGAAAAAACTTTTTCTTAATCATTTATCGCTTATTTCACTTAAGAAAATGAATTCATAAAAAATATTTTTCTAATCAATGAAATATTATGCATAAATATTTTCCAAAATATGATTATATATTAGTGTGCTTAAACCAAAAACTTTATTGAATATGAGAACTCTAATGCAAGTTCCCAAATCTCCAACACCTAGATTGAATCCATCAATATTGAGCTCGGATCTAGGTCTCTAACACTCAAGAATACCTCGATTGAGATCGGACCTAGTTCCATTGAGGTTAGGATTGGGACCTTGGTTCCCAACCCCAAGCCTCTTACGCCTATGGCAAGGTCCATCAAGGATGAGCTCGACTAGATGGTGGGTGTGCCTTATGCCTTGGCACTCGAGATTGTGTCCATAAAGGTCTAGCTCAAATCCTGATGCTCAAGGTCTAATCCCCAGCACTCAGGCTCACGTCCACAAAGGTCGTATATGAGTTGTTGATGCGTAGGCTCAAGTACTTGATTAAAGAAAGGTTTGTTTTTAGATATCTCTTTTAAAATCAAATTTTCAATTATTTTATTTTTTTAATTCAAAATTTTAATTATTTTTATGTTTAAAAATTCCAACTTTAATTATTTTCTTTTGTTTCTTTTTCTTTTTTTCTTCTTCTTTGGGCAAGAAAAAGAACAAATAGAAAATAAAAATATATATTTATAAAAAGAGTGCACAAAGAAAAATCAAATGGGATTTTCCATACCAAATGGTAAAAACTATTTTTTAACTCATTTATTGATTTAAGCTAAACATCATATAATATTATCATTTTTTAAAAAAAATGATTTCTTGGAAAAAATTTTTTTTAGAACTGTGACCTTTTTTTTTTCAAACAAATGGAGCCTACATTAAGAGAAAATTTGAGGGCCAATTGTCTTATTGCGGGGTCGCCCAACTTTGACAAAGATGCAAGCTCAGTCATTTTTATACACTTTTAAGTTTCAAATGGAAACATCCGACTTTTAAGATCAATCATGAACGCCTCTACTCAAGTCAAATTGCTAGATCCCTTGATAGTGGCATGATTTATTGGGGGTCTTATTGGATCTCGAGTTCACACTCTCAAATTTCAAACTTAGGATTATGCAGACTTTGATCTGACCTCGATATAAACATAAAACCGTACGATTGAATTGAATTGAATTTTTAGTCATGTTAGATAAGAAGGATGCAATTGAATAAAATTAATTCAATGCAACGGGCGCAGCGCAAGGATCAAATTGAGTAAAATTAAAGGCGAAGGATGAATTCAGCATTTTCACTGGATAATAAGGGATTAGAATCGAATTGAACGATTAGTTCGAGGACATCGTCCCAAAAATGATTCACAAAACGCGGTAGCAATCCGCGAGAGAGAGAGGCAGACGGACGGCGCTGGAAATGAAGTGCCCGTACTGCTCGGCGGCGTCGCAGGGGCGGTGCGCCACCGCCGGCGGCGGCCGCTCGATCACCGAGTGCACCTCCTGTGGCCGCGTCGTGGAGGAGCGCCACCACTTCCCCCACCACCTCTTCCGCCTCCGCTCCCAGGACAACCCGCTCTGTCTCGTCACCTCCGACCTCCCCTCCCTCCCTCCCCAAGCCCTAGCCCCCGCCGACGCCGACGCCGACCCCTTCGAGTGCACCGGCTTCATCACCGCCTTCTCCACCTGGTCCCTCGAGCACTCCCCGCTCTCCCTCCGCTCCTGCCTCTCCTTCTCCGGCCACCTCGCCGAGCTCGAGCGCACCCTCGAGTCCACCAACCCCTCGTCCTCGTCCTCCTCCTCGTCGGCGAGTTCCGGCGCGACGCCGTCGTCGTCGTCGACGGTCGTGGTGGACAACCTGAGGGCGTACATGCAGATCATCGACGTGGCGTCGATTTTGGGGCTGGATTGCGACATCTCCGACCACGCGTTTCAGTTGTTTAGGGATTGTTGCTCGGCGACTTGCCTGAGGAATCGGAGCGTCGAGGCTCTCGCCACTGCCGCTCTGGTTCAGGCCATTAGAGAGGCGCAAGAGCCTAGAACTCTTCAGGTGATGATGCCTCAGGAGTTGTTAATGTTGTCTGTCTGTCTGTTACTTTTGCAATTGGTGTTCTTCGTAGAAACAATCAGTGGTATTTCATATGAAAGATGTAGTTGGATGCTTCTATGCATTACACTTGAACAGTGCACCTCAGGTTAATGGCGATCCCTGCATCACATTCCTTTTGTTTATCGATACCAGTGTGGTGGATGTAAGGCTTCATAGATTATTACATGTAATTATCCTGCGATGGAATGTGAATTTGTGGGGGAATCCCTGTTTTGCATCTTATAGGGCTGGTTTAGTTGGAACTATGCTGCTATGCATTAGACTTTAGTTCATATGTGAGATTCATGGTGGCAGCCGTCATTGCGTGCTGTCTTAGTGAGATCATTGGTGATGTGATGTGGATACTTTTTTGCTCTCTTGGGGCTTTTAATATATGTTTTTGTCTTTATATTAGTGAGATCATTGGTGATGTGATGTGGATCCTTTTTTGCTCTCTTGGGGCTTTTAATATATGTTTTTGTCTTTATAGTTGAACTTCATGCAACTATCAATATTTGCATGGATCTTGAGCTGCATCAATACCGAGGCAATTGCCCATTCCATTGCCCATGTTGTCAAATGTTGTATGTGAGTGGCAGTTCGCCAGTTCCACACCTTTTCTGCGCCATATAAGGATGATCCCCGTTTCACCTAGGTTGAATATTCCTGACTCGTATTGAATTTTTACTGTTTCTTGGAAGTAGCAGCAGTGGATCTTGGTGCTAATTAGACAAAGAGGGTAGGTTAAAATCTGTTGTGCTACAGGAGATACTGATGAATAAATCCTTAAGAAGTCTTGATATCATGCAAGCTTAAAGAAATTGGCATTAAGCGTAAGAAGTGGTCTGTCTGATAATGATATATCCACCAAGTCGACTGTCACTGTCTTGCTTTACTGGCTCTGGCTGTTCCCTGAGTGCTTCTACTGCAAACTGATATTAGCAAATGTATTCTTACATATACATGTTGATCTGAACACTAAATATGGGTGGCGGCTCAATGAATAACCTCCTTGTGTCTCTGATTTTGTACTTGCAAACACTGATATCCATTAGGAGTATGTTTTAGATATGCAGTGGATCAGCTTCTTTTCTATGCTTTTATATTATACACACACACACACACACACACACACACACACACACAATAAAATCAAGTTCAAAGTCTATACTAGCATGTGAAAGAACTCTGGCTGATCTTGCTTAATGATGGGGATCCACTTTGCAAGAATAATGATTGGGGAAGAGTTGTGCATGTTAAATCTTTTGGCGAGACTTAGTTATTTGGACACTATTGAAAGTTTCACATTCTAACAAATGAACATAGAAACCAGCAAACTCTCTCTTAACTGTTTGGATCAGCTGACATAGTGATCCAGGAAAACTCACATTGCTACATACAGCTCAACCAAATATAGCTCAAATAGTAGTAGGCCAATTGACTTTCAGAAGGTATTCTTTGGGCAATTATTTTTCTGGCATTAACAGTCTTAAAACCGAAATATAGATCTTCATACATTACAGAACATATGAGTGCTTTCCTGACCTTATGATACTTAGGAAGAAATTAATGAGTTTTCTCTTGTTGGCTTCAGAGGACTTGTTCTGGTATGCTTAATGATTTTCTTTTTTGGGTTTGAGTACAATTTCTATTATTCAATGATTTTCTCGCAGTTCGTCATTTTCTGTGTTTTTTAGGTATTTGCTAGTAAATTGCCGCTTAGAGGGATTTGCTATGAGTAACCTGTGTCTTATGTTCTGTCAATGTTATTTTCTTTGCTCTTCAATTACAATCTTAGAGCCTCTCCTACTTTCTTCCTTTCCTTATGGGAATCTAACACAAAGTTTAATGTTCAGGAAATTTCAATTGCAGCTAATGTGCCTCAGAAAGAAATTGGGAAATATATCAAGATACTTGGGGAGGCTCTCCAGTTAAGTCAGCCCATTAACAGCAATTCAATATCTGTCCATATGCCAAGGTTTTGTACGCTCCTCCAACTAAACAAATCTGCTCAGGTATTATTATGTATTACCTAATGTTTGTTTGAGGTTGGCTATGTCACTTTGTGAAAAGAGTTGACTTACCTTAGATGATATGATGCTACAACCCACATTGCTAAGAGGAAAAAGAGCGATCTTTCTTCTTTGGTTTAGGAGGAGTTGGGGAGTGAGCAGGACAATACAGAATTAGGTGCAATCAATCAGCCATGTCTGCACATGGGTAAATTCCAGTGGTCCAGAGAACTTCCCCAAACAATTTTTTATAAGCTTCATAATTTGAGAAGACTGACATCCTATGAGAGTTTATGGTGAAGAAAATGAAAGAAGGACGTGGAGGAAAACTTTTACTTGATACACTGTAAAATAAGGTCCACTACATGGAAAGAGATTTTGGATGATTCAATTTTTCTGTCCTATTCAAATCATTTTATTTGTCTTAGTGTGTGAAAAAATAACAGTCTTCGGTTAGGTTTCATCTCTCTCTCTCTCTCTCTCTCTCTCTCTGAGGAACCTTTTCAATACGGTCCGGATTGCTAGCTTCCGTTCATAGTTTTGCTACAGATGATACACGAGGAATCTCTCTTGTTCTCTCCTTCTCTTGGGTTTAACAACCACTTTGGAATTTAATAAATGTTAAAATGTGTTTTCCCCTTAAGGTTGCTTTTCGCCAAATTATGCAATAACAAGTTTCTAAATTCAGGAATTGGCTACTCATATTGGGGAAGTCGTGATCAACAAATGCTTTTGCACTCGTAGAAACCCGATAAGCATCTCTGCAGCTGCTATATATCTTGCCTGTCAACTAGAAGACAAGCGGAAAACTCAGGCTGAAATTTGTAAGGTCACTGGTCTGACTGAAGTCACCCTCCGAAAGGTTTACAAGGAGCTCCTGGAGAATTGGGATGATCTGTTGCCGTCTAATTACACTCCAGCTGTCCCCCCAGAGAAAGCTTTTCCCACAACTGCAATTACCTCAGGTCGGACATCAGCCAAAGCTGAGACAGCTGAAGTAATCGTACTGGACAAAGATAGCCAGGTGGAGGCTAAACCAAGCAAAGATAAAAAGGCAGACAATAAATCAAATAAGTTCAATGAAGTCCCTGACATGAACCAACGGGCCAGGTCCAAGGAGGAATCTGAATGTAAAGGTAACTCAACAGGAGCAGACACACACTTGTCAAATCATATGCAAACTTTCAATTACCCCTGGCTTTCTTTTGGGCCTTCCGGTGTCGGTTTAGCCGGGGAGAAAAGTCAGAGTGGGGTTACAGCAGTAGACATAAAGGAGGCACTGTCTAAGCATCAAAGGCCCGAGAACAAGGAAGATAAGGAGAAAAAGGTCACTTTTGGCTCCATAAAGCCAAATCCTATATCAAGTTCCTCTGCTACTGCAAGCTCAGTTGCTTGGCCATTCTTTGCCTCTTCAACGAAGTCATCTTTGAGTTCACAATTTGTGGAATCGCTAAGAGGGTTGCCTGACGATGTTGAAATGAAAGAAGTTGAGATCCAAAATAAACATAGAAATGCCTAGTGTGGACATATTCGAGTGTATAAGGTGAGAACTGAGAAGCAACCCTGCTGTGTCTTTTTGTCTTTTATAATGTATATAGTCAAAAATTTACTGTTTAGTCTGTTGTTATGAATTCATGACCACCTTCTTCTTAAAAATTTGGAAAAAAAAAAAACCCTGTTAGTACTTTCAGTTTGAAAGTCAATGCCCATTGCATGATGCTTGTGTGATCACAACCGACTGAAGCATTTTGAGATAAGCAAGTGCTGCAATATATGTCGGGGATGGAAATTGAGATTGCTTGCGATAACTTATAATATGACCGGCTACTCTCTGAGGTTTTTGATGGCCCTTGAGTTCCTCTATCCAGAAAAGTCAAGTAGGGTTGGCATTTCTACTTATGGACTGATTGTATTATAGGAATAATATGTAGACCTTTGTAATCATAGCTTGTTTTACCAGATTCTGCTGAAAAGAATGTAATGCTTCGGCAGTGTGTTGGTGACAAGGATCGTGCTGCTAACTGTTGGGGACGAGAAAGAGAGCCCAAAACAACTTGGATGGGCGACGTTGGGATATGAATCGGTTCCCTCTAATGAATACCAACATTGACCTTCGTGGTATTGTAACGATGCAAATCGTTTGCATGCTTTTATCCATTCATTCTTTTCCTTCCATCTGATATCTAACCGTGAGAGCTCCCATATAATGATTTAGCACTATGATGGATCAAATGCTCACTTCGTCAGAGGACATGGAATTGTTACCATGTGCTTCTTTAGGATAAAAAACTGGCTAACCCATGCATTGCAAGCAAGCAAGATGTTGTCCCAACTTTGAACTGATTGTACCTACTATGGCCAAATTCGTAGAATGTCTAACTGGCCTCCTGGCCTCCCAATCGCTTATCACATCGAACTAGCCATCCATTCATCATCGGAGTAACGAAAATTAGACCCTCAAGCTGAATCTGTTGACGAGTCGCTTTTATGTAATGCTGTGTCGTCAATTACGGGTCATTGGCGATGGGCATTCTAACCTTCTAGAGTCATACATGACCCGATACGCAGCTACATGCAATGAGATGAACTTGTCTGTGATTTGACTCGTGCTAATGAAATGATTCAGGTTTCGTGATATGTTTAGTTTTTGTCTAATTGATATCGGGTTCACTAGAGATCGGACAAGCTATTCCTACAGTACCAGGCGTGTGAATCCATGAGACATCGGACCCATTTGATACCATATTAAATGATTTTAGGTACGGTGCCTATTCATTTTCCATTGAACAGAGTATATAAACATAGGTAAATTTTGCAATTTCACGCCAGAGTTTGAAGCTAAGAAACTTTAGGTGGGGTTCAATTCTTTAAGGGTCATCGCTTGGTATTATGTTTAAATACACTCACCCTCAAAATTTGCGCCTCAATCCCTCAAAAAGTTTTCCCCACTCTGTCCTTTTCACCAACATGGGTGTCCAAAGAAGGTAACACGAAACCTCAGCCAGGAATTGGTAACAGAAATAACGGACGAGGCTTCAAAACTAGAGGTGGCAAAAGACAAGGGTTGGGGAGAGAGAGAGAGAGAGGGAAGAGAGAGGGAGAGAGAGAGAGGCCCTCCTTTGTAGGAAGGAAGAGGAGATGATGGTGATGGGGGTTTCTCTATCTAAGATGCAACCATCACTATGCTTCTCCTTTTCCTCCTCGTTCCTCTGAGTGACAACTCTCCCATTTCGTTTTGTCCAGGTACGCCACCTTCTGTTTGTCGTTCACCATCTTAAATCATTGATATATTCCTTCCATCTCCATGGAAGGTACTGCAAAAGTGTGTATACCCCCCTTCTAGTTATTTAACCCAAATCATTGCGGGAAAAGTAAAGGAAAACCAATTGCAATTACATCTTGCGATCCTTCGTTTTAAATCTCCTCACGATAATCCTATGTTTTGTGCCCGTTGTTTTCCCAATGATGTAGCCACCCGACCTGCCTTTTGAGCACTTGTATAAATTGTAATAGGAATCTTCCTCATGCTACGTGTGTCGCATCAGAAGCTTTATTCGTTCTCAAATCATTTTTCCATCTGATTGTATCGTGTTACCTGTGATAAATTTTCTTCTTTTCTTTAGGATGTGGAATTTGATCTGGAAATTGGCAATCACTTAAGGACTCTAATCTTTTTTCTTTCCAACAATTTAGATTTGAAAGCGGTGCTGAATGCGCTCGAACGTTGTGGATTCTCTTTTACAATTAGCTTTCTTAGGGATCTAGCACGTTGATGATTGTTCTCTTAATGACAATGCTTCTGTTGCATGGGAACTGCTTTTCTCTCTTTTGCACTTGTATCCATGTCATGTCATGCAATCTTCCTCTCAGGGGTCGTCGATCGCAGAGGAGAGCGGTTGCGGGAGTAGTGGAGGTTTCCGCATAGAAAGCTTAGCAGGAGGTTGATGGTCTGCCATTGACAATACAAAAATGTCTTCATCAAACGGTACTGCTCCGTCGCCGGATTCCCCACCACCTCCCGATTCCTCTGACTCGTCCTCCCCCGGCCCCGGCAGAATCCTCACCCCCGACCCCGCCAGCATCCTCACCCCCGGAATCTTCACCCTCCCCTCCACCGCCCTCCGATTCGTCCTCGCCGCCCCCTGCCTCGTCCTCTCCGCCTCCTTCCTCGTCCTCACCGCCACCTCCTTCCTCATCCTCACCGCCACCGCCCTCTGATGAATCGCCTCCGCAGAACTCTCCTCCATCGCCGCCTCCGAGCAATAGCTCCAGCAGTGGCTCACCGGCGCCCCCTCCCCCACCGTATTCTCCGCCACCACCGCCGAGTACAAAGGCGTTGTCACCTCCACCTCCGCCGGCACACCGGTCAACTCCGTCATCGAGTACACCATCGTCATCTTCTTCTTCTTCATCATCTTCGTCGTCGGTCAACTGGGGAATGATAGGTGGAGTCTCGGCTGCAGTAGCGTTGGTTCTCATTGCTTTTATTGCTCTCTGCATCGTGTGTTGCCTGAGGAGGAAGAAGAAGAAGCGTGACGACGAGATGCATTATTACATGGATCATTCTCATGGTCACAAAGGTCAGTTGTAAGCTCACCTTTTACGTGCTCCTTCCATAACACAAACAATTGTGCGTGCTTGCATGAAAATCTTCTTCAATGCCTCTTTTCTGAAAATCTATGAACGCTTTGCATGTTAATAATATGAACAGACCAAAAGATATGCATTGCTTACGGCATACCTCAATATAATTGAATTTACTTGCGCAATAACTTTGGAGTTCCCATCGAATTTGCATTCACAAAATCTTACAGGTAAAGCATTTTCTTGTTAGGTCCCTAGTTGTAAGATTTTATGTACATCTGCGTGACCCAATTAAAACATTAAAATGTAAATTTGGTCAAATAATAGGCAGACCTTGAATAAGTTAAAATTCTTTTTCCGATTCTTGAATTGGCATGGAGGTATGTCGTTGCAAATAATTTGAAGGCCATCAATAGCTAACGCAGTTCTATTCAACCATCAAAAGCTGATTATACATCTGATGGTTGAACATTCTTCTCTAAACGTTAGAAAATTACAATTCCTGTTTCTCTATCTTTAATCATGCAGCTAGTCATGACTACTACCAAAGCTCACAACAGCCGCACTGGCACAATGGGACCCCCGCATCCGACCACGTTGTCAAGCTCAACCCAGAGTCTGGCGTCATGGGGTCCCCTGGTGGAGGCGGCTGGCTGCCGCCTCCGCCCCCTCCGCCGATGATGAGCAGTGGCGACATGAGCTCAAGCTACTCGGGCCCACGCCACCATCCACCACTGCCCCCTCCGTCGCCAGGCCTTTCCCTCGGCTTCAACAGCAGCACCTTCACATATGATGAGCTGGCCGTCGCAACTGGTGGGTTTGCGCAGGCCAACATGCTGGGTCAGGGTGGGTTCGGCTATGTGCACAAAGGGGTGTTGCCAAACGGGAAGGAGGTCGCTGTGAAGAGCCTCAAATCAGGGAGCGGTCAAGGAGAGAGAGAGTTTCAAGCTGAAGTGGAGATCATTAGTAGGGTTCATCATCGCCATCTCGTGTCGCTTGTTGGGTATTGCATTGCCGGTGGACAGAGAATGCTGGTCTACGAGTTTGTTTCAAACAAGACCTTGGAGTTCCATCTTTATCGTGAGTTTCATTTATCGAATCATGATACATGAAATCTAAACAATTCATCGGACAAATCCTTCTTCAATCAATTCTAACATGGAAAATCATTGTTGATCATGGAGTGACTGACAAAAAGTACCAATCATCGAAAAGTTGTTTTCACAATTCAGTGGAAGTCAAATGATGTGCTGAAGTAACAAGGTTTTTGAGATTAACAATCTTAAACAAGCCATTAAGTTATCATATAATCTCAGGGAAATCTGGGTCAATTTTCCATTCTCATGTTAATCTATGCATCTGTGGTCCCAGGTGATGATCCGGTGATGGACTGGGCAACTAGGCTTCGAATCGCACTAGGATCTGCTAAAGGACTTGCTTACCTTCACGAAGACTGTTAGTCTCTCTCTCTCTCTCTCTCTCTCTCTCTCTCTGTAGAGTGCGCGCGGATGTGTCTTTTACGCAAATATTTGTGCAGGCCATCCTCGCATTATTCACCGCGACATTAAAGCTGCTAATATCCTCCTGGACGACAACTTTGAAGCTATGGTAATGCTGTTAACTACAATCATCTCTAGTTAACATCACACATTTTGCATCTGTAATTGAACCATCTTGTGCAATTGATAATCCTATAACTATGGCGTTCGATGTTTTCCTTCCAGGTGGCTGATTTCGGATTAGCAAAATTGTCTTCCGACAATTACACTCACGTCTCTACGCGTGTCATGGGAACATTCGGGTGAGAGATTATTATTTGTCTCGTTAAATGAATTGCTGTGTTCAAGTCTACTACGAAGGAGTCCGTGTATGATTGACTTTCACGAGACCGCCTTTTGATCTTGTGATTCATGGCTGAGTCTACTTAGAGTGCATGTTCAATTCTCCCTAATGCAGGTATCTGGCACCAGAATATGCATCGAGTGGCAAGCTGACCGAGAAGTCCGATGTTTTCTCCTTCGGGGTTATGCTCTTGGAAATAATTACGGGACGTAAACCCGTGGATGTTCATAATGTGATGGAGGATAGCTTAGTGGACTGGGTACGCTGCTTCTAAATCATTCCTCAGTATGATGTCTGATTTACCTGTTAATGAATTATGGCAAGAACAGTGACAAATTCTAAAATGTGAAGATGTGCCTCAGCGAAACTCAATGAGAACGCGATTATTCTGTTTTAGCGGCTTTCCAGTAACCAACTTGTTGGATGATACTTGACTTTAATGTAGTAAGCTTGAGCTAATTGATTTCTCATTGGACTTGAGGAGATTCTGAAATCTTGAATTTGCTTGTGCTTCAGGCTCGACCACTTCTAACGCAAGCGATAGACGATGGGAACTACAATGAACTGGTGGACCCAAGGCTGGAGAACAATTTCAACCCCCATGAGATGGCTCGCATGGTCGCTTGCGCTAGTGCTAGCATTCGTCATTCTGCAAAAAAGCGCCCAAAAATGAGTCAGGTTTGAAACTTCTCTCCGTGAAATCTCCTTCTCTATGACTTCATACTAGGAAGAATTTTTAGTCTCTTCTCAAATTCAGCTGCATTTCCAAGTAAACTTTCACTTCAAAAGTTTCAATTTATATATCTGTTCCTTAGTTATGTCCTTCACTAGATAATCACTTATCAGACGATCAATAATTTCATCTTAAGGTTTCTAGAGTTGTCGATTTAATCCATCGACTGTTCATGTGGTCTATATCACATGAAATTTCCTGCTAAAGTTCTCTATCCTGCACCCTTTCTTTAAGATTTCGTCCGTTGCTTCGCATGAGATTGCCTGAAGTCATCCATCTCAGATTGGGATGGTGAAAGAACAATTCTATGCGTGTGAACAACCATTATGTGGTTTGCAGATCGTGAGAGCGCTCGACGGCGATGCGTCCTTGGACGACCTGAACGAGGGAGTGAGGCCCGGCCACAGCTCGGTGTTCGGCACAAATAGCAGCTCTGACTATGATGCGGGCTCATACAATGCCGACATGAAGAGGTTCAGGAAGGTCGCTTTGTCTAGCCAGGACTACGGTAGCAGCGACTTCGGGGCTTCAAGTGGCGAATCTAGGGAGATAGGTCGCTCTCCAAACAAAGTCTAAAAAAACATCGAAAAATTTCGAAAAACTTAACGCCAAAAAATAAGAATGGAAAATGCCGTGAAACGGCGGACAAAGAAGGAGCATTTTTAATATCGATTGCAATTTGTTATTGCGTACTAATTGTGAGGTTAAGTTAAACATTCCCATGATCTTCCCCATGATAGAATTTCTCTTGTTCTTTCTGGGTGTAACACTCGTTTTATAACACAAATATATGGGCATGTGAGAGCTTATATACTTCAAGAATTGAGCAAAATTAGCTCATTTATTAACTTATATGATGTAATAATATGTGATAATGTGTGTCTTCTTACAAAATTGAATTGGGCTTTACCAGTATTTGGACTGCTTTTGTTATCCAGCAAATGGTACGTGTAGCAGAGAGATGCAAGCGAGATTTGTAACCCATACGTTGGACTCGGCTCCTGCAATGTGAAGTGGAAACTGACCAAAGAAAATACAATTCAACACAAAATATGTAATTTAGCTAAACTAAAGAACAAAGGTTAGCAAATTGTATCATGGTTATTTTTTGAGGGAGAGAGAAATCTTAATAGCAAAAGCAGTGTTTGGTAGAAAGGGAGGCTAATCTACGGGAATCCATTAGTCAAAAGGAGGATATAGTCGTTCATTAAAATTATCGGTTTGGTTAAATTTGATTGGTTCAATAAGTCGTGAACCGAACCAAATCGATCAACTAATAACGAAAAAAGTCCCAAATCGAAAAACCTGTATACCAAACTTGTCGGTTTGATTTTTCGATTTTCGAGTTTTAATTAAAACACATAGGCTCCATCACTTTATCTTTGAAAAGATTGTTTTCTCCTTCGTGATTGTTTTCTCCTTCGTACAAACCAACAAACCAAAAGTAGGTATACTCCCAAATAGTAGAGCTAGCAAAATGGGTCATAAACCCATTTTTAGTTAAATGGGTCATATATGAATCAAGTGAAAATTAAATATGAGTCGAAATGGGTGAGAAAATAAAACAAAAAAAGAAATTGGTTTAAATGGGTTATTAGGAAAACCACTTTAAAGTTTAAACCCATGGCATTTTTTAATTTTATAAAAATGTTTTTTAATAAAAATTCGAAATTATAATTATTTTCATATTTCAATTTTTTTTTTTTTTTTCTTTCTTTTTCTTCCTTCCTTAGTTGGCGGCCGGCGGGGCAACAGTTGACCGCTAGCTGGCGATAGGCCAGGCAAGGCTTGAGCTCGCCGACGTCGGGCGAGACCTCGGCCTCGCCAAATCGATGAGATCGAGCCCCGCCCGATCCGGCGAGCTCGATCTCGCTTGTTGTCGGCCGTCGTCGTGGCGGCGGCGAGGCAAGAAGAAGAAAAAAAGAAAAGAGAAAAAAATAATTATTAATAATTATATTTTAAAAATAAAAATTATAAAATTATATTTTAAAAATAATTGAAATTTATATTTAAAAAAATTAAAAATTCGATTTTTTTTTAAAAATATTTTAAAAAGAATTATAAAAATTTTCCATCAAATTTGTATTGCATAAAAATTGTTAAAAAATTTGTATTGCATAAAAATGTTTAAACAATACTTTTTTTTTAAAAAATCATAAAAATGAGCTTTTTTAGGTTTAGTTAAAAAAATTTATAAATATTTCAATTTATAGGTTTTTTTAACTTTTTATTTTATTTTATTTACTATTTTTAATTTAATTTGAATTTTTAATCCAATTAGCATATGATAGAAGTGGGTTTTCTTAGAATATTAATAGATTTTAGCAATACGGGTTGGGTACGGGTCGGGTCGGGTATGGGTTACTAGATTTACACTACAAGAATATGGGTCAAAACGGATTAAATGGATCAAATATAGGTCGATCCATACCCGACCCGACCCACCTATTTGCCACCCCTACCAAATAGATCCTGAAGAACGTGAAAATGTGAAATTTTTGTGTCAATTACAATTAGTTAGGACCAATCAAAGAAGATAATGCACATGGCCGAGAGATATAAAGTCAAGGGAGTATCCCTAATATCCTCTCCAGCTCAAGGTAAAAATAAAAGATGTCAACTAGAGTTTGGAGAAGAGATCTTGAAAACGCCCAAGTAGATGTGTTTGGGTAAACATTTTAGTTGTCTACTTAGTAGATGAAGTGAAGACAAGTCGTATAGTGCCATGACATGCATGATACCGAATGAAATGACAATCAATTTCACTGAATTTAATGTGCTCATGGAAAATTTCAATGTGTGCTATTTGGATAGCATTCCAATTGTTGCTATATAATACAATTCATAATGACAAACTCTCATGTCTTCCAATAACCATTGCAATCATAATAATTTTGATGTTGTATTAGCAATAGAGTGATATTCTACTTTTGAACTAGAGAAAATGATGGTGGTCTATTTCTTGTTACGCCACAAAATAAGAGAGTTACCAAGGAAAAACAATAGCCTATAGTAGAGCGACGATTCCGGGGGTCATTAGCCCAATCAACATCATAATAAGTTGTCAATTTTAAGCTAGAATAAGCAGAAAAGTGAAAATCATAAAATAAGGTATCTTTTTTTTTTTGGTGACAGAGAATTCACTAGAGCTTGCCCTTGTTGGCTTACGCTGATTTGGGATCTCACGGGTCTTCGCGGTGGAGGCCCAACAACGACTATACCTCGGGGGAAACTGGCCCAACAACCCACTGCCGGGGCCTTATGCTTTAATCGCTAACAACACAGGGTTTTGAACTCTTGACCTCCTTCATTGGAGAAGAGATCTCAACCAACTGTGCTGTTCACGAGTGGGTATAAAATAAGGTATCTTTGACAGAACAAAGAACCCAAAAGATTAGAAAAATGAGTTGTTTGTGGCTTTGCTAGAACTGACTAACAACGTGAAGCTCATGAGCGTTGTTAGGATGAGTAACGGTGAAATATAAGATTGCTCATCAGTTGTCAATAAAATGTGGGTTTGGAAAATGAATTCCATCTTTAGCATCAAATTTGGCATTGGTATCAATAGGAGTAGGAATAACGTTGTTGTCAATGAGTCTTGCTTGAGAAAAAATATCAATGGCATATCTAGCTTGAGAAAGATACAAAATAGAGGAATCTGAAGTAACTTCTTAGCCAAAAAAGTGGATGACTTACTCAAAATCTTTTGTTTCAAACTATTGACTAAAGAATTACCGGAGTTTTAAATTGCCAATACAATCATTTTCAACAATAACCATATCATTGACATATATGAGTAGCATTATAGATCCACGAGATATTTGTTGAATAAAAAGATTATGGTCATAAGGATTTGATTTGATGCCAAGATCTTCCATGATTGAGCTAAACTTGGTATATCATGCACAAGGAGCTTGTTTCAAAAAATATAATGATTAATATAATTGACACTTTTTGTTGTAAGAATGAGTGTATATCAAGGAGGCACCATATAAATTTCCCATTGAAATTGCCATTTTAGGAGTGCATTTTTGACATTCATCTAAAATAGAAACCTAGGACTAAACACGACAATAACAAGAAGATTGCGAATAGAAGTAAGATGGGCAATAGTAGTACAGGTCTCTTCATAATCAATTATGTATTCTTAAATAAAACCTTTTGCTACTGGCTGAGCTTTGTAGTGATCCATGGTGCCATTGGCCTTTGTTTTGATTTTAGGGAAAAAGTCACCAAAAATTTAAACTTTACCAATTATGATACATTTACCAAAAACTTTTTTTTTGTGACATAAAAAATCACAAACTTTACTATATGACACATTTACTCTAAACTTTTTTTCGTGACACCAAAAATCCAAAATTATACATGTGTCATATATTTACCTCAAACTTTTTTTTGTGACATTAAAAACCTCAAATTTTTTCTGTAAAACTAAATTTTTTGGGTAAATGTATCGAATAGATATAAGTTTGGAGTTTTTGGCGTCACAAAAAAAAAAAAAAAAGTTTAAGCTAAATATGTCACATTGGACAAGTTTGGGGTAAACACATCACATGAATACAAGGTTGGGGTTTTCAATGTCACAAAAATAAGTTTGGAATAAATGTGTCACAATAAGCAAATTTTGAGATATTTAGTGGCTTTTACCCTTAATTTTATACACTCATTTACAACTTATAATAGATTTACCAAAAGGCAAATCAACCAAATCCAAAGATCGATGTAGTATTACATAAAGCATTCTTGCAACACATATAATCCTTGCATGAGCCAATATTGCTGTGCGTATCACGTCAAGATGCGAAATGCAATTTGCCAACATGAAGAGCAACTATTGCGATTTTGGTTTTATTTTGTGACTTAGAATTAAAAAATTAAAAAGAAATTTTTTTTCTGTTCCTCTTCTTCTTCCTTTAATTAGTCATCGGCCACGGCGATTGTTGATGACCTTGCCAGATTGGCCTAGAAGAAGAAGAAAGAGAAGAATGTAATAAAATTATAAAAAAATTAAAAAAAATTTAAGTCATAAAAATATTTGAAGGTTACATCGAATGCATTTATATTCTATCTAGGAGAAGATTGGAGAACAAAATTAGAAAAAAATATTTTTGAACATAATATATTCTCGAGAGTAGAATAGTTACCTAATACACTTTTTATTTATATTTTTGGTCAAAACCAAATGCACTCAAGCCAAAATTCACAAGTTCAGTCTGCCGTCTTTACTTAACAAGGTGATCTTGGCTTATTCTATTGATTTATTTCTTGTCGACAAATATAATAATAATAATTCTCCGCAACCAATTATTTATCCATCTTCTTCTCCTACCCCCAGCTCGCCGTCTATAAATCCTCCCTTTACCGAAAACCCAGGTTTCTCATTTTCGGCCGCGAGAGAGAGAGGGGAAGGAACCGCTCCGCAAAGCCATAACAGCCGCCGCCGATCGGCGCCGCCGCCGCCGCCGCATCGTCGCCGCATCGCCGATCGATGCGTTTCCTATCTCGAGTCGGATCCGCCTGAGGCCTTCGTATCTGCTCCTCCTCCTCTTTCCTTCCTCCTCCTTCTTCGCATAAACCCTAGCTCGAGCTCGCCATGGGGGACTACAACGACGCCATGATGCGCAACCAGAACGCGGCCGTCCAGGCCCGCACCAAGGCCCAGAGCCGCGCCAACGTCCTCCAGCTCAAGCTGGTCCGTCCCCCCCTGACCCCCTTCTCTCTCCTGCGCGTCGCTCTTTACTTTTGTCGCGATTCCCTTTCGGCTTGTGCCGATTTTGGGGTTTTGCTGGTTTCGATTGTTCAGGCGTTGCCTTTTTGTGACGTCGATTGGGGGAATAGACTCTTAATCTCTGAGCGAGGATGATTTGTTCTGGATCTTTGCGATATCGTGATTTGTCGGGGCTCGCGTTGATGCGGCTTCGATGAGAAAGTCGGGTTTCCTCTGTGCCTATCGTGTTCTTTGTGCCTGCCCTGTCGATGGAGGAATGGGACCTTGAAGTTGCTCGATCGAATTTGCGAAGTGACACCGAGGACGGCTTTTTCAAGTTTCTGCAATCTCTTCCTTAAATCTCACTTCGATATCCATCTTAGACGTTCGAAACCAAAAACCTAGGAGAACTTTTACATCCTTCTCAGATTATGCATCGAATTGGTTCTTATGTGTTGCAGCTCCTTATTTTGCTAATTCTCCCTACTGAGTTAATCTGTTGAGCATGTTGGTGCCTGTGCTTAACGGAATTTGTTGAGCGGATATTGATGGTGTTCGATTGATTTGCAGATCGGGCAAAGCCATCCCACGGGTTTGACGGCTAATCTGTTGAAGCTTTTTGAGCCTCGACCTCCACTCGAATACAAGCCACCTCCGGAGAAAAGAAAATGCCCATCGTACGCAGGTACTGCTTATACTCTATCAATATTGAGTAAATGTTGTCATGTAGATGTTAAGTAAATAGGAATTCATGCTGCTCTTGTGTTTTGGTAGGGATTGGGCAGTTTGTCAGTCATTTTGCTGAACCTGGTGATCCTGAGTATTCTCCGCCTGTCCAGAAGGCTGAGACCCCTGTAAGAATGTTAATGTTTTTTTGTCATCTTCAAATCTCTTTGCAAAAGAACTAGTGCTTGTGACTATTTCTGTTCTTGTTTAATGCATTCCACTGTCTTTGCTTTGCCTAACTTTGGTGGCTTTCCTTTTTTGCTATCACATTTCATATCTTTCTTTTGTCACCTCAATAATTGGATTCTTGAATATCTTGCTTATTCTGAGGCTATAGTGTTTTACAAGATTGGGTTTGTTAATTCAGAATGTTGGAGTTCTATTTTGAATCCTCCATTTAGTGAGGCAATCTCATGTTGCATCCTTTAATTTCAATGTATCATTATACTTCCTCTATTTGATTAATACATCCACTTTACATTGATCGATTTCCTTCAACCAACTGCTTGAATAAGTCCATATTTTACATGCCCACTGCTGGTTGTAAAAGCATATAAATGTCTTTTATAACCTCTAATATGTCTTGTTTATTATTCTGGCCTAATCAGCTCATATGTTTTAGTCTGTTTACTCACTCCTCTATATGCACTTGCTCTCCTTTCAATGACACTATCTTTCCTCTAGTATTGAGTCTCATCTAACTAAAATGCTGTCTCATGCATGTTGGAGCATTTCATTTAACAATGAGGAACTAGAAATTAGCAGCTCATCATTTTCACTGTCCAATTTTGTCATGTTCTAAGGTGAAAAAAATGTGAATTAACTTTCAGTGAATAAGTGTGAGAAGTGAATTAACGTTGAATTTTTATAAGTAAATGAACTTGTGATGGATGAAAAAGCCTAATAATGTTAAGTGGATGATGGAAAGTGGCATTTTAAAACTAGGGCATTTCATGAAGTTGAACCTACCTGAAAAGTTTGTCCCAGTCACTTTTTTGTTGGTGGCTGCAGGAAATGCCTCAGATCTTTTCCCTTTGCTTCTATTAATTTCTGAGAAACTTATTGTGTTGCGTTTCTTTATTTTGTGACAGACTATGTAATCATGTTCATCTTACACACTATTTCATTATAAAAGGAACAGCTTGATTGTTAGCTCTGGAATAATTGGCACTTCTCTGTTTTCTTGCTCTTATATGTTGTGTATCGTCTTCTTGTCTTGTTCAATTGATTTAGGCTCAGAGAAGGGCTAGAATCCACAATTTGCGTCTGGAGAAGGGTGCTGAAAAGGCTGCTGAGGAGCTTAAGCAATGTACCTTTTTCCTTCTTGTCTTGTAAAGTGGATGATTGTTTCCATATGATTTAATGTTTTCTGGTTTTCTGGCAGATGATCCAAACACTGATCCAAATATTTCAGGAGATCCTTACAAGACACTTTTTGTTGCTAAGCTTGTGAGTGTTGTTTGCTAGTGGTATCAAGGTTTTTGCTTTCATTAATTATTGGGCTGATGAGAATAACTTGTCTTTGTTTTCTCTTTGTTGCAGAGCTATGAAACTTCTGAAAGTAAGCTTAAAAGGGAGTTTGAATCGTATGGGCCGATAAAACGGGTAGGTACATCTGAGAATCCCTGTGCGGGATTGGTAAGAACAATATTTGTATCGCTGCTTTTGATCAACCGTTTTGTATTTGAAATTTCATCAAAACTCTTAATTTTGAGAAGCTTATTTGTTTTGGTTCGTCTCAAAGTTCTCTCTCTCTCTCTCTCTCTCTCAAAAGAAAAGAGCAAAACCAATGTTGATGCATTTGCTGTTCTTATTTTCATGCAATCATGTTAAGTTATGCAAGTTTGAGAGTAAGTGGTTGTTGTATTCATTCTTTGTGAAATTTGAACATAGTAGCTCCACTTGTTTGCAAGACCTTGATATGGTTCCCTTCAACTTTGATCTGTGAATTGCAGTAATCTGTTTCCTCACTATGTTGGTTTTCTTGAACTCTGTAAATAATTTTGCTGTACCCATTCATGTTCTTATTTGGACTTTGGGGGAAGGATTAGCTGGCATAGTCTCTCTCATCTATATCCTCAACAGAGTGTAAAGTCATTGACAATGGGGCTGCTTCTTTTTCCAAGGTTTTCCTGCCGATGGAATGATCTTTTTCTTTCAATTGGGTATTGATTTTAGGAATTTCTCTAGGTTAGTCTATCTGATCCAACAGTTATTATGGCTTGAGAAATATCTGGTAAGGCCCGTCTATCTTTACTTTTCTAAGTCTCTGTGTCTTTGGACACTGGTAAGGTGGTTTTCTCTTCACTTGTCAAAGTAAAAAAGGAAAGAAAAGTGAGCAAAGGAGGGTCTCCTCTTCTTGCCCCCTTCATTTATGTGGGGGTGTGCTGGTGGCTCATGAATTTGATTGCACACTTGCTTCGTCGTGTATGGCATGCATCGTGCCTTTTTGGCCTTTTTTCCTCAAGCAATCCGAGGGGTTGAACTTCTCTTTCTGCAATAGGTAAAGGATATAGGGAGTATCAGCTTCTATTCCTCTTTTACTCGGATTTCCAGTAACTGATTTTTTCTGCTAATCGGGATTTTGCTTTGGCTTTAAAGGCTCAAAAATCTATCAGCAGTTGGAAACAAGTCCTGGTATTTCCTGCGTTTAAATTCCTTGTTAATTGTTATTAGAAAAAAAAAAAAAAATTGTCCCCTGGTAAGGGAAGGTTAGTTCAAGTTGAATTCAGTTTTCCTGCGATTCTGGTGGTGATGCACTTTGCCATGGGAGGCCCTATTGATTAAAGGTGAGCACGGCTAATGAGGCAAAGTGCCTGTTTGCCGTGCCATTTAGGATTACTGTTTGTAGTCTAATTTTCTAGTTTGTCATGTAGTCAATCAAGGTTCTACATGTTTTTCACAATCATGAGATCTTTTGATTTATTGTTTGAGTTTGACTTTTCCAGGTTCGGTTGGTCCAAGATACAGTGTCGCAAAAACCAAAAGGCTATGCTTTCATTGAGTATCTGCACACTCGGGACATGAAAGGTTGCTTCAGCTTGGCCCCGTGACTTTCTTTTTCCCTTTTTTTTTCCCTGCATCCTGGATGACCCAGTTTGGCCTGATTGAATACACTTTGAATATGGTTCACGTCCTTCTTTGATCATTGATGGCATATGTCTGCAGCTGCCTATAAACAAGCGGATGGAAGGAAGATTGATGGTAGAAGAGTACTTGTAGATGTTGAACGAGGTAGAACAGTTCCAAATTGGCGACCTCGCAGACTAGGAGGTGGACTGGGGACGAGTCGTGTTGCGGTTGGAGGTGAAGATGCTAGTCAGAAGCAGGCTGGGAGGTAAACTAGCTTCATGACTTTTAATGTATTTTCTGATAAATTATAGTGTTAAAGTTGCATAACTTGCATAACGACTTAGACTGCGGTTCGGGTGGGAAATGAACTATAGACTAAATGGGAGAATTGCAAAAGTTGTATATCATCTATTCATGTAAACTATGTTAAGTTTAGTGGAAAATCAGCTGGTTATCCTTTATGATCCTGATATTGCCTCTGAAATAGCTGACATTTTATCTTGCTAGTTTCAGAAAACCTACAATTATAGGTAGGCTGGTTATGGAGCTCCTCAAATTTCAAAAGAAAATGAGAAAATATTCTTTATTGTCTCTTCTGTTGATTCTTATCTTTAATCTTTTCTAAATTTCTTTCTTCTGATTAAAAGCATTTCTGACCTGATATACTTGTGACAAATCTTTCAGGGAGCAACCACCATCTGGAGGACCCTCTAGATCGGAGGAACCAAGGGCACGAGAAAACCCATATGAGAGGTTAGAATTGCTGCCCCTTTTTTGATCCCATTACTGTTCAGTTCACATGGCAAAGTATGTTTCTTAGTATTGGTCAAAATAGCAAAACTCATTTTGGTATATGCGATTTTTAAGACACCCATAAACTTGAATTGTAAGAGATAATTGTAAAATTACAAAGTTTAATTACAAAGTTTACTAGACTTTGTAAGTTTATATTTTAGCGAGACTGTCCTTATCGAATTTCTAACTTCTTCCAGTCCATGCAAATAGTCAGGTGTCTTTGCTCAGACCAATCCAACCAAGCTTGAAGTATTGCCCTTTTATTCGTCTACATGACAACAACCAAAAGGATTGTTTATGTAGGAAGAGAAATATGCTGAATGAGCTAAATAATGACCAAACTGAAACAAATGCTTCACAGAGAACCTGTTTACATTATATACCATGAAAGCAGAAACTATTCTCACTAATTAGACCTATAATTGTTACAGAATAAATGAAAGTTTACTGAAAAATTATAAAATTATAAAATCCTGATTATTGAGAGGTGAAGAAGTGTCGCTCATAATTCACCACTGTTAATCTAGAACTCCATGAGAAACAATGATGAGGGCATCTGTTGTAGGCATGGCTTCATGTTGGTTTGTTTGAAGGTGCTTGTCAGCATAGTTGTGCTACAGTCAGTGCCTGTTTATGTGGATGGAGTCAAGTTGAGGCACCACACTGTCCCTGTGGTTGGACTGGCTGACTTCATTAGGGAAACAGTGCATTTGCCAAAAGCACCGTGTCATGGCCTTCCATCTGGTTTGGGCCTTAATAAGCCCAAAAGGACAAGAAAGATTCAGTATATGATGAAATGGTCTCATCAACACCCAAAACATGAATATATTGTTTATAATAAGTCACTTGCAATTCTAGGACGAGTTCTCTTATCTTATGTTTTTAATTGAGCTCACAAGGTTTCTGAGATCTGTCACGCTAGAGTGATTTTAACCATGTTGGTAGCTTGTTGCAGGTGGATGATAAAATGTGTTAAAACTCTTCTTTCGTAAATTATCTCGCAGTTATCAGATGACATAAAAAGTGTCTCATCTATAGGAGCTCACCTGCTTATAGTCTATATGTCTTGATATGTTGCTGACCTAGGATAAAATATTCTTTGTAGGGAGAAGTCTCGGGAAAGGGGAAGAGAGAGAGAGGGAGAACGTGAAAAGTCCCGTGAGCGGTCTCATGATCGGCCAAGAGATCGTGATCGCAGAGAAGATAGGCACCACAGGGACCGTGGCCGTGACCGGGATAGGGATGGAGAGAGGGATCGTGGCCGTGATCGTGACCGTGGCCGTGGTGACCGTGATAGAGACCGTGAACGTGATCGTGATCGTGACCGTCGTGATCGCCCTCGTGAGAGGGATAGAGAAAGGGATAGGGAAAGGGAGTATGAAGTTGACCGCGATCGGGACCGTGGCCGTTCTCATGACAAGGAAGCAGCAGACTATGATCGCGTTGAATCGAAGCATGATCGGGAGAGGCATTCAGGGAGGGAGCGAAACTATGATCGTGCTGAAGCTGAGGAGGATCAAGGATATTACAGACATTTGGAGCATGAGCCAGGGCAGTTGGAGGCTGACCGTGACTACGAGCATTACGATGCCTATGAGCACCATGGAGAACGGGGACGCTACGACCACTCTAGCGACCGTCGTTACGGTCATTATCCCGAGGATGCTCATCGCTATGATCAGATGGATGAGGACAACTATCGCTACGATCGCAGTGCCAGTAGAGACCGTGATCGGGAGTAAAGATGGAGAGAGTTCATATCTGCAGAATCAAACAGAATGCATGCGCTCTTTTCCCCTAGTTACTTTGAATTTGCTGGATTGTTTCGTGGGTGTTGCGCTTTGTTTATTCGAAAGTGTCGTAGACTGTGTGGTTTGTGAAACAAGACGAAATGGGTTTTTGGGGACTTCTAATTTGAATTTTCGTGTTTTTTTTGTTTATTAAAGGATTGGCTGCCTAGGCACATGCTGTGCCTTTTTTTCTATGTTTTTTCCTTGGCGGTTTGAGACCCAATAATAGATCTGCATAGGCTTGCTTATTACTATTATCAATTACCATGCCCGAGCTGCAGTAAATACCAAAAGTAAGAATTGGATAAGCGATTTATGCTGGGAATCTTGAGGCGTTTGATAAGGGTCAAATGATGGGGAAGCATGTTGTGCGAGGATATGGTGGGGACTGAAGGGTTGGGCTCGTGGAATGTCCTGGACAATTGATTCTTTTGTGGATGAAACAGGTGCGGGTTGAATCACTTGGGCTTTCGAATATGAGAAAATGGGCTTTAGAACGGTACAGAATGCCGATAAGTTGCTTGTGAAGAAATGGTAGTTGGCGGTCGTGTTGCCTGTGAACGTCTGGGAAGGCTAATTATGTTTTACTTGAGCTGAGGCTGGGCTATTCCCGATGAGACACGAGAACACGATTGGAGCCCGGCAGTAATTTGCCGAGAGAACCCGAATTCGACCCGGCATGACTTAATTGCACATTGACAGAGTTGACGCGTTTATGCTCATTCTTAATGGAAAATTTGTAATGTCACATAATGACACGACAATCAATTTGGTAAAATTTCATTTGATGAGAACATGGTGCCTTTAGTCAAGTCCTTCAAGCAGGAAAAAATACTATAAAAATTCTAAACCTATTGCATTGGTACCAATTCAATCCTAAACCTTTAATTGAACTAAATCTTTTTCACATTAATGCCAATATAGTCATAATTCTTTTAATAACCTTTTCACATTGGTATTAATTTAGTATGTTTAGTCAATTTTGGCCGGTCGGTGCTAAGTGTGGACACCGGCCGGTGTTGAAATTTTAAAATATTTTTAAAATTTTTTTGTTATTAATTTTGTTATTTTCTTTTTCTTGTCCTTTTTCTTTTTTCTTTTCCTTCTTCTTCCTCCTTCTTGGACTTTCCTTGCAATGGCCGATGAGCCTCCTCCGACCACTGGCTAGCGTCCACGTTAGCATCGGCTAGCCAAAATTGGCTGGATGGACTGAATTAGTACTAATGTGAAAATATTTAGTATTAAATTAGTCCAATTAAAAGGTTTACGACTTAATTAATAGAAATGTGAAAAGACTTAAGACTAATAAATCCATTGAAATGTTTAGAGCTAAACTAGTATTAATACAATAGGTTTAAGACTTTTTTTGATACTTTTCCCTCTTTTGGCATGAGACTTGTGAGCCTTGTATCCAACTATAGCAATAGAGGTACCATTTGATTCGGGAAATTATCCAAAAATTCATAAAATTATTATATTTATGCCAATTCAATTATTTAAACTTTTAAGTTGTGTTAATTTAGTCCTAAATATTTTTATGTTTTGTTAATTGAGTCAATCTAACCAATTTTAACCAAAAACTTACTGATATAGATGCTAGTAGTGCTGCGTAGGATGGCATGCGTTGACATGGATATTTTTTTATATAATTTTCTTAAAAATGAATTTTTAAATAATTTTTTTTCTTTTTAACTTATTCTTTCTTTATTTTCCTTTTTTTTTTCCCTTCCAAGTCGAGTGATGATCGCCTATTACAAGCAACGAGGTCACCGGGTTAGGGTTGACGAGGGTTGTCGACCCTTGAATAGTGGCTAGCAAGGGTCCTCTGACCCTCCCTTATGATCGGCAAGGGTTGCTAGTGACTTGTCAGGGTTAGAAGAACAAAAGGAAAAGAAAGAAAGATGAAAAAAAAAAGAAAGAAGCAAAAAAAAAAAGAGATTATGATAAAATTCAGACATTTTTAAAAGATTATAAAAATTGTCTATATCAACGCCAAACTGCTCGTACCACATAAGACGGTTGAGATCTATGTTAGGGATTTTTGACTTCAATTGGCTTAATGGACTCAATTGAAAAAAATGAAAATATTTGAGGCTCAATTGGTATGATTAAAATATTTATAACTGAATTGGTACGAGTACAATAGGTTTTTGACATTTTTGGTATTTTACCCATTTGATTTTGACATTCTCTCAATCACTTGGTATACGTCACCAACTCTCTCAACCTGTGCTCTTTATAACTTGCTTTAATATCACTTGTCACGAGCCGACACTTAACATTGTGATCATGCTGTACTTATGCTTCCTTTGACTCGTTTTCCCTAGCTTTTTTTTTTTTTTTTTCTTTGATGCGTAATGATTTAACTCAAAATTGATAGAATTGACACTCCCCTTTGCTCATTTTTAACAACAATTTTTTTTTTTTGTTTAATGCGGTTGAGACATTTCTATGACGATATTAAATAACACAATCGGTCAACATGATCAAGACACAAAAGCACGAATTGCGACAGTGTATTTACTCAAATGTTCGCCTCCCACTCAAGAATATATCACCGATCATCACCCTTTGTCGCTTTAGATAATGTAGTAACAATTGATTGGTTGAATTCTATAATGTTATAACATTGGATTGGTTACGGATAAATGTTATACCTCAGTATAATTTAAGTAGAGTGCCAATCATGAGTGATGGGACTGATGGTACGACGTTCTCAATTAAATCTGTAAGTGTACTTAAGAATATAACACCGATCATCACCCTTTGTCGCTTTAGATAATGTAGTAACAATTGATTGGTTGAATTCTATAATGTTATAACATTGGATTGGTTACTGATACAGCAAGAAAATGTTATACCTCAGTACAATTTAAGTAGAGTGCCAATCATGAGTGATGGGACTGATGGTACGACGTTCTCAATTGAATCTGTAAGTGTACTTAAGTCTTTTTTTAGTTGGTCTTATTAACAACTACGATCAAAACCTTGATGGATTATTTAACTTCAAGCGTCGTCCATTGTAGATTGGTAAGTGTATTTGAAGATAGCACATTCATTCTAGCCATGCAAACTCAACTACTATTTGCTGTCAAGTGCAAGCCAACAATCGAGATTATAGTCTTAAACTTACACAATATATTGTTCAGCACGTTGTTGTCTGATGGCCTAAACTTTTAGATAAGCTGACTGTTTTATAAACTCAAAAATTAGATAGCATCGAATCGGATTTTCGTACCCATTTATCTTATTTTTGGGTTTCACTTACAGCATCATTCTCTTATCGAAAGAACACTACATTTTCCATGATAAGACCTCTCCTGCTTGTCATCTTCAATATACACATTCTAGCGACCAAATAAAAACGAATCGCAACAGTGGCTCCTCATTTTAGCAGATTGTATTTCACATCTTGACGCGATACGCGTGGTATTCTTGGCTCATGCCGGATTATATTTGCTGCGGGAATGCTCTACGGTGTACCACGTCGATCGCGAGACGGCGCTTGTTGTTTTTTTATCCGAGCTTCAGTAGCGGAGAAGAAGGAGACGAAGATGGTGTTCGTCGAAACGGGCGATGGACGAACCTTCTTCACGGGATTATTGCTTTGGCCATGTACCTCTTCCCATTTGGTACTTGTCATCACCAGAGACATGATCATCTCATATCCATGCAAACGAACACAGAAGGAGACTCGCTTGATGCTTCCTGGAAATTTCCTGGAAATTCTGTCTCGATTTTGTTTTGTTCTGGAGTCTTGTTTTGAATGTTCACTGTTGGAAGTGACGGACGAGTGAAGAAACTGAACACTCGTTGTAACTTGTGAGTTTAGTTTTCACGTGAAATGGATTTGCTTGATCAGATATGCATTAGTAACAGCTGCATCAACACCATAGATCAGGTTTGGAATTTCATCTGGAGAAGTTTGAATTCCAATCGGAGTGTCGTGCAGATGATATGTATAAAGAAAGTCAAAGAAAATAGCATATTCAGTCACATTCCGCAAGATAACTTTGGAAATGACTCTAATTAGTAAATGAGTATCGCCCGAGAATTAAAAGGAAATTATTATGGGCGGTAAATATGATGTGAGTCCTAATTTTTTGGGTCGATTTCGTTGTTAAGATTTGATTATAAATGAACTTAATTTATGGATCTTAGGAAATATAGGAATCAGCGTGAAACTGGATGTAGCAGGTTTGCATTAGTAGAGAAATGTTGAAGGTGAAAGTATGATATTGACGGTAAGAATAATCACTATTGTCAGGAGCTCACAAGAAAAGAAAGATTTTAAAGGAGATATGTGCAGGACACAAATCAAAATTGCTAATGTGCAATTATCTGAAATTTCTTTGGAATTTTCGCCAAAGATATATACATAATTAATTGTAATTGATACTGTATATAGCCGTAAATCAACTTTAAAAGTGAAGTCGAGTCAGTCGAGTTGAGTTCCGCTTGAAGTTAAAAAGTAGTTTCTCGAGATTAGTTTAAATTTTCCGCTTGATGTTAAAAAGTAGATTTTTTTTTTTCTCGAGATTACATTATTTCGGATATGTTTTATCATATCATGTATTTTTTTCTAATATATAAACGGCATATCATTTATTTTTCCTCTTTTTATATTATTTTCTTTATTATTTATTTTTCCCCTTTCATCATTATTTAATTAAAATTTATCAATAGTAAACTGTACTAACATACCTAAAATATATAATAAATATAAATATTTAATTTATTGTTTGAATGTTTATTATAAGATAGAATTAAAATTGAATATATAAATTAAAATAGGATTAATTAAAAATGAATTTTTTTATTTCTAATTTCTTAAATTATAATTCAAATATTATTTATATTGAAATATAATTTTAATTTTATTAATTTAATAAGTTTGTTATTTGAGAGAAATAACTTTCCTAATATAAACATTAAATCCTATCCACCTTGATAAATGGGATAATTTTATAGTGTATAGCGATACATAATGGAATTGAAGTGAAGCTCGAGTATTGAATCAGATCAACTTCATCCAACTCCATTACACTCCTAGGTAATGGGTTCGGGACTCCAACTCTGTTCCAAAGATTAACTATGGAACCTGAGAATACGTCGAAAAATGTGACATGGACGGACAAGGTTTTAATGTCCCGTATTATCGAAAGAGAAAAAGTAATGAAAGTGAAATACACAGAATATCCGACATCCCCTTTTTATCTTGGATTCTAGAAATATCTGATTCCACCAGAATTGGTACGAGAGATTAATGGTGTTGACAGATATTCAATCTCGCAGCGGCGGATGCCATGAAACTTTGTCGTGTAAACGATAGTTCGTACATGCCTCTCCAGCAGTCGTCGACTTTTTCAAGCCACGCTACTGTCCTGCTGGGAGAGATTTGAACTTGGAAATCCTGCGTAGTTTCGCACGAACGTGCCGGCATCAGCCTCTTCCGGATCCTTTCCCGATCTGACGCCTTCGACCCTCGCTTCAGTGGGCTCGCAAGAGGGTCGCGAGTTGCTGTAAGAAGTGGACAAAAGAAGTTAATCGTTGCTGCCGACTGTCTTGTCGTGGCAGGCCTCAGCTTCCACGAAGTTTCAAGAACAGTACTCGAACTGAAAGTGACGATGCATCCTACGATCTCCCTTCGCTTCGCTTCACTTCGCTTTCCCGCTTCTCTCTTCCAAATCCCGTCATTCGAAAACCTTTTCGTGAACTTGGAATTCCGTTGCTTGGCGTACACCAGTACTTATTACTTACGAAAGATTAATTAGCATAGAGTTCGATCTCCCGTTTTCATCTTTCTAAAACCCTGAATTCGGCGCTTTAGTCAATTGCAAAATAGACAGTAAATCACTTCTGAGCATGCTCCAAAATACCCAACATAAGTTATTAGATTGACTTGTTTGATTAATCGATAAGCTTGACCATTTGCAAGAACGTATTATATCTTACAACCACGATGAGTTCCGGAGAATGCTTGCTGTAGCTTATTATTTGATAAGTTAGTGAGATACATGACAAACCAAAAAATTGTCGCTATCCCTTTATCAAGCAACGTTAATGATCTGATATGGACTTTCGTTTTCTTCAATTCTTGAATAACCTGCTTCACGTAGGACAGAAGCAACAACTTGGAAGTAAAAATACGAAAGCGCTTAATAAATGTTGGGCCCCGATTTAACCTCAATAAATGTTATTTAAGAAGAGCGTGGGCAGTTTTGTCTTCAGCAAAATTGAAATAAAAGAGAAGGAAGAAAAAAAATGTGAGAAATCATCTTAAATCAAGAGTGGGATCCATAAAAGATAATATAGTCAATTCAATGTGATCAGAGACGTTACTAATAAAAAGTGAAAATGGGGCCTGCCTTTTCCTAACTTAAAATGGAAAGATAATTTCAATATGAAAAAAATCTTAAATGGGAAGGACGAATAAATATTTGGACCACAAGCTTCGGGGGAGAGAGAGAGGTAAGAGGATTTATAAATGTAAGAAGAGAGGTACTGAAGAGTGCACCTTCATAGAATTCATGCAGCAGCTTCCCACAACCAACTCCAGCAACCCTGCACAGAAACGATAAGCCTAAAAGAAGAGCGACTAGCAATATCGAAGCTAACCGAGAAGCCGAAGAAAAAGCACTTCTTCTTACCATCTTTGTTTCCATGGCGGCTCGAAACATGGTGAACCCGAGAGCATTAGTAGCGTCAGCAGCAGCATTAGCATGGTTTCTGTTGTTTACGAGTCTCATCATCTCTGGCCATGCTGCGCGTGCTGAAAGACCATTACTACATGATAAAGCACTGGAGGTCCCTGTGGAGGACACGGCGAGACCGGGGTTCTTGGTTAGAGCTGTTAATTTCTTGTGGCAGATCGGGAAGTCCTCTTATGAGCCAGTTTGGCCTGTGAGTTCTGGTTCTCTTCTCTGTTCTTTGAAACTTCGATAATCTTTGTCGTATCTTGATTTTAGAATGTAACATAACACGAGATGAAACATATTGACAGGAAATGGAGTTTGGATGGAAGATAGTGGTGGGATCGATAATCGGCTTCTTTGGCGCAGCACTGGGTAGTGTTGGAGGGGTTGGTGGCGGTGGAATATTCGTGCCGATGCTCACTTTGATCATCGGCTTCGACCCGAAGTCCTCTACTGCCATCTCCAAATGTCAGTATATCTATGCATTTTCCGCTTTCTCCTACTTCTGAGCTTCAACAAGACGATCCATCCATTAGTATGCAATTTCCTACAATCATGTTATGATGTCCTACATGTTCTGATTTTCCCATACAAAGCTTTTCAACTTGGCATGGTTCATGAATGAGTTGAACATTTCTAGAAGTAAACGGGTGCAACAATTGGATGTGCAGACATGTATATGCATGAGTAGTTCGATAAGGATGCAAAAGCGAGCTGGTGTCTTGATACATACCATCTTACTAATGCATATCTTGTCACTATAATAAGTACATACTTATATTGCGTACCTTACTCTTGAAAAACTTCTCCTGAAAGGTATGATAATGGGAGCAGCGGGATCGACTGTCTACTACAATTTGAGACTCAGGCACCCGACGCTGGACATACCCCTCATAGATTACGACCTGGCTTTGCTCTTTCAGCCCATGCTCATGCTAGGAATCAGCATTGGAGTGGCCTTCAACGTCATGTTTGCCGATTGGATGGTCACGGTGCTGTTGATCATTCTCTTCATCGGTAATGATAGATCTCATGACAAATTCTAATGCATCTATCTAATCTTATGACAAATGCTAATACATCTAACTTCGGTGTGTGCATGCATGTTCTCATAAGTCACTCCTGAGGTCAATGAATAAATGAATAATCTGCACAAGAGGTCCTAGGAGAATCTGCTTCCAGCTTTGCCTACCATGCTTATTTTCTAGGATATACTAAAGCAATGCATCATTCGGAAATAACCCGATGATATTTACAAGTTCATTCTAGAAATGTATTCAGAGCAATTTAAATCACAGGTACTTCAACGAAGGCATTATTTAAAGGCATTGATACATGGAAGAAGGAGACGCTGATGAGAAAGGCAAGTTTCTGCGCTTCATTTATTGTAAAAGCCCCCAGTCATCTTCATTGGACAAAGATTTTGAGATTCTTCGTGATTTTCAGGAACAAGCCAAGCTGATGGAAGCAGAAGCAAAGCAAGATGGTGAGTTGATATGATCTGTTCCAAACATAAACATTAGTCATTTCTGTTCCAAAAATAAAACTTAATCACCAAAACGTATCTACATCCTGGACGTACAGGATCTATATAAGTCACTCGTTCTAGAAACAAAAATTAGACCTTTCATTTTGAGGAAAGATGGAGGCTATTTCGGAATTAACTAGAGAATGTACTGTGCTACCTCTTAAATCGCAGAAGGTTCCAAGGAAGACTACAAGCCCCTGCCCAGTGGCCCAGCTGCCTCACGTGATGAAAAGGTAATTCAAGTTCTCCGTCTTCCTACAGCTTTACATTGTCTCTGTAATCTCAAATCGTATAATGATTTTCATAAATGCTGTTCCATCCTTCCCCGTCTTTGGCAGGTTTCCCTCGCAAAGAACATCTACTGGAAAGAGTTGTCCTTGCTTCTTTTCATATGGGTAGCTTTCCTTGCTGTGCAGATCGTTAAGGTAATTAACTTCTTCATTATATACTTCTACATTAAAAATCTAATTTTCTTTTTTTCAGAATTTCCACCTATTCGACTGGATTTTTTTCTTTTTTCTTTAAAGAAATAGCAACTGTTGATTAAATATTCACCAAATCCAAAACAAGTGTCTAAATCATGTGGTTTGTAAGATTTACTTCCGCAAACTTCATTCTTTAGTCTACCTGCTCTGACTTAAACCCTTCTTGTCTGCATATTACCATGAGATTCTCTCTCCTGTGCTGAATGTATTATCCTTCAATGCTCCTTGCAGACGTACACAAAGACCTGCTCAGTCAAGTATTGGATTCTGAACTCTTTACAGGTAAAGGGAATAATCAGGCGCAGGCCTCTATCAGTTGTTGCCATTTTCATGTAAGGAAGCTTAACTGCACATCATAGATTCGCATGTATAAACTCTACAATATCTTAATGGATAATGTGGAATGTGATCACCAAACTATATGAGAGGAAGGTATAGAAATTTCATGCAAAAATCAGTGGAGTAACCTGTAATCTGTAGTGTGTGCTCAAAGTTATAAACAAACCACCCTCTGATATGTAAAAAAGAAGATGCCAAAGGTTCTGATTTAGTAAAAGGGCTTTGATATGCATTTCCTAGGATTTGTAAGAATCGCTTGTTTCAGCTGAGTTGTGCCAAATCGCCCAAAAATAGATCAGAAAAACCCTATACACCTTGTAAATAAAAAAGAAAGTCCATCAAACATGTACATACACTATATGAAAATCGCCACTGCTGCCTATATTCTTCATCTAGGATAAGATTTCTCTTTAGGAAGACGTGTGATAACAACGATCTTAGCAAACCAAATTTGGATTGCCAAATAGTCTTGAAGATTTAGCCATAAAGACCATAATGAATCTCGATGGTCAGAAACTAAGCGGGGCATCATCATTTATACAAACTAACAGTAATTTCACAAATAAATCCTTGAAGCGGGTGAAAGAAAGTCTCAAGTGGAGTTACGAGCAAACATCAAGCATATTGTGGAGCCTGATCTCATTGTAGATGACTTAGAATACCCATTTGTCCTCACGTTGAATTTCGAAAACAGAGAACATGTGCATAAGTGAATACCTTATCCTCACAAAGTTCAGACCAGTTCAGACACTGTAGTTACTGTTTTGTAGGTACCAATTGCATGCTCCGTCACACTCTTTGAAGCAATAGCCTTATACAGAGGGACGAGAGTGATTGCATCCAAAGGAAAGGAGATTACGAATTGGAAACTCCACCAGATACTTCTTTACTGTTCCTGTGGTATTATTGCTGGTATGGTGGGTGGTCTGCTAGGCCTCGGAGGCGGCTTCATCCTGGGACCCTTTTCCTTGAATTGGGAATCCCTCCTCAGGTAATTAATCTTCCCCAGCTAATCTTTGCTCAAGATAAAAGCAGGAAAGGCCAATCCAAGTGTGTAATGCATCCACAAGTAGACAGGAAAAAATGGCAGGCTGCCATTGTCCAGTCTTCACTTAAATTTGGTTCATGCATAAGAACCAGACCGAGCCATGTTTTTGAAATGTTATTAAAGTGCGACATCAACCTTGTAACGGCACCAGAATTGATAGTTAACACCCTTTGCAGGTAGCAAGCGCCACATCAACCTTTGCAATGACATTCTCGTCTTCGATGTCAGTCGTTCAGTATTATATACTAAAAAGGTTTCCAGTTCCATTTGGTAAGTGATGGAAATGTAAAAGCATAATTTGGGGTACCACAGAGGTTGGGAAGCAGTGAAGATATGTAGATGCTTTTCTTCAACGGCAAATACAAAATCTAGCTCTTCTTTCTATTTTGCTCGATTGGAAATGAAAAATTGTCTCAGTTAGCTTGTTCTACTGCAGCTTCATATTTTGTTTTAGTTGCAACTATTGCGGCCATCGTCGGTCAGCATGTGGTGAGAAAGATCATCGCAATCCTTGGCAGGACATCGATAATCATCTTCATACTGGCTTTGACCATTTTCGTGAGCGCAATCAGTTTAGGTATGATGCTAATCCTCCAAACATTTGTGCACCCTGAGCATGACTTACAGAAGGAGATGAGAAACTCATATCTTTTTATAACTGCAGGTGGAGTAGGCATCTCCAACATGGTTGAGAAGCTGGAGAATCAGGAATACATGGGTTTCGAAAGCCTCTGCTATGAATCTTAAGTGCTCTGGGCAGATGGTGATTTGGGCTAGCTGCGAAACCTGTTCGCCGACGACTCTGAATGTCTGTCAAATTTGTTTTCAACTATAGGTAATGTCTTCATTGGTGGATCCACTGTCCACTACATGGTGTCTCCTGAAACCTATACAGTTGGAGCTTCATCATGTTTTTTGAATCTTCCTGTTTGTTTAGCTTGCCTCAGTTGTATTTGCTTAATGAGCCTCAATTCAAACATTGATGTAATAGCTGTTCTATGGAATAAGATAAATTTTCAGTTCTTTGCATATCACGGCTCTTCATACTTTCAGTTCTTTATATCGAAAGGATTGGTCTATTACCCCCACATATCTATGTACTTTTATCATCCATGAAAACGAAATTAATAGGGTAGATTTGCGGCCCCGCATCGAGCGTGTAAGAACCAATTTGGTTCGATTTTCGGATGCTACCAGCCCGATTGCTCAACCCTAGTTAAAAGGTTAAATGACTATATAAATGTGAGGAGGTTTGTTGTTACTATAAAATGAAACGAAAAACAATCACGTTTCAAGTTTTGAATCAAATCAGAGTACACGTGGAGGCCCACGCCACGCCAACACCAGCCTCCACATAATGCACCTGTCTTCTCCAGCCTCCGACACGTCGACCATATGCGCCACGTGGCGCGATGCTGGCTCAGGCATTTCGGACAAGGCTCCAGCCGGTCATGCAAACGTGGGCTCCTGTCTCCTCTACACCGGCCTCGTACCCTCATCCTCCTCTTCCGATCTCTTGCGGAGTATAAATGTGAAGTCTCTCGGAGACGCAGGTGCAGAAGATGAACATTGCCGTAGCCATTAGGTCAGCGAGAAGTTACCACCGCCACAGCCACCACCACTCTCTGAGCTTGTTCTCTCCGCCTGCGAAACCGCCACGCCTCGGCCGGAGAACCCCTGGAGCGGTCTCGTTCAGGAACTCGGCGACTCAGAGCAGCAGGCAGCAGGAGAGCGAAGACGACAGCAGCAGCAACAACAACAGCAACGACATGGATAAAAGGAAGGAAGAAGGAGACGACAATCCCACAGTGATCAAAACCGGGTAAAAAATGGTTATATCTACAGCGTTCCCTCTTTACCTCTCGTCAGAGTCCTCTTCTCAATTCTTGATAGGCCTACTGTAGTTAACTCATGGCATAAGTTAGCACGATTTTACATCTCCTGGAGCAGACGCCGATAAGTTCAAACGCTGCAAGAATTGACACGGATCGAACTGATTAACATCTTAGTATATGCTCAATAGAAGTTTTCGCAATGGTGTTAACTAACGTAGGATCGCCTGAGTTTGATACTTGAATGTTGTGGGTGGTCAAGGGACGTGATGGCGCATTCGTTTGGGGAAGGGTACTCGACGAGGAGTGACGAGGAAGGGTTCGGGGGGATATACGGAGGCAACGACTCTTGCAAGGTCAGGAAGGCCAAGGACATCGACGAGGATCACCCTGGTGAGTCCCCACTGATTGTTATTTAGTGCGTTTCTCAAATTCATACGTTTGCCAACAAATTATTCTTGGAATGACGTTGGCTCTTGTTCAAGTTACATCGGCTACTAACGATTTCAATGATCCTTTCTTTCTGGTCCTGATTCTGTGTTGGCTGGGAAAGAGTACGACAAGTCGCAGGGAAGTGAAGTGAAAGAGAAGGAGAAGGCGCGACATCAGCACACCGTTGACTCGTGAATCTCGCAAGCAGAAGATGCAAACTCTGGCCTTTTAGCTTACTATAAATGAATCTGTGAACATGTTGAATCAAATGTTGTTTTGTTGCTAGTAAGTTTGTAGTGTTTTGTTGCTGGGAATCTCTTCAGGTTCTCCTGACTCTGATACTTCTGGCATCTCTGTCTCTTCCTTGGCGTTATGTTTAAAAGCAGCTCCTTATTTAGGCAGTGATTTGGTCGATGGATGGTGACAAAGCACTTGGTCCAGATGGGTTGTCAGCTCATTTCTTCACCGCAGCTTGTTCTGTGATAGGAGATGATTATCGGGCAAGCTTGTAATCTGAACTTTTTGAACTCCTTGAAAAATGCTGGAGAAGAATTAATGGCGTGGCGATTTCATCTATTGTGGTAACATTACATGCTAATGCATTGCAATAGCATCAGCCAACAGGCTGATCGCCATACTGCCTTCTTTTATAAAGCCTGAACCAATTCTCCTGGTTGTATGATCGAGTCCGATCACGTTTCAGTTGTACGACGTTTTCATAAAATGAAATTATTATGTGGAGAATGTGTTGGTAAAATCCTGGAGCGGTAGCTATAAACGTGATAACTCACACAAGTTCCGGACAGATTGATGTGCAAATTACCTCGGACCCGGTCTGAATGTTTTGGAAGCGATAAGGACTTCAACGAGAGGTCGAATCGACAGCGCGAGATGAAATTGGTATAGCTTTTTCCACAGCAGTTTCGGCTGTGACGTCGCAACCTTTATAAGTGTTTGACAAACATCTCAACGGCTGGATCCTCTTCGGATCGACCGCGACTTTCAGGAATTTTTTGAAGATTATCTCATCAAAACTTTGATGAGCGACGAGTTTTTAGTGTCTTATACTTTACAGCATAACATAGCTATTGTCTAATCACAATTATATCGAATGGACGTTTTTTTATCACCCTTCCCAAGTGGGCTAAGCAAATATGGATTCAATCCTTGCACCTCGCTGTACGGTATTTGGAGATTTTCCTAGTGATTGTTTCTACGGAATCAAGGAGACTCTTACTACTCTTCTTATGGCAACTCTTTTGCTACTTTGACTTGATTGGTGCATTGTCGTTACTTGAAAAACGATGTGAATCATATGTCGAGATGCTGAAATGGAATAAATTATAATCCTTTCAGGTCAATATATCCTAAGCATGATTTGACAAAAACTTTGGCCACAATGCTCATGTCTTCAATTTCAGTCTAGGTCAGGTGCAAATTGAGGAAAAAAAATAAAAAAATATAAGGAAAAATGACATAAATAATTTCTAAATTTTACTAATGTAAATATATTACATGAACTTTGCTCAATGCGGATCCATGAACTTTAATTCAATGTTCAATGTAACCTATGAATTTTTAATTTATTCAATATAATCACTAAAATTTCAATACATATTTAATTTAGTTAAAATATTAAATATTATCTCTAATCTTGAATTAATTAAAGAGATCACCTTCATATAATTCATAAATTATATTAAATATGTACCGAAAGCTAGGAGGATTATAATAATCATACAAACAAATTAAAACTTCATAAATTACACTACAAAACGTTCAAGCAATGATTGTATCTGTATCCGCGAAAATCCGAAATTTCCGATTTCTGTTTTTCGCCGTTCCACCAGCCCCGACCATGGCAGCTCCGTATTATTATTGATCTTTCTCCTCACCTTTTTCTCTTTCCGTTTGTCCCCATCCCCATCATTCCATCAACCTTCTCCCCCCATTCTCCCTTCTCCATTCCCATGGATTCCTGACAGAAGACAGAGAAATAAGAGAGAGAAATAAGAGAGAGAAAGCCTCTCTCTCTCTCTCGTCGGCATTCCCTCCGGCCATGGTGCACAACGCCTACGACTCCTTCGAGCTCCTCTCCGACTGCCCCGCCAGGATCGAGGCCGTCGAGTCCTACGCCTCCAAGATCCTCCTCGGCTGCTCCGACGGCTCCCTCCGCATCTACGGCCCCGATCCCTCCTCCTCCTCGTCGCCGCCGCCGCCCTCCGACCGGTCCTCCCCGCCCTCCTCCTCCGACTCCCGCGCCGAGCTCCGGAAGGAGCCGTACGCGCTGCACCGCCATGTCGCCGGATTCACCAAGCGGCCCTTCCTGTACATGGAGGCGCTGGCGTCTCGGGAGCTGCTGCTGACGCTGTCCGAGTCCATCGCCTTCCACCGGCTCCCCAATCTGGAGACCGTCGCCGTCCTCACCAAGGCCAGGGGCGCCAATGTGTGCTCCTGGGACGAGAGGAGAGGCTACCTCTGCTTCGCCAGGCAGAAGAGGGTCTCTATTTTCCGCCACGATGGTAAATTCCAATCCCTTTCCCCATTTCTCGTTGCTCTTTCACGGAATTGCTGTTGTCGAATGAGAGTTTGGGTATTTATGATCGCGACACGGTTAACATACTTTGAAGCTTCAGTAGTGGAGAAAGTGTGGTGCTGAGATTGCGTTCGGTATTTCTGTGATTAGATTGACTTCTTTGGAAAAGTTCGCCTCTCTACTTGTAGAGATCGATCAGTGGCTGAAAGACTGTTGCTTGATCGATTCAGAGAAAGAATTGTGAAGCTTTGTGGAACTGCGGCTGTGTCTTCATCTAATTTGGTGGTGATTTTGATATTTCGATATGATGTAGGGGGAAGGGGCTTTGTGGAGGTGAAAGAGTTTGGGGTGCCCGATACTGTGAAGTCGATGTCGTGGTGCGGTGAGAACATATGTTTGGGAATCAGGAGAGAGTACGTGATCATGAATGCTACGAATGGCGCGTGTTCCGAGGTGTTTCCTTGTGGGAGGCTCGCGCCACCTCTGGTGGTGCCCCTTCCTTCTGGGGAACTCATCCTTGGGAAGGTACTTTGTTCCTTAGACCTTTACGATACACTGTTTTATATCTCGCTTATTCTGAAGGCTTATTTACATTTAGACCTAGGATGCTTCTTAAGATGGAGTCACAATGTGTTCTGATTAAGAATGAGGTCTGCAGGCTGGTCGTTTGATGGTTTAATGTGCAATCCTTGGACGTCCAACTAGGAACTGGTCCTGGTTATTTTGCGTAGCTTGTCATTTATTCTATCAACAGAGTTTGACTTGAATGGCCCTTTTTTAATGGCCATATGTCCGCTATAGTGCACGACACGAATGGCGATCCTTAATGGCCAGGTCATGGTTATGCATCTAATGTACCATGTTTGGGAGTGGAAGTATTCCAGGGAATATGAACTCTATGTGCTGTGTGGCCAGTACAATCAATATGCTTCTTCGTGTGGTTTGAATGCATTGTGTAGCTGAAATACTGACTTCCTGAGACTATAAAGGTGTACTTCTTGATGCGAATATTTTCTATTGAGGCGTCATCCAAGTTAGCAAGGCCCTCAACAACGACAATAATAGTAACGATTATTTACTATCAGAGTCTTATTCTCCTATCTGAGTCGGCTTAAGGAATTTTTTGATACCGTTATGCCCTATGACATATCAGATCCTTTATAAGATCAAATGGTCAAGATATTTCTTTTTAATTTTTGTCTTCTCCTCAAGGTCCTCTAAGTTTTCCCCTACCTCTTCCATCCTATAATCACATGTTCCCACTGGAGCAATTTGTGGCCATTGTTTTTGTACCACTTGTCCAAGAACACCACCTCAAAAGCAAAGGCCCTCAAGTGTAAGTATTTCCTCAAGTGGTTGAGGTCTGATAGAACTTTTTTTAGATTCCATCGTAGCTTTAATACGAACATGTTAAGCAGTTTATGATATTACTAAGAGCATTTAATCCCTATGCATCAACTGTTACAGCATTACTGAAGTCAGATATTGTAAGAAGTGCTTACCCTGTATTTGGCCGTGAGAGGCTATGTCATTTTGCCGAGGCAATACTTCAGACATTTGCTTAGTGCTGTGCAGAATCTTATATCAGCAGAGAATATTTTTGCTTTAAAAGAAAAATCTTTGCAACTGGGCCTAGCTGCAGGATTTAGCTTGAAGAACAAATATGAATATTATAATGTATCTGAAACAGAGGATTTTTTCTCCATTGCTGAGGACCTTAGAACTTAGCAGAAGCTGACTAAAGAAAAATGAGGAAAATGTAAATCTTGTTGGTGAACTAAATTGTCAGTATCTAGGTGTTTCCTGTATCCTGAGGATGAAATCCAATTTATATTTTCTTCGGGTGCGCACAGAATATACTTGAATTTGTTTGCCATTCCGTGTGATGCATTTAACTTGAGATATCCCAACGAACTTTGTGGCCAAGTTGTTTTGAGTAATCTAGACCAATTCTTCTCTGGATTATATGATGGTATTTTGATATGCTTCCATGAGTTTCTGCCATATTTAGGATAATATTGGAGTTTTTGTGGACCAAACTGGGAAGCTACTACCAGAAGGTAGGATAATTTGGTCAGAGGCTCCTCAAAAAGTTGTCATTCAGAAGCCATATGTAATAGGTTTATTACCAAGATATGTTGAGGTAAGCTGATAATTGTCTTATCAGTTTATTTCTCTGTTCATTCTTTTTGCATGCTAAGCTTCTTCTTGTCACGTTCTTCATGTTGGTGTACTTCAGATTCGCTCTCTTCGAGTTCCATACCCATTGATTCAGACTGTCGTTCTCCGTAATGTTCATCATCTTGCCCAAAGTAGCAGTTCATTAGTTGTTGCCCAAGATAATTCCATCTATGGGCTCTTTCCTGTTCCTATTGGTGCACAGGTACTCATGGGGCATCATAATGAAATTTGATTGTTTTTAGGACGAACTCTTTGTATCTTCTTACGTATTTTCCTTATGTTATGCTTTTTTCTTAATTTATGTGCTTAATGCAGATTGTGCAGTTAACGGCATCTGGCAATTTTGAGGAAGCCTTGGCCTTGTGCAAGATGCTTCCACCAGAAGATTCAAACCTTCGAACTGCAAAAGAGGGGTCAATTCATATAAGGTAGATTTCCTTGACAATCTTTACCCGTGATAATAACAAAGTAACTTATTGCCCTTACCATCAAATTTTCCATGGAAGGAGATTAAGTAAATTACCTCACCTTGTGTCCATGTACCTCGGGGACATTATTGCTCCAAAACTTCGTCCAAAAGTGAAGCCTATTGTGGAAGTGATTTTCATCCCTGCATTGACTATCTTCTTGCAGTAAATTGCTCATCACACCACTGATCTTCCCGAACCTGTTACAGATATGCACACTATCTTTTTGAAAATGGAAGCTATGAGGAGGCAATGGAACATTTCTTGGCTTCTCAAGTGGATATAACTTATGTGCTTTCTCTATATCCGTCAATAATTCTTCCAAAAACGGCTTTGGCTCCTGAGGCAGAGAAATTGGTGGACATTTCTTGGGACACTTCATACCTATCTAGAGGTTCCTCTGGTGTGTCAGATGATATGGAATCGTCCCCCCCACCACATTCGCAGGAGTTCGATGAGCATTCAGCACTTGAGTCCAAAAAAATGAGCCATAATACTCTCATGGCTCTTATCAAATTTTTGCAGAAGAAGAGACACGGTATAATAGAGAAGGCCACAACTGAGGGCACAGAAGAGGTGGTTTTAGATGCTGTTGGTGATAGTGTCCCCTCATACGATATCAGTCGATTTAAAAGGACTACCAAGGTACTTGCATTACCTGAACGTCCTCATATATTGGCCAAATTCTGATGATACGTGGATTTGTTAAATTTTATGTCAGCCAAGACTATGGCCAAATGAAGTTAATTTGACGTTACCTCTATGCCTAAATTATGCTTTAAGAAATATCTGAAATTTGGTACATTTGTTGAACCCAATAGTTGAGGGAGACTGGGATTGCACATGTTTGCGGTTATTGTAAGCAAGGGCATCTCATAGCACATTATTCAATTTTTACTTGCCAGGTATAACAAATTAAAAGAAATTATGCTCCTCTAGAACTGAGGTTCTGGTCAAACATAACCTTCATTTCCCAGTGTATAATTTTCTTCAAATCAGGTAACTGTAGAAAGAAACTGGCTAAAAGATCTGTTGTGCTACTAGTGACAATTTCTTTTAGTAAATTCAGTCATTCTACTCTATCACTTTATTTTCTAGTTAATCGAGTGCAATGAATGTAATGCACAGATGCTTGAAGTTGAGCACACTAATATTACTGCCTGCATGCTTCTGAAATTTTTCTGTGCTAAAGTTGGGTGATTGATTATGAATTAAATGCTTTTTGTTGGGTCCATAATTTGTCATGTTGAAATGTCGGTTTAATTACCATCATGCAGTGTTATGCAATGCGTTCAAAATGCAATTACAGAGTTTACAGTTCAGAATCCTTGCTTATGTGTCAACATCAATATACTTGACCAGACACATTGCAATATAAAGGCGATGGCATGGATGATTTTCCATGGGGACATGACATACTAATTGAATTAAGGCTGTCTTCTCTTGTGTCATTGGATTTTATATCATTGTAGTTTCATGTCTAGTTTTGCTTTTGTTCCTCAGGGACGGGTCAGCATCGCCATTAGTTCAGTTGCAAGGGACATGGCAACTATATTGGACACAGTACTACTCCAGGCCTTGCTTCTCACTGGACAGTCTTCTGCTGCTGTTGAATTACTGAAAGGCCTTAACTACTGTGATGTGAAAATATGTGAGGAGATTCTTCAGAACAGTAATAATTATGCAGCTTTGCTCGAGCTTTACAAAAGCAGTGCGATGCATCGTGAAGCTCTAAAGCTTCTTCATCACTTAGTGGAGGAGTCAAAATCAAATGAATCAAAATCTGTTGTGGCTCAAAAGTTCAAGCCAGAGATGATAATTGAATATCTCAAGGTATGTTATTTGGTGCTTGTGACATGGTTGTGGCATTCAGTGAACTTGAGGTCTTTCACGAGCTGCTATGATCACCACAAGCTGTGATTTCTATCATAACAAAGGGGGTTATAATCTTTCAAGTTTGACCATCGATTGGTTATCTTGTGCAGCCTCTCTGTGGAACTGACGCTATGCTTGTCTTGGAATTTGCAATGCTTGTTCTTGAAAGCTGTCCAACGCAAACTATCGAGCTCTTTTTGTCTGGGAATATTCCAGCAGATTTGGTCAACTCTTATTTGAAGCAGCATGCACCAAACATGCAGGCCACATACTTGGAACTTATGCTTGCCATGAATGAGAATGGAATCTCAGGAAATTTGCAAAACGAAATGGTGAAAATCTTTTGCATTTTTTAATTATTGTGGGTAAACTATAATTATGCCTTAGATGCCATTATCAACATTTTTATGACACGGTTCTTGTTATGTTAAAATGGTACTTTTTTCCTCGGGAGTCATACTGTTTCCATTTAAAAACAAAGACTTAGCCGTTCTATTGTCGGCTTCTGTTGCCAATCATTAAATATTTTAGAATAATTGTTTGCATTCTATTCTAACCCACTTTAATCAAGACAGCTCTTTAAATTGATGCAGGTGCAAATCTATCTGGGTGAGGTCCTTGAATGGTATGGAGATCTTAGTGCTCAACAGAAATGGGATGAGAAAGTCTATACTTCAACAAGGAAGAAGTTGTTGTCTGCATTAGAAAGTATCTCAGGTTACAGTCCAGAGACTCTGTTGAAACGTCTTCCAACAGATGCCTTGTATGAAGAGCGCGCAATTTTATTGGGGAAAATGAACCAACATGAGCTCGCCTTGTCTCTCTATGTTCATAAGGTACTTTTAACAAGGGAGATTGTATTTTCAACCTCTTACGTTGTTATCAAGTGAATTCAAGAGGTGCCACGTAAATTGACTTGATCGTAATTAATATATCATGAGTTATGTAGTTGCTTTGCTCAACTAAGAATTAGCATTTTTGCACTATCGTGGAACCAACAGCTTTGCTTGAAGACTAATGTGAGATTTAACCTATGGAACTGTTGTAATTCATCCTTATCTTCTCAAGTTTTGCAATCAAACCAACGCCATTTTTATTGTTCCAAATTCACTCCAATCTTAGTTTTCTCATTGATATCAACATCTTTGGTTACCTGCACACCAGTTAAACAGTAAGTGCACAGTTTCTCATGGGAATTTATCCAGGAGTCCATTAACTTGAGAGTATGTAGAAGGCCCTGAGACTCATTACTTTATTTAAGCTGGGTTTTTTAGCATTCACTTGTATCTATATTAAGCTACAAATATGAGTTCTCCAAAAGTTTCTTTACTTATAGAAAGGAGATCCTACCATGGAGGAGTGAAAGCACTAAAAATGTAGTTGAGTTGGCATAACAGTGCGAGCAAGGTAATTTATTGATGGTTGATGAAAGATTGGATAACTCTTTTGGCCATAAAAGATATGCAACTCATAATATTGGTTTTAACAAACTTCAACAATATGTTTTATTCGCAATGACAATTCTCTGCCATAAAATGTAAATGAATCTCATTAACTTGTCTTTTGACAGACAAGAAACTTGTGTATGTTTTGTTCATCGGTTGGGTGTTATTGAATTTGACTGCATATGAATATCAAGAAAAAAAAATATGGTTGAGAAATATGTGTTCAGCCAAGATCAAGGCTGGTCTTGTTGCTATTCTCATTGTTTCTGTGTGTCATCTCCCATAGTTGGTTTCAATGCTAAAGTTAGTAGCAGGTGGCGGTAGCTCTCCTCAAGTTGCAGACTGTTATCTCCCATAATTGGCTTTTCTTATCCTAATCTTATGGGCTATGGTTTCCTGATCTTTATCATGAAGCTTAGCAATGGCGTGCATTTGCTTATGAAGTGCTTATTTCATGAACATCATGATCTTTGTTTAATCATTTCATGCCCTGTAGATATTTGGAGTGCTAATTATTTCTCTGCCCTTTTCATAGCTTCATGTGGCTGATCTGGCACTGTCTTATTGCGATCGTGTATACGAAAGTATGGTTCATCAGCCATCTGCAAAATCTCCGGGCAGTATATATCTTACCCTTATGCAAATATATCTGAATCCTCGAAGAACAATAAGAGATTTCGAAAAGCGCATCAACAATATAGTATCATCTCAAAGTCCCAGCGTTCCAAAGCTTGGTCATACGGCTTCTATTAGGTCCAGGGGAAGTCGAACCTCTAAAAAAATTGCTGCAATAGAGGGTGCGGAAGATATGAGAGTAAGTCCCAGCAATACTGACAGTGGCAGGAGTGATGGTGATGCAGATGAGTCTAGTGAAGAAGGAGCTTCCACTATAATGCTTGATGAGGTCCTCGATCTGTTGAGCAAAAGGTGGGATAGAATCAATGGTGGACAGGCCCTTAGACTCTTACCAAGAGAAACTAAGCTGCAGGTATATAGTTAGCTAAAGCAGGAATCAGACATCAGTACTTTCTATGCTCGAGTATTTCTCCTCTAGAATCATTTTGCCTATGTTTCAAGCTCTCATAGCAGATGTATTCCTCTTTGTGCAGAATTTGCTTCCATTTCTCGGTCCCCTTGTTAGGAAGTCCAGTGAAGCATCCAGGAACTACTCGGTGATTAAGAGTTTGAGGCAGAGTGAAAACCTTCAGGTGCATTTTTATCCAACCTTGTATCGCTGGATTCTTTTGGCATTTATCTTTTGATTTTACATTTTAAGAGTAAACTATCATTCTTCTCTGTGAAAAAGGTCCTGCTTCACAATCTTACATGGATTATGGTCTTTCATTTTTCTTTTTACATCCGTCCTTTTCTATTTTTCCTCATTAGCACATCTCTGCTAATATGTTGGAAAGGAATATGATGAAGTGCTTGCTCAATGCACCATGTCCCTTTGGGCTAAGATTAACTTGCTGTTGGAAACAGGTGAAAGACGAACTTTACACCCAAAGGAAAGCGGTCGTGAAGATAACCGGCGAAAGTATGTGCTCTCTTTGCAACAAAAAGATAGGGACGAGTGTATTTGCAGTGTATCCAAATGGAAAGACGCTCGTTCATTTCGTTTGCTTTAGGGACTCTCAGAACATGAAAGCCGTAGCTAAGGGCTCACCCTTAAGGAAGCGATAACTTTCTTGTTCCGCATGCAATGTCGGCAGTTCCATTGTTGTCAGGCAGCTGAATCGCTGAGGATCACGTTGTGACTCCACTTCACTGGGAAATGATTGTTACTTGTATGTATCGGGCATTGATTTTGCTGTAGAGAATCGCAAGATGGAAAGGAGCGGCAATGAGACGGTGCCCCGACGATTTCGGTCCTCCTCTAGGGGACCTTTTTGTAGATGGGATTGTATATTGTTTGCTTGTGATGTCTCTTTTTCTTTTTGCCCCCTCTTTTGCTGGTGGGTGTTTTTGTCATAGTTTCATTCCCTTGAGCCTATGCGAATGTGGAATTTTTGAAGGGTTTTTGAGGTTCTATGTTTTGATTGAAACTTTACTTGTAAGTAAAGAAATGTCACCAAGAACAAGAAACATATGTTCATCATATATCTATTGAGTTCTCTGAAAGATCCAATGTGATTAATTTCAGTCAAGTAATTCTGTCAAGGAGGGCGCGCCTCAATGTTCTAACACAATGAAACCGATCGAACGGAACGCAATGCCTGATCGTCTCAAGAATGCTCATGAAAACCCATCATTGTTGCAGTCGCACCTTCATGAATTTAAAATTGAAAATTTGAAGGTCAAGCTTTGCTTGGAAGAAAGTAATAGTGAAAGCCAATGGCATTTTTCTTGCAATGCTCTCTTTTTGGCGTCAAACTCTCAATTCAAACGATCAAATCTCATCGGATGAGGCGGTGGTGTCCGACGGAGTGGCGCTTTTCGTGGTCCTTTTCCTCTTCCAATCGAACCGGTAGACGACGACCCCGACCCTCGACCCCTGGCACGGCTTGTCGGCATGGATCGCCTCCACGTCGAACGCCTTCCTAGCCTTCCGGAAGAAGGCCGAGTCCTTCTTCCACCGCCTCAGGTGAGCCATCACGAACACCATCTCCTCCCTCCGCTCGCTCCTCTCGAACAGCCACCGCAGCGTCTCCAGCAGGGGTTCGTACAGGTGGTCGTAGTACACCACGTCCGACGCCAGGATCACGTCGTACTCCTCCTCCCCCAGGGCCACGACGTCCGCCGCCTCCCCCCACCGGAGCGGGACCACGCGGACCGCCCCTCCTCCGGGGCCGGCCGTCAGGGCCGCCGCGTTGGCGTCAACGCTGAACTGGAGGTTGGGGACCACGTGCGGGAGGTCGGTGACGGTGACGTCGGCGCCGAGCGCGACGGCGGCTGCGATCCCGACGAGCCCTGTGCCGGAGCCGAGCTCGAGCACGCTGAGCCGGCGTTGGGGGCTTTGGGGGCGACCGGCGAGGATCGGGGAGAGGGGGCCGGCGGTGGGGTCGGAGACGTGGGAGTCGAGGAGGTTGAGGAGGGTGGTGGCGGCCGGCCAGAGCTGGAAGGAGAGGCCCCGGGAGGGGAGCTGCCGGATGGCGATGGCGGCATTGACTGACCGGAGGAGGTGAAGCTCCAGCTGGTCGGGTTCGGCCGGATCGTCTTCTTCTTCACCGCCACCGTCTTCTGGCGGAGGTAAGAGGATGGCTAGAGGGCCGGTAATGTCGGCGTCGTCGTCGTCGTCGTCGTCGTCGCGACTGGCCACTGCGTCGCCGTTCATTGCTGCCGGCGGCGCGGAAGGTGGGCGTGCTTTGCTTATCGCTTTTGGCTTTGAGTTTTGTGGAACGTTGGCCGTTGACAAAAGTAAATGCTCTAGGGCTTCCTCAGTTTTTCATTTTTCTTTTTCCCGCTTTGTATTTTCCTTCTTTGGCAACTTGCCTTTTTATAAATTATCTTTGGAACATTTCTAGGGCTTATCCAAGTACACACTTCCCCAGCTTTTCATTTTTCTTTTTCCGCTTTGTATTATTCCTTCTTCGGCAACTTGCCTTTTTATAAATTATTTTTGGAACATCTCTCTCTCTCTCTCTCACACTACACACACACACACACATTATTACAAATTGTTTTAGAAGGCCTATAAATTGTTGCCATATGTACTTATGAATTTTGAGTGTAGTTTCTCTAACTGGCTCAATACTCTAAAAACAAATTATCTAACTTCAACTCTAATATCAATTCTACCATTAAATTTTTTTCTCATAAAAAAAAACTTTCAAATTTAAATCCGATTCTAGTTATATTATAAACCTTTTCCCCATAAAGAACCTCTAACTTTAGGTTTGGTCTCATTTCTACCTTAACCTTTTGTCATTTCATAAGAAATCACCAATTCGTATTTAGGTCCTAAATTTACCTTTGTTAACCCTTTTTCCAAAATTTTCTCTTAAAAATTGAGGAATGGAAAACTTCCAAGCAAGTTGTTTGAGCGTCCCAAGCCTAGTTTATGATCATGAGAGAAGAAAGACTTCTGAGAACAAGAGATTAAAGACTAAGCGTAACATTGAAAATTCCCAAGTGAGATAAAATGAAGACTCTCTCCACAAAAAGAACAATTGAACAAAGTCAAACGAATTGCTCTACTTTCTCCCTATATTTAATATCCAATAAAAAATCGTTTAGGTTGACATGGAAATTTATTTCCAAAAGATGTCTTATTTATGAAACTTAAGAAAAAGATTAGAGAAATGACGTGGAAATGCAACATCACTCAAAGTGATTGTACAAAGACGTCTTCTATAATTACATCCTTGCTAATGGCAATTTAAAAATAAATGAAGTTGATCTGTGATTTGTACAAAGACGCCCATTGTCTGAGCTTTTGCTGTTCAGAAATAAAAAGCAATTGAAATGGAAGGTGGTTCCACTGGTCAAAACATCAAGGTGGGGAGAATAATTAAAGTTTGGGAACTAGGTAAGGACGAGGAAGCGCTACAGTTTTGTCCTGAACAGAAGGTATGGTCATCTCAATGATTTGGTCTTCTTGATGACATTCCACTGACAGCATGTTGACAAAGCTGAGTCAATTTCCTCCATACAATCAGATGGAGTTCGACCATTTATATCAGATTTAGAAACTGGAATGATGTTCCAAAAATGCTCATCGAAAGGATTTTAAGGTGGTGCAATGTTTCTTACTTGACATTCTTATACCATAACCCGATTATCTTTAGGTTGCAGCGGAGTGAAGAAGCAACAGAGTATGAACGTTTGAGTAGCCTGCATATAACTTTCAAACTATAACCATAGGTTTAGGAAATAGATTGACAAATTGATGTCGTTTTTGCCAATCACAACATGGATACGAAAAAATAACAATGTCCCCAATTAAATAGCACATAGTACACAATGTGCTGAGAATACACCTCTCAGAACCAACATGAATTGTTTGTTCCCCCATGCTGAGGACCTGCATGAGGATAACTCAACCTGTGAGATCGAAAGGATGGCGTTTTGTACCCCGCAAGATCTATTTTTGTGGTCGCCTCTTCAACTATTGGACACAACGACACAGAAGGATGAGTTTTCACCCAGTAAGGATGGTGCAGTTTGTGGAAAAGCGGTGATGATGTAGGAACCTAATGTCCCAAACTTGGGTTTCTGCAATTCACGGCCGACATCCTTCCCAAAAAACAAATTCCACAAGAGAGACTAGTCCAAGACTAATTAATCGAGATCTAGTTCATCGGCATTGATGTGAAACTTAAAGATTTACAGCAGTGACATTTGTAGGAAGCACGATCATTCTGATTTCCATCATTAGGCTACAGAGACACTGTAATGAAGCAAATGCATTTCATAATAACCGGCACAAACTGCACTCAATGTAGTTCTTACACACTGTCAAGAAAAGATGGGGATCGTTACTCCATATACATCATGAGTTGTTGGGCTTTCTGTAGGACCCGTTGAATTAATGGACTATTTCTATGCACGCCTCTAGATGACAAAGTAAAAAGATTTTACAGATCAGTTGAAAGCAATAATCGAGCTCACAGAGGTTTAATCAGCGTACTTGACAGACCGGAGAAATTCATCGGGAAGAACATCCTGAGGTACTAATTCCTGCCTAAAATCTGCAGGATCTATTGGAGGTCCAAGTACTTATTTTACAGATGAAAAGGCCGAGTGTCATCTGTCATGCCTTTTATCAGCATATGAAAATATGAATCAGAAGAATAGTTCATAACCATGAAGGTCCTGTAAGGAGTCATATTTGATAAACAATGGAAGAATGCACGTCTGAACCATCAGCCCGCTGCACCTGATTATAGTAGTCATCCATGCAATGTTGGAGTAATTCTCTGAAGGGCCCAAATTTGGTTCCCAAGGAGCTTCACGTTTTGAAGCTTATACCCTTCACGCTGTCATACTCATCAAGCATCAGCTGAGAAAGCTAAACAACATTATTGCACAATAGCATAATAAAAATGGCACAAGGGAAGTCCGATACAAGTAGTTGCATCCTCAAATAGGGAAAAAAAAAAAAACTCCTGCCTGCGTGGCAGGATTTACTAGGGGCTTGAGGAAGTTCAGAAAAGCCTGCTGGTGCGATTCGTGACAATATAGGATGAAACACGTCTCAGAGATAAATAAATCAAACAACCAATCAGAGCATAAGATCTCTCAATGCTATGTCGTGTACCGAATTAAGGGGATGTTATGTGGTTCCAAAATCATTGAGAGAAAGTATGACCCAGTAAGGCACTAAGGCAGACAACACCTCTGCATTTGTTATGATCTGAGCTCCAGCATTACCAATAGCCAAGGACACTGAACCATCCTATGTTCAGCATACCTAAAAGCAGGAATGACCAAGAACAATTCCAAGAATGAGAGTCTAAACTACCCTTCCAAACTAGAGCATAAGATAAAACCACATAGCACGGACAAATTCTATCAACAATGAGAAATCAATTCGTAAATCTGTACTTTCAGAAACATAAAGCATGTTACAAAATGTTCAAAGTGTCAAAAATGTGTCAACTTCCTGGAGTCAACTTTTTCACTGCCAGGTTTTGCTCAATTGGACTTCCCAGAAGTCTGTGGTGCTTAAAACCTAATTAATGATTTAGACTATGAGCATTCCAGAAGTTTGTCATAATTAATTCATCCATGAAAAGAGGATGCATTTGTGTGCTCTTACTCAACAATACGGACATGTTACAGAACGGAGATGCCAACAGAAAATGGAGAGATGTACAGATTTTTAGTTTTCTAATGTTCCTTTTACAAGCAACAGCCTTGCAGTTTGCCACATCTGTGTACTCCATGAAATGTGACATGAATATTTACTCAAAGATGAATTTTGTGAAGATGCTTAGAAAAAGTGATACATATGACCAGATCCCCTGAGCACCATCTGTTTCACCCATAACGTGATACAGCAACCTGTATTTACTCCCTGGTGTATGAACGCTCCCCTGCACATGTAATTGTTGTGCCAGAAGATTACTACTGCTTCCAGGTCATACATGATGTACTACTTTACTTACTCAAATTCTGAAAATCCCCGTTTCAAGAAACTACTTATGCATACTCAGGTGAAAAAGCAAACCTTACCATTGACCCTATGACAGCATCTGTTGCAAGGGTCGCCTTCTGGACGCTGCACTAGCAACAAATGTTTGCAACTTCAGCTGCTGACAATCAAGCAAAGCAAGCATCAAATATATCTCCAAACATTTTATGGACGTATAATGCATCATGAAATGTTTGATAAGCTTCACCCTGCTTTTTATGATTCAGATCACATACTTCAAAGAAGATTAAAAAGGATAAGGGACATATTTTACCCTTAACAAATCACTTCCCTAAGGGGGAAAATTATTGATTAGAATGTGTCAGCAAAAGTAATCTCCTGCTAATTGAATCGATCATTTAATCAAAGTGATGTTTTCACTATGACTAAAAATTATTGCTCGACTTTTCCACCCAGAAAAAATAAGTGCAAACAATGAAGGGTTGATTTACAACCTCAATCCATCTATGCAGAACCTTCGACGCTGGCAACAGTAAAGGTTCAACAAAGTTCCTGTCAAATCAAATAAAAACACATAAAAAATCTTAAAGTCCCAATTTGGTTAAGCAAAACATGCGCCAATAGCAGGTGGCAAAGAGTACTATGGGCTCCTATTACCATTATCAACACCTACTAAATCCAAACCCGACCGGCAAATGAGATGAAGAAGCCTTACACCATATCATTTTGTCCCAGGTCACGAGCTCGCTGCAGGCAGCAAGCCCAAAATACCGATCTGTTTAACCTCTCTTTCATCCAGTCGCCGATAGAGGATGTCTCTCTCAGGAAGTTTCTTCAGGAGGTGAATCAAAAGGAGTATCGATAAAATGGCAGAAGCTCTCCATTTGATTTTCATATCTGTACAAAATGCTCGAGATAGTATGAGGACAAAATATCTGAGCAAAGATAAAGTGCTCTTATCGTGAGATCAGTCATAAGAATTAAGCATTTACATAGCCAAGTTCACAGAAAATACTAGTGAATCCAATCATGTAGATTGACATCAATTGTTGGATGCTAGCAGTTCGCGTTGGCTTATGATGGGAAGCTGAACAGGCAGCAGAGCATTCATTTATTGGCTCTAAAGTTCCTCTTTTCTTTCTCAATGAGATGATCTTATTCTAAATGCGCTTGTTTGACGTCATTTAAGAAGAGATGTTTTCGATTTTCTCCAATCAGATCAACCAGGATTATCTAATTTCAACTAGATAACTTAAAGATCATCAAGGGAAACAGATTGATTTTCAAAAAGCATCTTTACAGAATGCGAAATGAAATTCGATTGTTTTCAAGAAGACTAAGCAAGTTCAAATGGGTTCTATCGGATATTAGTTCTCAGTCTAAAATCAATGAAAAGTTGACTGATTCAAAATCTCAAGACTGAAAATAGGACTAACTGCTTGTCTCTTTCAATCTATTTCCCAAACAATCGTAAAATCAAAGAAGAAGAATTGACTGAAAACTTTCTAATGGCATTTTCATGTTTTTAGCAGCAAGAACAAGAACAATTGTACAGAAGAAAAATTGAACTTACGAACAGCTTGACAAGCAAGTCCATAAAATTGAACTTGTTTGCAAAGACATTATTCAAAGGATTCGTATCTGCCTTCCTCTTTCGAAACCAAATCTGATCGAGACTCTTCAAAGCTATCTTTAAAATTATTCGGAAGGAAAGTTATGTTAAATTTCTATAATCATTATTCGGAAGGAAAGTTATCTTGTAGGTGATTACAAGATAATCAAAACCATGCGAATTTATCTCGCATCTAATATGCATTGCGCTAAATTTCACGACAATCTCAATTTTTCCTTTAATTTTCTCCTTAGATATGTACAAAGATAAACCACTGGGGGTTCGCCCCAGTGGCCACCCTTCCAACTTGGAAGGGGAGGTTGGGGGTTCAAATCCCCACATTCTCGTGGGGATTGGGTGGGGATGATTTCATTTCAGGGGTGGGTTTCGACTCTCACGCCTTGCAAGGAGGCAATGGCAAAAGTCTGAGAGTGAGTGTTAAACTAGGATTAGAGTAGGAAAAATTTCAAATGAGGACCTGAAGTGAATCTATTTTCTTAAATAAGGACCCCAAGTGAACTTTGTGTCAAATAAGGACCTAAAGTGGACCTATTGTCTCAAATAAGGACCTTAAGTGGTTGAATCAATTCCAAATAAGGACCTAAGCTTACTGGTCAGCCAAATATTCGCCAGCTATCAAGTATGTGACATATCCGACGACCAGAGTTTGGGCAATTTTGTCCAAAAAAAATCTAGGAAAAATTAATAAATCCTAAAACATAAACAAAAAAACCTCATTTACCAAAAAAAAAAAAAAAAACAAAAAAACTTAGGTTTTCTACGGTCTCCCCATTCCTTGTATCCATCCTTTGCAAAGTCAAAGACCAAAGTTCTCCCTATTCCTTGTACCCATCCTCCGCAAAGTCGAAGATCCAAATTCTCTACCGATTGAGGCACGAATTCAAAAACAAGAAGAAAATGAGATTCTTCTTTCTTTGTTTGTGGAGACGCAAATTGTCCGCCGATTGAGCAAGGCAAGGAGCGACGAGAATCGAGTCATGACGATGACCGGGCGGCGATTTGATTAAAGAGCAGCGAGGGAGAAGAAAGAAGAAAACGTAAACATTTAAATGAATAACCTAAACTTAATTAATTTAGAATTTTCCTTTTTTTTCCAATTATAAATTTCTGACAAAATTGCCCATATTTTAATCTTCAGAAAATGTTTGCCGGCGAGCTAAGGTCCTCAATAGAGATTAACTTGATCACTTTGAGTCCTTATTGACACAAAATTCATTTCGGGTCCTTATTTGAAACAATAGATCTACTTGGTCCTTATTTGACACAAAGTTCATTTTGGGTCATTATTTAAGAAAATTGATCCACTTCGGGTCCTTATTTGGAATTTTCCCAAAGATAAATACTGTCTTTCATCTTCATGGCACTCTCTTATGCTTAGGATTGATTTAAAAACGTTTCTCTCGTGCATGTTTTTAATTAATCAATTTAGATTTATACTAAATACATACTTTATGTGCGAAAAGTAAATGGAGTAATAAACTAATAGAAGGTACCGCAAACGAGCGCACAAGACAAACTCGTTTACTAAAAATGATGGTAAATGACGATTAGTTATCTGGGGCTAGCAAATACTGATTTTAAATAGGAAATGTTTAAGCAAACTAAAATTAAATTAAATAATTCTATCATTCATAAACGAGAAGAAAAAAATGGACTTATCCCAAACCATTTTTGCTCTTTTGGCCGGAAAAAGAAAACCATTTTTTGCTCTTATGAAGGTAAACAATTTCTGGTTTTGCAACAAATAAAATAATTTCAGCAGAGAGAGAGAGAGAGAGAGAGAGTAAAGAAAGTAGTCCTCTTTCTCTCTCCTCCAGCCGCAGGGGCGTCGCTGTTAGGGTTGGGAATCGACTGCCAGCGCCCTGCTCGTCCTTCTTCTCAGCGACATCCAATACCTCTTGGAACGCAATTCCGCCATTGACCCATCTCTTCCCTCCGCAAGCAAGCTCTCCTGCATCAAACAATCCGCGCCCTCCTCATTCACTCTCAGAGGTATGGTTTCTAAGCGAAATCTTGTTTTTTTTTTTTTTTTAATTTTCTTTGGAAACTTTCTGGGGGTCTCGAGCCATGCTCATTCCTTTCGCCATCGTGTGTTTTTCCTCAAACCCTGTTTCTCAAAAGCGGATTTGAGTTTCGGGGTTGCTGAAACGCTTGATCTTTTTGTGTTTTTGGCGTCTGGGTTTAGAGCGTAGCGTTGCAGCAAGGCAGTGTCTGTGAATGGAGTGAGCTGCTGCTGCTTGGAATTTCGTTTTTCGTCGCTTGTGGCAGGGTGACTGCAATTAGCTCTATCTTGTTCTCTTGGTTCTGTTCTTCCACTTTAGTTGCAGGGGGGTCTGTTTCCATGTTGGAGGGGGCCTTTGTTTTGTTGTCTGTGAGTAGGTTGCTTGATTTTTTCCTGCAATTCGATCTGAGATTTGAGGCCTAAGCTTGTTGCATAGGCTGATAAAGAGTGGGGATGATCTAATTAGATCAAAAACATTGGAATATGTGTAGAACGACAATGGGTGCTGTGAAAGGGAAAGAAGGGTCTAAGAACCTATAACTTCTTGTTTTTTGGCCGGCGAAAGCTCGGAGTCGTGAATAGATTATGTAACCAATGGAAAATCTCTTAATGCACCGCTCCTCTACTGAAGCTGGATGAGATAGTTTTCTTGCTTTTCGACTATGAAACATTCGGTTGGAAGAGGGCCACTGTGGCTTAAACTTAAAGAAATAGGATCAGTAGAGGAGTGTATAATGGGGATATAGAGTAAAAGAAATGATGCCAAAGGCCAGAGTGCCCTGTAGTCTGTAGCCTACTTGCGTCCTATAGATTTCTGCTCCTATGGGTTCGGTTTCTTACTATGGTTTCCATAAGTTTATCAGTTTTGGGGATGCTGTTGTCGCTTCTCGTGAATTGACTTTTTGGAAATAATGATTGGAGGATGTGCTTAATTTGGTAGCTGATCTCAGGGGAAATTGAGGCAATCTGTTTTCTTTGATGGCAATGGAGGCCAAATTCTTTCGCTTTCTCAAGATTGTTGGTGTTGGGTTCAAGGCTAGAGCAGAGTCTGAGGGACGCCTCTTGTACCTAAAATTAGGCTACAGTCACGAGGTGGAGCTGACTGTTCCTCCCGCAGTGCGTGTCTTTTGCTTTAAAAACAATGTGGTCTGCTGTACTGGGATCGACAAGCAGAGGGTGCATCAGTTTGCCGCTGCCGTTCGTAGTTGCAAGCCTCCAGAAGTTTACAAGGGCAAAGGTATAATGTACATCGATGAAGTTATCAAGAAGAAGGCAGGGAAGAAGTCGAAATGAGTGTGCAGATGCATACTGCTGCTGTAAAATTATTCATAATAAGACCATGAGGCAAAAATCACAGTTTGCTCTGTAAAACTTGGAGGGAGTTTTGTAGCTTGTTGCAATCGAATATTTTTGCAGCTGATTACCTAGTTCAGGTTAGAATTGAAAATCACTTTTCTGTCAGGTCTTTTTTGTTTTCTTAATGTTTTTTTTTTCTTCCATTTTCTGGTAAAAAAGAAAAACCTGTGCTCCCTTCTATAGCTATTAAGGCTGAAGTCATGGCTGTTGACAGATTTACCTACTATATATGGGAAGGCACGAACGAAGTGATTTAATTTGTCCTCTAACTAGAGCATGTTAATTGAGAGCTCTTGTCTCTCATATCTCTTGCTTTTCCAATGACTTAGTTATCTAGATACTAATCATGATTTGGAGGACGTTCCTTCTTCTAAGAAAATCTGAAGATGCTTGTACAGCTAAAAGCTGTAGACTGGTGTTTTTCTTGCCAGTCTCGTGGTCATGTTTGAAAAGGAGGGAATACAACTTGCCTCCTCCGTGCTGGGGTCAGTATAGGTGCTCAAGGTGAGAGCTTGATGCAGGTGGGTGGAGCTGGTGCGCACGCCTTGCATATTGAAGCTCTTGCGTCCGATTCTGCCCCACCACGACGACTGAATTTTCCACTCCAGATGGGTTATCTCGTCACGAACGAACGAGGGAATCGATCGCTCGAACGCATTAATCGAAATTACCCCCCTTGAAGATGAGCTAAGCTTGCTTCATTTGTGTCCGTAAGCCCTCAAACGGAAGTGAGAGCAAACGCTTAGCGACCAGTTTCCTAGCGAATCTACTTCAGCTTTTCCTGTTTTTGCTGCAATGCGCTGCAAAAGTTTCTCCTCGTCGCATTGACCACTAGGACTACACTATCATCGTTTCTTGATAGAAACCCAACACTCACCTTTTTGGACTCCCATGGTTCATTAAACCCAATACTTATTTCTAGCTCAACCTTTATGAAACCCAACACTCATGGAAACTATAAAGATTCATAAAACTCCGTTACATAATTCCAGAAATTACAAATAACATGTCATTTTATATACTAGTTAGTGCACATTCTTGCGGTATGAAAACTTGTCGCACGATGCCTGAATGAAATAGCATAGCCTATCACAGATGTAAAACACAAAGATAAAGTAGTGACGGTCACAAATCGTCTTAAATCTCTCCAAGAGTTTTCTTCAGGTGAAGGAAGTCTCGTGATCACGAGTGTCTGCCATATTTGTAAAGAATCTCTATCTCCGCTCGGCAAATGCACTGTTCACATTCGGTGTTGTCGTAATGGTCAATGTCACTCACCCATCCCCTTCTCTTGCAATGCTCGCTCCGCATCCGGCAGTCGTAGCGAGGAGGCTCTCCTCCAAAGATCGTCGTGTTGTTCCACCACATGTCGCGCACGACGTCGAGGTACTTTTGCGACATTCCACCACTCGCCCGCTCGCATAGACTTTTCTCAATAGTTGGACTCCTTCCTTCTTCAACTCACCACCCTCACAGATGAGGAGAAGCCCGACCACGTAGGAAGCTCCGAGGTGCCCGATCTGTGCCGCCCTCCTCAATAGCTCCATTCCTAGCTCAACCTTCATAAAACTCACAAATTCATACTGCAACATTTCCAAATTGCATATGGTCAATTTTCAACTCAGCACGAAACAATAGCGAATAAATTAGAGAGAGAAATCACATAATGTACCAGTCCTTGCGTGTACAAGGCCTCCAAATTGTCGCACTTGATGCACCTCTCAATGAAAGCTTTGCCTTCTTCCGGATGCCACCATAGTATTCTTGAAATCTTGTCCAGTGAAATTTGTCGATATACGTAATTTTCTTCAGCTAATTCATTAAAAGTTTTGCAGCTGCAGGGACAAGAATAATATATCAGTGGGCTTTCACGCCCATTCTTCATCAACATCCCACTGTTATCTTCTTTCTTTCTGCGGGAACTCATGCACAAGCCCGGACTCGAGGCAAGGAGGGTGGATATAACAGGGGACGATCACAACATCTAAAAGAGAATTAAAAGGAGGGCGAGCAGGTTTGCGGAAAACAAACATAATAATATCAAACACGTTCGTGATTTGCAGTAAAGGAAAAGCGAAGAAAACAGCGGAATTCGGCGAGAGGATGCTCGATTGAATAAATAACATCACAACAAAACATTATAAAGTTGCTACGTACAACTGAATTAGAATTTCTTCGTTATATAGGGTTCAGAATGAGTAAAGAAGGAAGAGATTAAACATTAGAAATATCAACTGTGACTTTTTGAAGGGAAAGCTTAGACGGTACCTTATTTTCGCATTGAAGAAATCATCCATGGAGTTGGCGGCGACCGAAGCGAGAACTTCCAACACCATATCGCGAGGAAGAGCATCAAACGATTCGATCTCCATAGCTCTTAGCAAACGCTGAGGTGACTCAATTGTGGACAAAAGGAAAGGAAAATTACTTAAAACTTTGATTGATGATGGAAACGTCGATGATCCTAGTACGATTATATATAGGACAATTAGAACCGATGTGATCTTAAGTTTGGTGTAGTTTAAGTCGTTTATTTCCTATTTCGATTAGGATACACATCTATTGGCCAATTATCAAACGAGTCTAAATAAGGAAAGTCAAGTACATGAAGGATTCGAAGTGAGATTAACAAACTTTCAAATTCACCTGCATGAAATCTACTAGTGCATATAAAAATCCGTGCGTGTTGAGTTTTGATGGATAAAAAATTATTTTAGTGACAATTATTTTTAACTGACAGTTCTTTGTGGGTTACTAACTCTTTCAAAATTCTACTAACGTAGATAAAAATCCCCTTTTTTTTTTCCCTGCAGCAACGTTAACACTGTTGCTCGGACAATTTTTGACCAACATCGCATCCTCTCTCTCTCTCTCTCCAGGGTTGGGCCACGGCAAGGCCGGACGCCACTTGGCCCTCATCGACACTGCAAGATCCAGCCCATTGTTCTCCGAATAGGCTACTTTAAGAACTTTCTTGGCACGTACGATGAAAATCGGGTGATGAAAAGAGGGCGAACGACGGCAATACGTCCCAATAGCATTGCTCGCGCTACCCGGCCACAGCAAATACTTCTTTTGATAATTGGGGCATAAAGAATACAAAATCAGCTCTAACTCGATAGATTATTGATGATGAGATGATTTAACACTATGCGGTCAAGTACAAGATGTATTTTTTTTTTTTTTTGAGAAAGAAGTACAAGATGTATTACACGACAGAAAATTTTATGAAGTCACTATGTTCCTTTTCATATTTAATGGCTGCAAAATATCTCTATATGGGGTTCGTCTTTTTTCCGCATATTCTTTCCGGGAGAGAATAGACGGAGATAAAAATTGAGATTTCATCCCTTCAAGGAAGGAGAAGCGGAGAGGGAGAGAGAGGGGAAAGAACGAGGGCAGATTTCCAGTGAAAAAATCGCCAGTGTTGCAACTTGAAAGTCCTTGCAGATCAATACTCGTTCACTTCCGATCCCGCAGCCACTATGGATCGAACCATCTCTTTGTTGCTGGCAGCCACACTGGGTTGAACCATCTCTTTGTCGCTGGCATGACTGACCGGACGGGTCGCCGCGCCGTGGCCCGCGAAGCTCCTGGTCGGCTTGCAAGGCGCCCCACTATGGCCCGGAGTGTAGCTGCCCTCATTCCCGGGAGGAGGGTCGCAGCCCTTTTTCAGTATGTCGAACGAGCGATGAGGCTTCTGGCTTTGGTATTCGTCCCTTTCGCGGAGCGATCGGCCCGCTTCGTTGGGTTCGAACCTTAGCAGCAAAAGCACCAGGACGGCCACTAGAATTGCTCTTAGGAACTTCATCATCATTTCTTGGTGGGCCGATCGATGATGTCGCTGCTGTTGAGGACGTAGGAACTTTGATTAGGTTGCGTGTCTACGTGCTGCTGGTATTCGTAGACATGCAGGTCTTGTCCGCCTTCAAATTCTCTCGAGACGTGTTTTGAATTTTGACTCCCTGTGCTCTAGAGACTCAAGAAAATTTCGAGAGGAGGAACGGGTCTAATGCAAGAACTGTATAATTCGTATGTTTCGTGCGCGGTTCTTGATTCCACTTTGGAGTAAAAAGATTCTAAATATTTCCTCGGGCGAGGCCACGTCTTTGGGAGCCTCTGGTCCATACACGTAAGCGAAAGGCCGTCATATTTATTTATTTAATGCATCCTTTAAATTAAAAAAAAGAATTCACAAATACTAATTTGAGTTTTTCCCTATATATATATTTCCTTAATAGCTAAGGCTGCGATTTAAGTTAATCCCCCCAATTCATGCGATCCAACCGGAAACTTATCATAACAATAAAATAAACGAAAAATATCAATGTATCATATCGGCCACCAAATGCATTTTTTTTTTAATTCGCAAATAATAATTTACTTTTTCCCCTATGTATATTTTCTTAGTAGCTAAGGTTTTGATGGAACTTATCACCCCCAATTTATGCGATCCACCCAAAAACAATAAAATAAATGGGAAACACCAAAATATCATATTCGGCCACACATCGCGAATCCGATCCACGTGTCGCAAGTCCGGGGAGGGATCTCCGCCCTCTGATTTCAGAACCCGCCCCTCCAAAACCGGCGTCTGCTACCTGGCCCCCACGGCTTCCTCCGTCCCCCATCCGCAGCTCGAGGCTCGGACGGCCCAGATCTGTCCTCGCAATCCGACGGTCGATACCGCGCCTCTCATGTACGGTCGCCTGTACTACAGTAGAGAGGAGGGGATACGCAGTGCTTTTTTTTTTTTTTTTAATATACAGCAGATCATGTACGCAAGGGAGGGGCAAGAGCTCTACAAGGGGCACCAACAGTACTCTTATGTACCATTTATTGTTTAAGAAATTGACTCGACTTAAAATTCTTTTAAGACACAAATATTTCTCGACAGTAGACGGATTATCCATCATCGAAGACAGGATGAGTAAATTCTTACTAAGTTAAGTTTCCAACCAATTATCCATGTGATGTCAATTGGGCGCAATGCATTGGATATTCGGTCCAGCACCGAGGAATGTCTTGACATATCATTGATTCTATCGTCCAGAATGACGAACTAAACATGGATTGCATTAGGAAACTGTTAAATCAATGTCTCGACTTTAAATTTGGATAACGATTTGTTAAACCGAATTCTATTGAGGAAGATTTTTCCAAAAATATTATAAATCGAATGAAGAAATCTTTTTTTTTATTGGACTTTCTTTCAAACGTGCAAAATAAGCAACAAAACAAGGAGAGTGTGACTTGTCACTACATGACAAAGGGGGCACATTATATTTTATTTATCTATTTATCTTTTAGGGGTAAAGATATCTTTGTTGGGAGAGATAAAAAAGGAAATTCCCTTTTATAGAAGTAGAATCCTTATAGGTGTTGATTTGCTGATGCAATGGGCCCAAGGTCAAACTTTTGACTTTGGGCACACACATAAAACGCTTAAGTTTTCTTTTTCCTTTCTGCAAGTGAACGCCGCACAAGTCTTGAAGAGGTAGAGAATGCGAAGATATACGTACGTGAAGAAGAGACAAATGCCTCGTTTTTGTTTTGGCGTATGTAGAGCATTTTACTTTGAGTTTAAATGTGCAGTAATTTTGTGCAGTAAATTTATCTCTAAGTAAGTTGTTTATTTATAAACACTTTAGATTTGAACTTAAATTTATGTGTGGAAAATACTTGAGCGTGTGAGCAGTTGTAAACTCTGATTATTCGATTATAGTAGATTATTTGCTATTGACTCTCCTCGTAGATGTAGATACCGATACTCAGACTAAATTATGTAAATTTCTGGTGTCCTTATTATTATTTTTTTTTTTTTTATGACTCGAAATTAGGCCCGGGTAGCGGATGGCCCACCACCCCGACGTCGCACTTAAGATCCCGTGCAGCCAGCGGGATTCGAACTCCTCTCCTCTGGCAAAGGATCATGGGAGCACTTATCCACCTAAGCCACCGCAGGCGGTAGTTGGTGTCCTTATTATTTCTCGTTTATTTCTTTAGTGATTTTGCGTTGACATAAATTAACATCAAAGACAACATCATAAAACAAATTTTATCGCTACACGTTTTCTTTGTTTTAGTATTATATTCCAACAGAAACTACTGGTCACGGTCATTGCTTCCACTTTGGATTCTTGTACAGACGCTGGTTATCCTAACATCGAAGACAACAACATAAAACAAATTAATTCGAAAGGAAAATTGGCTACACGTGCTTTCTTTGTTTTGGATCACTATTGAGCTGGTTTCAAGAGCACCCATACTAAACACATAAGATCAATCGCTTCCATTTGCCAAGTTCCACAAAAATCCATCCTAAACAGTTTAGATCAATCTTTTGCGTTGTCCATGTTCCAAAAATCAATCACGATCAAGTGATGTAATTGGTCCACAAAAATCCATCCTAAACAGTTTAGATCAATCTTTTTGGACTCCCATGGTTCATGAAACCCAACACTGATTTCTAGCTCAACCTTCATGAAACCCAACACTCAATGACTTCTTCTTCACGACAGATTTTTCTTTCTTATGGAAACTATGGAAATTCATAAACTCTTGGAAAAATTCTAAATAACAGCATGGAATGCTTTCATTTTTTCAAATAAAAATCTAAAATGGGTCTTATTTCAAATAAGTGCATGAACTGACCATATCAATATCAAAAAATGGTTTGAAATGGTTATGACTATTTCAAATAAAAGTCTAGCATTGTCGGTTGACAAAATATTCTGGCCAATCAAAGATAGTTTCTTCCAAACACAAGTTAAATTTAAATTAAATTAGATTAAAAATTTTAAAAATGAAAATTTAAAAAAGGTGGGAAACCACAGGCTTGTGTTTTCTTTTAAAAAAAAATTTTTTTTAAAAAAAAAAAGAAAGAAAAAAGGAAAAAATTTAAAAATTTAAAAGGCAAAAAAATTACCCAATGAGTTTAGGCTTTTCTTTAAAATTGATCTAGGCATTTTGGCTTTTATTTAAAACGAAGTTCATTTCAAACCCTTATTAGAGAAAATGATGTTACTTTGAGCCATTATTTGAAATAATGTCTACTTCATGCCCTTATTTAAAAAAAATAAAAGCACATCGGGCATTTATTTGGAATTTTCTCTAAATTCTTTTGCATAATTCTAGAAATTACAAATAACATGTTGTTGGATACATTGTTTATGGTATGAAAACTTTCTCACACAGTGATTTCTCACACGATGCCTAAATGAAAATTGCGTAGCCTATCACAGACACAAAACACAGACAAAATAGCAATGGTCACAAATCATTTGAAATCTGTCTAAGAGTTTCTTCAGGTGCATGTAGTTTCTTCCTTGATGGTGGTGGCACAAAGGATCTTGATAGATTGCATCAACAAAGAAAAATCTCTTGTGATCACGGGTGCCTACCATACTTGTAGAGGATTTCTATCTTTGCTCGATAGATGCACTGCTTATATTGAGTGTCATCATAATGGTTGATGTAACTTGCCCATCCCCTCCTCTTGCAATGCTTGCTTCACATCTGGCAGTCATAGCAAGGAGGCTCTTCTCCAAAGATTGTTGCATTATTCCACCATTGTGACGTCAAGATACTTCTTGCGGCATTCCACCACTTGCCCGCTTGTGTACATTTTCCTCAGCAGTCGGGCTTCTTCCTTCTTCAACTCACCACCCTCACAGACGAGGAGGAGCCTGACGACATAGGAAGCTCCAAGGTGCCCAATCTGTGCCGCCCTCTTCAATAGCTCCATTCCTAGCTCAAGCTTCATAAAACTCACATACTCATACTACAATATTCATAAATTGCACATGGTCAATTTCTAACTCTAAGCGAAACAATAGTGAATAAATTATAGAGATAAATCACATAATTAGACATGTACCGGTCCTTGTGTGTACAAGGCCTCCAAATTGTGCACTTGATGCACCTCTCAATGAAGGCTTTGCCTTCTTCCAAATGCCACCATAGTATTCTTAAAATTTTGTCAAGGGATATTTGTCTATACAAGTAATCTACTTCGGCCAATTCATTAAAGATTTTGCAACTACATATTATCGTAAATCCCATGTTAGTATAACAATTGCAATGGTTCTTTGTACTTGACAATTGACACTAGATTACATCTTCTAAGGTCGGATTCCGCTGGGCCTCAATAATCATGAAAGCATAATTAAGTTTATACAGATAAAATCAAATTAAAAAATCTTCATTATGATAAAGTCATCTATCTAATGAGGATGCTCGATTGAATACATAACATCACAACAAAACATTATAAAACTACGTACAACTGAATTAGAATTTCTTTGTTATGTAGGGTTCAGAATGAGTAAAGTACGAAGAGATTAAACGTTAGAAATACCTATTATGACTTTTGGAAGGGAAAGCTTAGAAAATACCTCATTTTCGCATTAAAAAAATCATCCATGGAGTTGGCGGCGACCAAAGCTAGAACTTCCAGCACCATGTCGCGAGGAAGAACGTCAAAGGATTCGATCTCCATAGCTCTCAGCAAACGTTGATGCGACTCAATTTGGTTTTGCAAGAAGGTTGTGTCTCTTTAATTTCAGTCTTCAATGGTACGAGGCAAAAGTGGACAGAAGGAAAGCAAAATTACTTGAAACTTTGATCGATGATGGAAACGGTGATGTACGATTAAATATAGGACAATCAGAACCGACGTGGTCCCAAGTTTGGTGTAGTTTAAGTCGTTTATTTCCTATTTTGATTAGGATACACATCTATTGCCCAATCATCAAACTAGATTCTATATATGGAAAGTGAAGTACACAAATTATTTGAAGTGAGATTAACACACTTTCTAATTAACCTTCGTGAAATCTACTATTGTAGATAAAATCCATGTGTTATTGAGTTTTGGTAGATAAAAATTATTTTAAAGACAATTATTTTAACAGACAATTCTTTTTACGGTTACTAACCATTTCAAAAGTAGATAAAAATCCGTTTTTTTTTTTTTTTTTTCCTGCAGCAACGTTAACACTGTTGCTTGGACAATTGCCGACCCACATCGCTTCCTCTCTCTCTCTCTCTCTCTCCAGAGTTGGGCCATGGCAAAGCCAGATTCCACTTCGCCCTCATCGACACTGCAAGATCCGGCTACTTGGTCTCCGAATACAGAGCCAACAGGTTCGCGAGAGAGAGAGAACCAATAAGGGCTACTTAAAGAACTTTCTTGGCACGTACGATGAAAATCGGTTGATGAAAAGAGCGCGAACGACGGCAGCAGGTCCCAATTGCTTTGCTCGCGCTACCCGGCCACAGCAAATCTTTCTTTTGATAATTGGGGCATAAAGAATACAACAATCAGCTCTAACTCGATAGATTATTGATGATGAGATGATTTAACACCATAAGGTCAAGTACAAGATGTATTACACGACAGAAAATTGCATGAAGTCATTATATTCTCTTTTACATGTAATGGCTGCAAAATATTTCTATAGGGGTTCATCTTTTCTCGGTATATTCTTTCCAGAAGAGAATAGACGGAGAAAAAATTGAGATTTCATCCGTTAAACAAAGGAGAAGCGGGGGAGAGAGAGAGAGAGAAGAACGAGGGAAGATTGCCAATGAAAATATCGCCAGTGTTGCATCTTGAAAGTCCTTGCCGATCAATACTCGTTCACTTCCGATCCCACGGCCACACCGGGTTGAACCATCTCTTTGTCGCTGGCATGACCGACCAGAGGGGTCACTGCCCCATGGCCTGCGAAGCCTCTGGTCTGCATGCAAGGCGCCCCTCCTTTGCCTGGAGTGTAGGCGCACCCATTCCCAGGAGGACGGACGCCGCCCTTTTGCAGTATGTTGAACAAGTGATGAGGCTTCTGGTTTTGGTATTGATCCCTTTCGTGGAGCGATCTGCACGCTTCGCTGGGTTCGAATCTTAGCAGCAAAAGCACCATAACGGCCACTAGAATTGCTCTTAGGAACTTCATCATCATTTCTTGGTGGGTCGATTGATGATGTTGCTGTTGTTCAGGACGTAGGAATTTGATGAGGATGCGTGTCGACATGCCGGTTTTTGTAGACATGCAGGCCTTGCCTGACTTCAAATTCTCTCGAGACGTGTTTTGAACGTTGACTCCCTATGCTCGAGAGACTCAGAAAATTTCGAAAGGATGAACGGGTCAAATGCAAGAATTGTATATTCGTATTAGTGTATTTCGTGCACATTCGCGAGCGCGTTGCCTGGACGGCGGTTCTTCATTCTTTGTTGGTTTGAGAATTAGGGTTACAGAGGTCTGAGTCAAGGAACGTGGCACAAGGAAACGTCATTATCTGCTAACCTTGAATGGTTTTGATACTTATAACATGTTAAGATCATAGAAACCATAATTATAGAAGGACTAATGTCCATAAAAGAAATTCTTTATAGATTATCCTTAACCTTTTAAAAAGTTTAACCTTAATTGAGAAACAATTTTGTGTTCATGATGAATCAATAGGGATGGAAGTGTGAAGGGTCATCGTCCTATACCCATCCCAATGACATTTTATTACTTTTTAAATCCGTCCCAAACTCACTATAGATTTTAATATAATATCTTGAACCTACCTCACTAAGGTTTTGGTTCCTATAGGGTACCTATAATTTGTCATGATATTTCATTATAAATAATAATTTTTTTGTTAATATATAATTGGGTAAGCATATTGAACCAACTAAACTGAGAAACCACCTAGTCCAGACTGAACTGGCCGGTTTTGGGCGGTTCCTAAGGGTGTCAGTCCGATTTCTAGTTCCAAGAGGCAACCAGACCAAACCGAACTAACTATTTTGTAATGTTTTTAATTTTTAAAAAACAGCAACAAACCCTAATCTATCTCCTTCTCCAGTCCTCCTCTGCAGTCTCACCTCTCACGCCGCTCAGAGCACCTTCAGTCTCCGTCTTTTCCTCTTGCCTAAGTGCCTCACGCCTTACTCAATGCTCTTTTGCATCCCTCTGGCTCTCGGCTCTTCTCAGACGTCCCCCACAGCTCTCGCTCGAGCGCCTTCAATCTCTTGCAGTTTTGCTTGTTAGCCTTTTTGCCTTTGGGCTTTTTATTACTTGAAGAAGGAAGGGTCCGTTTCACTTGGCCTCTATCAGTTTCTCCTTTTAAGATAGCTTTGTGGACCATATGTTTTGCTGCTCTCTGCTGATTTATATTTGAGCTGTGGTAATGTCCTTGATGGTCTCCGTAGTGCAGCTTCTTCTCCGTTCCATAATACGAGTTGTTGGTTAATTATATTGAACATTTGTTGCTACATATATCAGGCTATGAGTGGTATGCAGCTTTACTGGACTTCGAAGTTCGACATGAAATTTTTATTTGATCGTTTGTTGCTTTGCCTCTCTTGGTTTTTAGAGTTCTATAATTCCATAATGTCCTATTATGTTTCGTTAGATTATCATTTTGAGAATATAAAGCTAAAGAGGTGCAAGTAACTAGTTCTATTGGACGACCGACCAAAAAAAAAAAAAACTAGTTCTATTGGACCGGACCGGACCGACCAATGGTTCTAGAAACTAGGAATTGGATTAGACCGGGACCAACCATACCTAATATAAAATAAACAATCTTAAATTTGCAAGCTGGACTTTTATACCGTTGAAATACCACCGTGTTGACCAGAAACGAAATAGCAGTTGACCCTTTTCTTATTTTCCTGTTTACTTGGTGCAACCTGAGTTGGCGGATCGAGCGCTTTAAGTTTGAATTGACTCCCGGAAGTAACTTTTGAAACCGGTGAATCCTGCGACGAGTGAGCAAAGAAAGAGAAAAAGAAAGTTGAAAGTACCAACATAGATATTGGCGAAGCATAAGTCAACGCGGGCCGATAACCCAAAAAGGTTTTCATACTGCGAGCAGGACGAGAGGCACGCGTTGTCCTGTGGCCAGCACTGCATGCCGGGTCGACGCGCGACCTCTTTTTGTTTCCACCACGAGCAACATCGCCATTCGCCAGCAAAGGTTTAGCCAACCCTTTTGGTTTTGACTTGTCGTTCCGGTTTAGCCAACAGCAGCACTTTCTTGTAAATCATGCTTATTTAAAGGAAAAATGATATAAATAGTCTTTAAGCTTCAGATTAATGTACAATATCGTCCATAAACTTTCAATTTATTCGATGTAGTCTCTACACTATTGATACATGTTCAATCTAATTCCTAAACTATATATGAAAATATTCAATATTGTCATGAAATTTGAATTAATGAAAGATAACATTAAATATTTCATATAGTATAAGGGCTGGATTGAGCATGTATTAATATATTAGGGATCACATTGAATAAATGGAAATTTGATAGATGACATTGCATATTGGGCTAAAATTCATGGACCACATTGCACATTGAGTCGAAATTTAGGGATTATTTGTATTATTATCCTTTATTAAATGAGTGTTTCTTTCGGAAAAAAAATGGTTCACTTGGTCATAAATGTGTTGTACAAGTGTCATTCTAGTATTAAAATTTTTAATTTTGTCAATTTAATTTTAAATCTTTATAGAAGTCTTTATCTTGACTTGGTCGACGTGGAATGGGGAAAGGAAATTCCTAGAAGGAATAGAAAATGGGTATTCGTATGTTGCAATGCCGCTGTTCCTTTTTTCAGCATCGCTGAAGTTATTTGTCGTAATTTCAAGATAAAAACCGATGCTGACTTGCTCAAAGATGGGCACAGCTTCAGTCTGGAATTCCAATTCAAGTCTAGTCTCTCGTTCAACCAACATTAACTAATCGAAAAGAACGAATTCCGCAAGCCGACCGCGTCGAAGCTTTTCCAATACACGTGGTCTTACTATCATACCTCAGAAAGGCGCGTTACAAAAAGCACGGAATTCCTATTCAAGTCCGAAAGTCTCATTCAAACAAACAAACAAATGTACCAATTACATGCAACAGAAGCAAACGGGGAGGATTACCCAATTTATCTTGAACTTATTTTGCGAATGTCGATTTGGACATAAACTTTCCAATTTTTACTAATTTAATTCTAAAACTTTTACGCGAATTTCAGTGCAGTCCTTCCAGTTCGTCAGAAATTGTCGACGTGGTGGTGTGCAATTTTTGACAAAAAAGGAGGATCGCTTTTTAAGACGGCTGTCAAAGGGGGAGGGAGAGAGAGGGGTGAGGGTCGCAACCCTGCCTCATTGACATCCTCGCCCCTTTTCGTAGGCAATACGAGGCACGACGCTCACCTGTTAATGGTAGCGTGCCATGGCCGGGCACAGCCTCAACCCTCTTTGTCTCTTTTCCCCTTGCTTGTTTTACAAGATTCTCATACATTCATTTATCTTCATTTTGAACGATAATAAAGTCCATGTAAGCATTTTCAAAATACGAAAATCGCCACGCCATTTAAGTCTCACCGTGTTAAAACCACCACGTCATCATTTTTTTATGGTTACTCTTGACCACAATTAACAAGAGGACTTGATTACAAAAATAATTATATTTTAAGGATTAAGATAGATAGATAGACATATAGATATAGATGACTAAATTCTACGAATCATATGAGATGGAGGGCAAAAATTCTGGGTTTTAATTTATATATAGGGTTGGTGAACCAATGTGATCAAGACATGGTTTTTAACTCTATTTCTCATCCTAGTCCTCCCCAAACCCACTTTATTTTCAATCAAACTCATCCTCTGCCTTACCTTTGAATTTACAAAATCACTTCCTTATTTGACCGCCGTTGATCATGACAAAATGTGTTCAGCCCCCACATTTGCCCAATTCAAGTTTTACGTAACCGATGGGTCACTTATTTTATTTTTTTACATTTTCGTGTTCATTCCATAAAAACTACACTATAACTACTAATAGAGATGTATCTCAATTAGTTATCCGACATGGACACTTTGCGTGTCATAACCACGAGGCACTTTTATGTCAATTGATAGATTTTCTTATACAAATGCCTGAGTCTTTTGTTTTTGAATTTGCAAATTAGATGTATAGCTGTATTTTTGCCGATGACACTAAGCAATTTAAGTTATTTTCATGGTACAGATGGCGACACTGCATGTTCAATTTATTAGATTTTATATTTTGAAGAGAAGAAAAGTTAAGATGACTACATTGATTCAACGCAAAGGAGTCAAGGGAAGAAGCAAAAAAATCGGAGAATTAAGTTACAAAATTCAATTTAAATATATATATATATATAGGGGAATCCTACACAATTTGGATTAGATTATGGCTTGATACTACAGAAAAGCTAAAACTATAGTCATTTAATGAAAAATAGCCCAAAATTTAAAGTACTAAAGAAATACCAGAACTTATCAAGATTTTTTATTTTTGCTCATTAGTTGTTTAATTTCTCAATTTTCTTTAAAAAAAATTCCCAATAAATATTACAAATTGTCCTCCTCGACGACCGATTCAAATTCTCCTTCATCTTCTGCCCTCTCTCCATATTTAGTGGAGTCAAATTCCCATCTGGCCCTCCATCACTGTGGCGGTCAAAACTTCAAAAATCCCTGGCCCGTTCAACAATTACGATGGAGCGAAGAAGAATCCAAGCAATTGCCGGCAATCTGACGATGGCTCAATATAAGTAGGATACAACCTCAGACGCATTCTCTTCACCGTACCCACAAAAGAGACGCATTCTTGGGAAAATTTAGCCGAGGATGAAGAAGATCCTAAGTTCAAAAGTAGCACTCGTGGTGATGATTTTGCTGTTTCTGATGGGAGCATCGATGCGACCTAGCGAGGCGTGTCGGGTTCTGATTAACGGCCGTGGAGGAGCGCGGGCTACTAGCGAGGAGCCTGGTCTGATCGTTCTCCAGACCCTGAAAAAGGGTCCGACTCCGTGTACTGGAAACTGTCATGGCTACACTCCCGGAAGCAGCACCACCGCCGACACCACCGGCACCAAGGCCTTCGCGGGCCGATCAGCTACGGGCGTGCCACCACCACGTGATTATTCCGATCGCGTCCCTCGATTTGGCGTCGCTGCCAGTCGTAAATAATTGGTGTTCCATGCAAAGGGCGCATGCGAAGGAAATTGAGTAGTTGCAAGTGAAAAAGATTGAAAAGGAATCAATACACTGTTTACAAGAATTAAAGTTCTTCTTTTCTTTCCTTTTTTTCATATTTTTCGGATGGATAATTTCCATCTGTTGTAGAATATAATGACTTGGGAATCATGTTCGATTTCTTAGATTTAATCCTTTAAGCCTAATAGATTTGTTGGCAATTTTTTTGTAAGGGCAAAAGGCAGGAACCGACTGCCCAATCTTGTTAGCAATGTTGCTGTTCGTTGTTTTGTCAATCTGGGGTTGATGAAAAATCAGAATGTTGCTGAAGCACATGTTGTGTCAAGTGAATCCCTACCTAGAATTAAGCTAAAGAAATTCGATGGGAAGGCGTCTTTTGCATGTGATAAATTAAAATATGCACGTACTAATTGAACAAAAAAATAAAAATAAAAAAGTGAATGAACGATTTGGCATGAATTATTAATTTGTGTTCACGTCACAAGTGGATGTTTATACTCATGTCATTGAAAAAAAATCTAATTATTATTTATTATGGTAACTTATATGGATTAAATTCATGTGAAAGCGTGTTACTATTGGATTTGCCATATAATCGTTTTGAATGTCTTAATTTGCGTCAAAAATTGCTAGTCCTGAAACGCTTTAGCTAATTATGGAAAGTTGGGACCAAGCAAAATTCTATTGTTCTATGCCCAAAAAAAAAAATACTAATACTTTTTCTATACTAGTAAATTTCATTAAATGTTGATAAGTGTCAAAAATAATTAATAAAAAAGATTTTTCTTCTGGTAACTTATTGGTAACGCACCTACACTAATCAAGCTAAGCCTCAAACATCCAGATGAAAAAGGTTGTTCTCTCATCTTTAAGCAAGCCACATCCTAATAAATCTGACTAGCCATGATGATTGACAACAACAAATGGAGGAAAAGGCATGTCATATTTATTTGTCTAATAAGTGGTATCAGATGTGACCATATCCCACAATATCTGTTTGCGTATTTTGGTCGTGCATCCGTCCAAAAAACCTTATGCATTCGTTGTTCACCATCCAAATCAAGTATATAATTATAATCAGGATTTTTCCATAGCACGATAAAAAAAAAAAAAAAAAAAAAAATTGAATAGTGCTTGCCCATCTCCTTCTTGTAATTTAGTTTCTCATGCCCTCCTTCTTCAACAACCGTTGCTTGAAACAATTTATTTGTTCTAATCCCTAAATCACAGTGCAACTCAATTTTCATTTTTGTTCTATAATCAATATTCTCGTGTGATGTAAAGAATCTAATGCTTTGAGGAGTTGTCAAGTGATTATTATTGAGTATAACTTCTGTCATTTCCCATCTCTAAGACAACGGCATCTTTTTCCCAGTGTTGACTTAACTAACTCCTTTTCAATCTTATACCTTGACAATCTCATCAAAGTACTAACCACACTTTTTCCTTACTGCCTTCTCTTATACGAGTTTAACACTCTAATGTCGAATTCTTTAGCATAATTGTTATATAAACATCCACATTCCTATTTGCTTGTGTTATTAAGTTTCTTTTATTTGGCAACAATATCCATAAAATCTTTTCTTTGACCAGAGAATAAAATGCACTATTTCAAAGTTGCAATTTAAAACCTCTCAATCTATATAAATCTTTTCTTCAGTAGAACAATATCCACCAAAACTTGTGAATCAATATCCACCAGATATTTACCTTAAATCTTAGCATTAACATATCATATGAGTCCCCATTTTTAACTTAGAAAATTATGGGTGACATCGGATTGTTCATGACTCATTTTCCTTTTTCCAAGGTAATTGGTTCCTATAAGGTGTATGCAACCCATCGTAGTATTTCATTATAAACAATAGATTTTTTTTTTTTTATGTATAATATAACATTTTAAATTTAGCAAACTTGACTTTTATACCGTCGAAATACTCCCCGTGTTGACCAGAAACGAAACAGTAGTTGATCCTCTTTTATTTCCGCGTCTAATTGGGGCAACCCGAGTGGACGGACCGAGCGCTTTAAGTATGACTTGACCCTTGCAATTTACTTTTGAAACTCACGAATCCGGTGACGAGTGACCGAAGAAAGAGAAGGAAAGTCAAAGTACCAACATTTATACCGGCAAAGCATAAGTAACGCGGTCCGATAACCCGAAAAAGGCTTCATACTGCGACCAGGACAAGGGGGGCACACGTTGTCCGTGCCCAGCATTGCATGCCGGGTCGACGCATGAACTCTTCTTGCGTCCACCACGAGCCACATCGCCAACAAAGGTTTAGCCAACCCTTTTTGGGTTTGACCTGTCGTCCGGTTCTTTCAAGCTATGTATAAGCACTTTCATGCATACATGGTTGTTTAAAGGAAAAATTATAACCATAGTCTTTGAGCTTTTTAGATTAATGTAAAAGTCATCCTTGAACTTTCAATTTGTTTAATATAATTTAATATTGTCCTATAACTTAAATTAATGAAAGATAACATTGAACATTTTATATAGTCTAATGATTAGATTGAACGTGTATGAATATATTAAAGATCACATTGAATAAATTAAAAGTTTCAATACAACATTGCACATAGAGTTAGATTTTATGGACCACATTACACATTTGGTCAAAAGATTAGGGACTATTCGTGTCATTATCCCATGGCACTTTCAGTTCGCTTGGTAGACTTTCGATTCCGAACACTTGAGTTTTTGTTTTTGAAATTGCAATTAGATGTATAGCCATATCTATGCCAATAACACGAGGCAATTTAAGTTATCTTCATGGTACGGATAGTGATATTGCATGTTCAATTTATTAGATTTTATATTTTGACGAGAAGATAAAGTTAAAATGACTACATTGATTCAACGGAAAGGAGTAGGGGGGAGAAGAAGAAAATGTGGAGAATTAAGTTAAAGAATTTTTCGACCAAAAAAAGAAGTTAGAGAAATCACTCCATGTGTAGATATATATATATATGGGAATCCTATACAATTTGGATTAGATTATGGCTTGACATTACAGAAAAGCTAGAATTATAGTCAGCTAATGAAAGATAGCCCAATAGTTTAAGTACTAAAGGTAATGCCAGAACTAATTGAGATTTTTCTTTTCTTTTGCTCTTGAATGGTTTAATTTCTTAATTTTCTAAGACTTTTTCGCAAAAAATGTTACAAATTGTCCTCCTTGACGACTGATTCAAATTCTCCTTCGTCTTCTTCCCTCTCTCGATAACCAGTGGAGTCAAATTCCGCTTTGGTTCTCCATCCTTTTTTTTTTTTTCTTTCTGTTTGTTCAGAACCACCTGGTTCTCCATTACTGTGGCGGTCAAACATTCAAAATCCCAGGCCCGTTCAACAATTTCGATCGAGAGATGAAGAAACCAAGCAATTGCCGGCAATCTGACGATGGCTCAATATAAGTAGGAGACATTCTTAGACGCATTCTCTTCATCGTACCCACAAAAGAGACTCGCAACTTGCAACCACCAAAACAGGATAAAGCTAGAGATTCTTGGGAAAAATTCAGCCGAGGATGAAGAAGATCCTAAGTTCAAAAGTAGCAGTCGTGGTGATGATTCTGCTGTTTCTGATGGGAGCGTCGATGCGACCAAGCGAGGCGTGCCGGGTTCTGATTAACGGCCACGGAGGAGTGCAGGCTAATAGTGAGGAGCCTGGTCTAATTGTTCTCCAGACGCTGAACAAGGGTCCGACTCCATGTACTGGGAAATGCGGCGGCTACACTCCCGGAAGCAGCACCACCAGCACCAAGGCCTTCGCGGGCTGAGTGAACGTGGGTGTGCCACCACGTGATCATTCGCACCACGTCCCTCGATCTGGCGTTCCCTCGATTTGGCATCGCTGCCAATCGTAAATAGTCGGTGCTCCACCATGCAAAGGATGCTTGTGGAGGGAATTGAGTAGTTGCAAGTAAAAAAGATAAAAGGAACTAATACACAGTTTACAAGAATAACCGAAAGGTTATTTTTTCTTTCCTTTTTTTGATTTATTTTTCGTATGGATAATTTCCATCTATTGTAAAATGTATAACTTGGGATTCACGCTTGATTTCTAAGATTTGATCCTTTCAGCCTAATAAATTTGTTAGCAATTTTTCATATGTGTAAAAGGCAGGAAGCGACTATCTGATTTTGTCATCTTTTGTGATTCATTTTTTTGTTGTTGAAACAGATGTTGTGTCAAGTGGATTTCTACCAAGGATTATGCTAGAGAAATTCAATGAAAGGACATCTTTTGCTTGCGATAAATTAATATATGCACTTTCTAAGTGAACTAAGGATTTGGGGCGAAGGATTAATTTGTTTTCACATTGTCACAACCGGATGTTATACTCGTGTCATTGAAAAATTAAATTTTTATTTAATATGTAAATTATATGGATTAAGTTCATGTCAATGCGTGTTACTTTGGATTTTCCATATAATTGTTTTAAAATTATTAATTTGTGTTAAAATTTGCTGGTCCTTAATCGCTTTAGCTAATTATGGAAAGTTGGGAACAAGCAAAATCCTATTGTTCTGAGCCAAAAAAAAAAAATGCTAATTCTTTTTGTATACTAATAAATTTCTATAAGTGTTGTGTTGGTAAGTGTCAAAAAAAGTTAATAAAAAAGATTTTTCCTCATGTAACTCATGGCAACAACACTAATCTAGCTAAGCCTTAAACATCCGGATGAAAAAGCTTTGTCTCTCATATGCAAGCAAGCCCCATCCTAACAAAATTGACTGGCCATGATGATTGACATCAACAAATGAAAGAAAATGCATGTCATATTTATTTGATATCAAATGTGACTATATATCTATATGCGTGTCTGGGTCATACATCCATCCAAAAAACATTAAGTAGTCATTGTTCACCATTTTAATCACGTATATAACTATAATAAGAATTTTTCCAAAGCATGATCGAAAAAAAATTGAAAAGTGTTTGCCCATCTCCTACTTACAATTTCCACCTTTTGTACTTTGTAACATGGTTTCTAGCATCTTTTTCTTCAAATTTTAGTTTCTCATGCCCTCCTTCTTCAACAACTAATGCTTGAAACAATTTATTTGCTCTAACCCCTGAATTACAGTGCAACTTGATTTTTCTTTTCGTTTTGAATCAATATTATTGTGTGATGTAAAGAATCTAGCACTTTGAGAAATTGCCAAATGATTATGATTAAGTATAACTTTTGTCATTTCCCATTTCTAAGACTTGACTAAATGTATTCTAACCATTGTTGGACAACCACATCTTTTCTACGGTCTTGACTAAACTAACTCCTTTTCAATCTTGTACCCTTGATGACTGCAACAAAGTGCTACACCACATTTTGTCCTCGTTGCCTTTCCTTTTGTACAAGTTTAACATTCTAATGTCAAATCCTGCTTCTTTAGTATAATTGTTATAAAATATCTGCATTCTTATTTGCTTAAGTTATTAAGTTTCTTTTATTTGAGAACAATATCCATCAAATCTTTTCTTTGACCAGAGAATAATATCCACTATTTTTAAAGTTGTTATTTAAAACTTGTCAATCTATATAAATTTTTCTTTGGTAGAACAATATCCACTGAAACTTGTGAATCAATATCTACTAGATATTTACCTTAAATCTTATCATTTATAGATTAAGTGAGTCTCCTATTTCTTATTTCAAACTTTTGGCTGATATCAAATGTTCGTTACTCATTTTCCTGTTTTGAAAGTAATCGGTTCTTGTAGGTGCTTGCAGCCCATTATAGTATTTTGTTATAAACAATAGTTTATGTTTTGTTAATATATAATATAACAATCTTAAATTTGCAAACTCAACTTTTATTCCGTTGAAATATTCCTGTGATCCGACCAAAAAAAAAAAAAATAGAAGAAGAAAAAAGCCCCCGTGTTGACCAGAAACAAAACACCACTTGACCCTTTTTTATTTTTCTGTTTACCTCGTGAACCTGAGTGGACGGATCGAGCCTTTAAGTTTGAATTGCTCGCAAATAACTTTTGAAAAACGAATCATGTGACGAGTGACCGAAGAAAATGAAGAGTCGAAGTACCAAAATAGATATCGGCAAAGCATAAGTCAACGTGGGCTGATAGCCCAAAAGGTTGAGTCATACCGCAAACAGGACAAGAGGGGCACACGTTGTCCTGTGCCCAGCACGGCAAGCCGGGTCAAGGCATGAACCCTTCGTTTCCACCTTGAGCAACATCGCCAACAAAGGTTTAGCCAACTCCTTTTTGGTTCGGACTTGTCGTTCCGGTTCTTTCATGCTGAATATAAGCATGTTTCTATATATTGTGGTTGTTTAAAGGGAAAATGACACAAATATTCTATGAACTTTAGGTTTGTGTGTAATATCGCTCATGAACTTTTAATTGTTCAATCTAATTTCTAAACTATATGAAAATGTTTAATATTGTCCGTGAACTTGATTTAATGGAATGATAACATTGAGCATTTCATATAATTTACAGACTAAATTAAACATGTACCAAAAATTAATGGATAACATTGAATGAATTTTAAAAACTAAATTAATAAATGATAACATTGAACAAATTAAAACTTAATGAATGACATTGTACATTGGGCTAAACTTCAGAACATTTGGTCAAAGTTTATGGACCACTTATATGATCATTCCTTATTTAAATGAGCATTTGCTTCGGCAAAATTGTCCACTCAAACCTAACTGTGTTGTATGGATGTCAATCAAGTCCTAAAATTTTAATTTTGTCAATTTAGTCATAAAATTTTGTGCAAGATTCCAATGTGGTCATTCTAGCCAATTTTCACCAGAAAGCACCAACGTGGTAGTCCAGTCATTGACATCTGTCCTAAAGAACAACCCTCCTTTTCCGCCAAAAATTGCGCATCACCACGTAGATGATTTCCAGTGAAAATTAGCTGAAAGAACTACATTGAAATTTCTCACAAAGGTTTAGGATTAAATTGACAAAAAGTAGAAAATTTAAGATGAATTGGTATCCATATAATAAGTTTATGAGTGACTAGGTAATCCTCCCCATTTGCTTGTGTTGCGTGTAATTGTTACATTTGTTTGAATGAGACTTTTGGGCTTGAATTGAAATTCAACACTTTTTGCAATGCCCTATGATGGTAAGAGCACGTGTTTTGGAAAGCTTCGATGTGGTCAGCTTGGGGATTTCGTTCTTTTCGACAAGTTATCTTCGGTTGAACGAGAGACTAGCCTTGAATTGGAATTCCAGACTGAGCTATGCTCATCTTTGATAAAGTCAACATATGTTTTGTCTTGACATTACGACACATAACGTCTGCACGGCTGAAAAAAGAAACAGGAGTTTCGCAGCAAGCGGAAAAGAGGAGCACCGGCATCGCAGCATTTGAACACCTGTTTTCTCTGAAGCATTCTTCTCGGAATTTCCTTTCCCATCCTGATCGGAGGGAACTGTATTTTGATTAGGGCGCTACGAACATGAGCTTTACCTATATATTTGTTCAGTTAAATCTTTTGTGTGCAGTGTCCATAAACTTATAACCTACCAACCAAAACTATGATTATGGAAAAATCTCTCCAACCAAAAATGGAAGGAAATATAACCTATGTAAAATGAAAACAAATCACAGAGAAAATCCTAAACACTAGATTAACTTTGGGGGAGTGCAATGCCAATATGATACTCTAAGCAATGGACCGAGCTCTAAGTGATGCACGGAACTCATAAGTTCTATTCATGTCATAAGTGAACTTTCAAATTATTCGTGTTGAGTTGCCTAACCGCGACATATCTCATGTAAAGAGATCCACTAGCTATTAACATTTTGGTAGGGCAATGGTGATAGGCTTGCCAATCTCGAATTTTTGTGTCATGGGAGATGTGAGAAAATCATGACTCATATCAAACATTTCATAACAAGGGTGAGACTTTTAGGACAACTCAGAATGATAGCCAGCACTACCTTTTGACTTATTAAAAGTAAAAGAAGAAAACAAAGTAGTCATCACCAACATCAAACAAAAAGTAGTCATCACCCGGCTGCCGGCAGCTGTCGGGGTTCCCGGGTCACCAAAAAAAAAAAAAAAAAAAAACATCAAGACTTCAAATATGCACGAGCGCCTCTGAAATCTAGAGGATCGGCTCACCATCTGTGACCTTCCAGGCATTGACAACCACGCTAAGTTCTGCCCGGTGACATCCTCGCACGGTAACCGTAGTGTGCTTTGGCTAGGCATAGCCACAACCCTCTTTTGTCTCTTTCCCCTTGTTCACTTGTTTCTACAAGATTTTTATATACTTATTATCTTTATTTTGAACATGAATATAACCCACATAAACATTTTCAAAGTAGGAAAATCACCACACCATTTAAATCTCACCATGTTAAAATTGCCACAGCATCATTTTTAATGGTTACTCTCGACAACAATTAACAGGACTTAATTACATAAAAAATGATATCTCAAGGATTAAGATTGCAATATAATATATATATATAAAAGACTAAATTCCACGAATCATAGGAGATGGAGGACTAAAAATTCTGGGTTTGAATTTATATATATTGGATCGGTGGACAAATGCGATCAAGACACTATTTTTAACACTATTTTTAACTTTTTTGTCACCCTAGTTTCCCCAAACCTACTTTATTTTCAATCAAATTCATCCTCTCTGTCATAACTTTGAATTTACAAAATCACTTCCTTATTTGACCACCATCGATCTTGCAAAATGTGTTCAACCCCCACATTTTCCCAATTCAAGTTTTACGTAACCAATAGGTCACTCATTTGTCTTACCTTTGTTATATGCATATTGTCTAATACAATCATTCGAGCCTTACAAGTATTTCCTTAATATTTTTGTGTTTGTTTTGTGTGAACTATAGCTACTAACAAAGATGTATTTCAATTAGCCATCTGACATGAACTCTTCACATGTCGTAACCCCGTGACACTTTTAACTCACTTGGTAGAATTTCTGGTCCTAACGATCGAGTTTTTTGTTTTTGAATTTGCAATCAGATGTATAACCGTGTCTATGCCAATAACACAAAGCAATTTAAGTTATTTTCACAGTATGGACAGTTGCACAGCATGTTCAATTTATTAGGTTTTATATTTTGACGAGAAGAAAAAGTTAAGATGACTACACTGATTCAACACAAAGGAGTTGGGGGAAGAAGCAGAAAATCTAGAGAATTAAGTTAGGGAATTCTTCAACCAGAAGTTAGAGAAATCACTTCATGTCTAGATATAAATGGGGATCCTATGCGATTTTGGATTAGATTATGGCCTGACATTACACACTAGCTAGAATTATAGTCATTTAATGAAAAATAGCCCAAAATTTAAAGTACTAAAGAAATGCAGGAACTTATCAAGATTTTTTATTTTTTGCTCCTCGATGGTTTGATTTCTCAATTTTCAAAACTTTTTCACAACAAATATTACAAATTGTCGTCCTCGACGACCGATTCAAATTCCCCTTCACCTTCTTCCATCTCTTTATAACCAGTGGAGTCAAATTCCCATCTGGTTTACCATCACTGTGGCAGTCAAAAATCCAAAAATCCCCGGCCCTTTCAACAATTTCGATCGAGAGAGGAAGAATCGAAGCAATTGCTAGCAGTCTGACAAAGTGACAATGGCTCAATATAAGTAGGAGGCATCCCCAGACGCATTCTCTTCATCGTACCCCCAAAAGAGACTCGCAACTCGCAACCACCATAACAGGATAAAGCTAGAGATTCCTGGGGAAAATTCAGCCGAGGATGAAGAAGATCCTAACTTCAAAAGTTGCAGTCGTAGTGATGATTTTGCTGGTTTTGATGGGAGCATTGATGCGGCAGAGCGAGGCGTGCCGGGTTCTCCATGGAGGAGCGCGGCCTACTGGTGAGGACCCTGGTCCAATTGTTCTCCAAACCCTGAAAAAGGGTCGAACTCCGTGTACTGGGAACTGCGGTGGCTACACTCCTAGAAGCAGCACCACCGCTGGAACCACCAGCACCAAGGCCTTTGCAGGCCAATCGGCCGTGGGCGTGCCGCCGCACGATTATTCCGATCGCGTCCTTCTATCTGGCGTCGTTGCCAATCTTAAATAATTGGTACTCCATGTAGAGGACCCTTGCGAAGGGAATTAAGTAGTTGCAAGTAAAAAGGATTGAAAAGGAAGCAATACACGGTTTACAAGAATAAATGGAAGTTTTTTTTTTTTTTTCTTTCCTTTTTGATTTATTTTTCATATGGATAATGTCCATCTGTTGCAGAATGTAATAACTTGAGAATCATGCTTGATTTCTTATATTTAATCCTTTAAGCCTAATAAATTTGTTGGCAATTTTTTTTTAAGTGCAGAAGGCAGGAAGCCACTATGCAATTTTGTTGTCAATTTTGCTGTTCGTTGTTTTATCAATCTGGGATTGATGATAAATCAGAATGTTGTTGAAGCGAATGTCGTGTCAAGTGAATTTCTACAAAGGATTAAGTTAGAGAGATTCAATGGGAAGACGTCTTTTGCGGGTGATAAATTAAGATATGCACTTCCTAAGTGATCAAGGATTTAGCATGGAGGATTAATTTGTGTTCACATGTCACAACTAGATGTTATACTCATGTCATTGAAAAAAAATTAAATTTGTATTTATTATTCTAACTCATATGGATTAAATTCATGTCAATGCATGTTACTATTGAATTTGCCATAAAATTGTTTTAAACATCTTAATTTGCATTAAAAATTGCCAATCCTGCAATCGCTTTAGCTAATTATGAAAAAAAATAAAAATTCTTGTACCCTTGACGACTGCCACCAGGTACCACACCACGTTTTTTTTCCTTGAGCCTTTCCTTTTATACGAGTTTAACATTGTAATGTGGAATCCTACTTCTTTAGCATAATTGTTATAGGAACATCCGCCTTCCTATTTGCTTGAGTTATTAAGTTTCTTTTATTTGGAAACAATATCCATCAAATCTTTTCTTTAATTAGAGAATAATATCCGCTATTTTACAAGTTGCAATTTAAAATAAAACTTGTCACTCTATATAAATCTTTTCTTTGGTAGAATGATATCCACCAAAACTTGAGAATCAATATCCATTAGATATTCACCTTAAATATTATTAACAGGTCAAGTGAGTCTCCCTATTTCTAGCTATAAAACTTATCGGATTACTCATTTTCTTTTTTGTAAAGTAATCGGTTCCCATAAGGTACCCGCAACCCATCATAGTATTTCGTTATAAACAATAGTTTTTTTTTTTTCATTAATATATAATATAACATCTTAAATTTGCGAGCTGGACTTTTATACCGTTGAAATACTCCCGTGTTGACCAGAAACGAAAGAACAGTTGGCCCTTTTTTTTCATTTTCCTGTTTATTTCGTAAACCCGAGTGGACGGATCGAACGCTTTAAGCTCGAATTGACCGGCAATTAAATTTTGAAACTCACGAATCCTGTGACGAGTGACCGAAGAAAAAGAAGAAGGAAAGTCGAAGTACCAACATAGACATCGGCGAAGCAAAAGTGAACGCGGGCCAGTTAGCCCAAAAAGCTTTTCACACTACAAACAGGACGAGAGGCACACGTTGTCCGTGCCCAGCACTGCATGCCGGGTCCACGCTTGAACTCTTTCTGTTTCCACCACGAGCAACATCGCAAACAAAGGTTTAGCCAACCCATTTTGGGTTTGAGCTGTCGTTCCGGTTCTTTTAAGCTAAACATAAGCACTATTATGGACTCGAGTTTATGAACCACATTGAACATGTATAAAAAAATTTAGGAACCACATTGAATAAATTAAAATTTTGGGAACAACATTGCATATTAGACTCAAGTTTATGGATCACATTGAACAAATTTAAAGTTTATGGATCATATTGCATATTGAGTCAAAGTTTAAGGACTATTTGTGTCATTTTCCTTATTTAAATGAGCGCTTGTTTTGGAAAAATTGTCCACTCAATCCTAACTGTGTTGTGCGGAAGTCACTCAAGTACTAATATTTTCAATATTGCCGATTTAATTATAAACCTTTACGGAAGTTTATATCTTGACCTGGGCAACGAGGAATGGAGAAAGGAAATCTCCCAGAAGGAATGCTTCAGAGAAAACGGGTTTTCTGTGCTGCGATGCCGCTGTTCCTCTTTTTCAGCAATGCAAAAGCTATGTGTCGTAATATCAAGAAAAAACAGATGTTGACTTCCTCAAAGATGGCCGTAGCTACAGTCTGGAATTCCAATTCAAGTCTAGTCTCTCGTTCAACCAATGGTAACTAGTCGAAAAGAACGAAATCTGCAAGCCGACCACACCGAAGCTTTTCCAAAACACACGGTCTTACCATCATGCCTCAGAAACGGGGCATTGCAGAAAGTGTGGAATTCCAATTCAAGTCCGAAAGTCTCATCCAAACAAACGTGCCAATTACATGCGACAGAAGCGAACGGGGAGGATTACGCAATCATTTATAAACCTATCAAGCAGATGTCGATTTGATTTTAAACTTTTCCATTCTATCAATCTAATCTTGAACTTTTGTGCAAAATTCCAATACATTTATTCCGACCAATTTTGGTCAGAAATCGCCGATGTGGTGGCGTGCAATTTTTTATGAAAAAGGAGGGTCACTATTTAAGACGACCATCAGACGGGTGTGTGTGTAAGAGAGAGCAGTGAGGGTCGCAGCCCTGCCTCAGTGACATCCTCGCACCTTTCGTAGGCAATACAGGTCATGACGCTCACATGGTAATGGTAGTATGCCGTCGATGCTGGGCATAGCCACAACCCTATTTGGTCTCTTTCCCCTTGCTTACTTGTTTTTACAAGATTCTTATATACCTATTATCTTTATTCTGAACAATAATAAAGTCTACATGAGCATTTCAAACTAGGTAAATCACCATGCCATTTAAGTCTCACTCTGTTAAAATTGCCACGTCATCATTTTTAATGGTCACTCTCGATGACAATTAACAAGAGGACTTAATTACATAATTAATTATATCTTGAGGATTAAGATTGACATATAATTCCACAGATCATAAGAGATAGAGGACTAAAAATTATGGGTTTTAACTTATATATAGGATAAGTGGACAAATATGATGAAGATACGGTTTTTAACTCTATTCGTCGCCTTAGTTTTCCCCGAACCCACTTTATTTTCAATCAAACTCATCCTCTTTGTCTTACCTTTGAATTTACAAAATCACTCTCTTATTTGACCACCGTCCATCTTGCAAAATGTGTTCAGCCCCCACATTTTCCCTCATTCAAGTTTTATGTAATCAATAGGTCACTCATTTGTCTTATCTTTATTTTATGCATACTCGTTTAATATAGTCATTCAAGCCATATGAGTATTTTCTTAATATTTTCGTGTTTGTTTTGTGTAAACCATACCTACTAACAAAGATGTATCCCAATTAGCTATCCGACATGAACCCTTCACGTGTCATAACCATGTGGCACTTTCAGTTCACTCGGTAGACTTTCCAATCCAAATGCCGAGAGTCTTTTGTTTTTGAATTTGCAATAAGATGTATAGCCATGTATGTGCCAATAACATGAAGTAATTTAAGTTATTTTTATAGTATGGACAGTGGCATTGTTCAATTTATTAGATTTTATATTTTGGTGAGAAGAAAAAGTTAAGATGACTACATTAATTCAACGGAAAGGAGTCGGGGGAAGAAGCAGAAAATCCGGAGAATTGAGTTAGAGAATTTTTCGACCAAAAATAGAAGTTAGAGAATTCATTCCGTGTCTAGATATATGTGGAAATTCTATATAATTTAGATTAGATTATGGCTGGATGTTACAGAAAAGCTAGAATTATAGTCACCAAATGAAAAATAGCCCAAAATTTTAAGTACTAATGTAATGTCGGAACTCGTTGAGATTTTTCTTTTCTTCTGCTCCTGAATGGTTTAATTTCTCAATTTTCTAAGACTTTCTCGCAATAAATATTACAAATTGTCCTCCTTTACGACTGATTCAAATTCTCCTTCGTCTTCTTCCCTTTCTCGATAACCAGTGGAGTCAAATTCCCATCTGGTTCTCCATCTTTTTTACTTTTTTGTTCATGTTGGGATTGTCGGATTCCCAAAAACCGGATTCGACACTAAATCGAACCCCTAAACTTGTGCGGAAGACGAGCCCAGGAAAAACACATGCATCACCGATCCTAAGGCACATCACAGAATCGAACGTACCTTGTTAGCCACAGATTAAACACCGACGCCGATATGAGGAAGATAATTTGGCCATGTTCGATCCGATGATGCCAATTTGCCTTGAAGGGAAGATGGGTGTCGCATTTTGCTTACTGTTTTTCCTTTTTGGAGAGTTTTTGAGGGAGAGAGGGAGGAGGGACGTACGTTATGCCAAAAGGTACGTTCCTCCCTCTTTATTTCCCCTTATATACGTCACATCCAAAAAGAAACGTGTCATTTCATCATATCCTTTTATTCATAGACCCTAATCTTGTGGACTGGGCTTTTAGGCCCAACATGGGCGGACGGACCAACTTAGGCCCATCACAATAATTAATAAAACCATCAGTTCAGAACCATCTAGTTCTCCATTACTGTGGCGGTCAAACATTCAAAATCCCAGGCCCGTTCAACAATTTCAATCGAGAGAAGAAGAAACCAAGCAATTGCCGGCAATCTGACGATGGCTCAATATAAGTAGGAGACATCCTCAGACGCATTCTCTTCATCGTACCCACAAAAGAGACTCGCAACTTGCAACCACCAAAGCAGGATAAAGCTAGAGATTCTTGGGAAAAATTCAGCCGAGGATGAAGAAGATCCTAAGTTCAAAAGTAGCAGTCGTGGTGATGATTTTGCTGTTTCTGATGGGAGCATCGATGCGACCTAGCGAGGCCCGTCGGGTTCTGATTAACGGCCATGGAGGAATGCAGGCTAATAGTGAGGAGCCTGGTCTAATTGTTCTCCAGACCCTGGACAAGGGTCCGACTCCATGCACTGGGAACTGCCACAGCTACTCTCCGGGAGAAGCACCACCCAGCACCTAGGCCTTCGCGGGCTAAATGAACGTGGGCGTGCCACCGCGTGATGGGCCTTTGCGGGCTGAGTGAACATGAGTGTGCCACCAAGTGAAGGGAATTGAGTAGTTGCAAGTAAGAAGGATAAAAGGAACTAATACACAGTTTACAAGGATAAACCTAATTTTTTTTTTTTTCTTTCCTTTTTTTGATTTATTTTTCGGATGGATAATTTCCATCTGTTGTAGAATGTATAACTTGGGAATCATGCTTGATTTCTAAGATTTAATCCTTTCAGCCTAATAAATTTGTTAGCAATTTTTTGTAAATGTAAAATGCAGGAAGCGACTATCTGATTTTGTCCTCAATTTTGCTATTCATTATTTTGTCAATCTGGGGTTGAAGAAAAACCAGAGTGTTATTGAAACAAATGTTGTGTTAAGTGAATTTCTACCAAGGATTAAGCTAGAGAAATTCAATGGGAGGACAATGGGAGGACATCTTTTGCATTTGATTTTTCTATTTCGAACAAATTTCTATTCCAAAAAAATTTGAAGAAGAAAGATATGCACTTCCTATTGAGATATGAAATCAATTTCTATTCCAGAAATTTTGTCAAGGATTTGGTAAACCAAAAGGGTTCATTTGTGTTCACATGTCACAATTGGATGTTATACTCATGTCATTGAAAAACTTAAATTTTTATTTAATATGTAAATTATATGCATTAATTTCATGTCAATGCGTGTCATTTTAAAATTCTTAATTTGTGTTAAAAGTTGCCACTCCTTAATTGCTCTAGCTAGCTATGGAAAGTTGGGAATAGGCAAAATCCTATTGTTTTGTGCCCAAAAAATACTATTTCTTTTCCTATACTAATAAATTTCTATAAATGTTATAAGTATCCAAAGCTGTTAATAAAAAAGATTTTTCTTTGTGTAACTCATTGGCAACAACACTAATCAAGCTAAGCCTTAAACATCCAAATGAAAAAAGATTGTTGTCTCATCTGCAAGCAAGCCCCATCCTAACAAAACTGACTAGTCATGATGATTGACATCGACAAATGAAGGAAAAGGCATGTCATATTTATTTGATATTAAATGTGACTATATCTCCCAATATCTATCTGCATGTCTTGGTCATGCATCCATCCAAAAAACATTACATAGTCGTTATTCACCATTTTAATCAAGTATATAACTATAACAAGAATTTTTCCACAGCATGATCGAAAAAATTGAAGAGTGCTTGCCCATCTCCTACTTACAATTTCAACCTTTTGTATTTTGTAACATAGTTTCTAGCTTCTTTTTCTTCAAATTTTAGCTTCTCATGCCTTCCTTCTTCAACAACTAATGCTTGAAACAATTTATTTTCTCTCACCCCTAAATTATAGTGCAATTTGATTTTTCCTTTTGTTCTGGAATCAATTTTCTTGTGTGATGTAAAAAATCTAGCACTTTGAGGAATTGCCAAATGATTATGATTAAGTATAACTTCGGTCATTTCTCATTTCTAAGACTTAACTAAATGTATTCTAACCATTGTTGGACAACCGCATCTTTTCTACGGTCTTGACTTAATTAGATCCTTTTCAATCTTGTACCCTTGATGACCGCAACAAAGTAACACACCACGTTTTTTCCTTGCTGTCTTTCCTTTGATATGAGTTTAACACTCTAATGTCAAATCCCACTTCTTTAGCATATTTGTTATAAAACATCCACATTCTTATTTGCTTGAGTTATTAAGTTTCTTTTATTTGAGAACAATATTTATCAAATCTTTTCTTTGACAAAGAATAATATCCACTATTTTTAAAGTTGCTTTTTAAAATGTATCGGTCTATATAAATATTTTCTTTGGTAGAACAATATCCATCAAAACTTGTGAATCAATATCTACTAGATATTCACCTTAAATCTTATCATTAACAGATTAAGTGAGTCTTCCTATTTCTAATTTCAAACTTTTGGCTGACATCAAATGTTCATTATTCATTTTCCTTTTTTGAAAGTAATCAGTTCTTGCAAGGTGCTTGCAGACCATCATAGTATTTCGTTATAAACAATAGTTTATGTTTTGTCAATATATAATATAACAATCTTAATTTTGCAAACTTGACTGTTATTCCGTTGAAATATTCCCGTGATCCGACCAAAAAAAAAAATGCCCCCGTGTTGACCAGAAACAAAACACCAGTTGACCCTTTTTTATTTGTCTGTTTACCACGTGAACCTGAGAGGACGGATCGAGCGCTTTAAGTTTGAATTGACTCGCAAATGGCTTTAGAAATCCACGAATCCTGTGACGAGTGACCGAAGTAAAAGAAGAGTCGAAGTACCAACATAGATAGGGCGAAGCATAAGTCAACGTGGGCCGATAGCCCAAAAGGTTGAGTCATGCCGCAAACAGGACAAGAGGGGCACACGTTGTCCTGTGTCCAGCACTGCATGCCGGGTCAATGCATGAATTCTTTGTTTCCATTGAGCAACATCGCCAACAAAGGTTTAGCCAACCCCTTTTTTGGTTTGGACCTTTGTCGTTCCGGTTCTTTCATGCTGAATATAAGTACGTTCCTGTATATTGTGGTTGTTTAAAGGGAAAATGACGCAAATAGCCCTTCAACTTTAGGTTAGTGTGTAATATTGTTTATGTTAAAATTGCCACGTCATCTTTTTTAATGGTCACTCTCAATGGCAATTAATAGGATGACTTAATTATACAAATAGTTATATCTCGAAGATTAAGATTGCACAATATATATTTATATCTAATTCCACGAATCATAAGAGATGGAGGACTAAAATTACAGGTTTTAACTTATATATAGGGTTGGTGGATAAATATGATGAAGATATGGTTTTTAAATCTATTCGTTGCCCTAGTTTTCCCCGAACCCACTTTATTTTCAATCAAACTCATCCTCTTTGTCTTACCTTTGAATTTACAAAATCACTTTCTTATTTGACCACCGTCCATCTTGTAAAATGTGTTCAACCCCACATTTTCCCTCATTCAAGTTTTACGTAATCAATAGGTCACTGAGTTGTCTTATCTTTATTTTATGCATACTTGTTTAATATAGTCATTCAAGCCTTATGAGTATTTTCTTAATACTTTCCTGTTTGTTTTGTGTAAACCATACCTACTACTAACAGAGATGTATCCCAATTAGCTATCCGACATGAACCCTTTACGTGTCATAACCATGTGGCACTTTCAATTCACTTGGTAGACTTTCCGATCCAAATGCCCAAGTCTTTTGTTTTTGAATTTGCAATCAGATGTAAAGCCATGTATGTGCCAATAACACAAAGTAATTTAAGTTATTTTCACAGTACGGACAATGGCATTGTTCAATTTATTAGATTTTATATTTTGGCGAGAAGAAAAAGTTAAGATGACTACATTAATTCAACAGAAAAGAGTTGGGGGAAGAAGTAGAAAATTCGGAGAATTTAGAGAATTTTTCAACCAAAAATAGAAGTTAGAGAATTCACTCCGTGTCTAGATATATGTTGGAATCCTATACAATTTGGATTAGATTATGGCCTGACATTACAGAAACGTTAGAATTATAGTCACCAAATGAAAAATAGCCCAAAATTTAAAGTACTAAGGTAATGCTGGAACTCGTTGAGATGTTTCTTTTCTTTAGCTCCTGAATGGTTTAATTTCTCAATTTTCTAAAACTTTTTGCAATAAATATTACAAATTGTCCTCCTTGATGACCGATTCAAATTCTCCTTCGTCATCTTCCCTTTCTCGATAACCAGTGGAGTCAAATTCCCATCTGGTTCTCCATTTTATTTTAGTTTTTCAGAGCCATCTGGTTCTCCATTACTGTGGCGGTCAAACATTCAAAATGCCAGGCCCGTTCAACAATTTCGATCGAGAGAAGAAGAATCCAAGCAATTGCCGGCAATCTGACGATGGCTCAATATAAGTAGGAGACACCCCAGACGCATTCTCTTCATCGTACCCACAAAAGAGACTCGCAACTTGCAACCACCAAAACAGGATAAAGCTAGAGATTCTTGGGAAAAATTCAGCCGAGGATGAAGAAGATCCTAAGTTCAAAAGTAGCAGTCGTGGTGATGATTTTGCTGTTTCTGATGGGAGCGTTGATGCGACCAAGCGAGGCGTGCCGGGTTCTGATTAATGGCCACGGAGGAATGCAGGCTAATAGCGAGGAGCCTGGTCTCATCGTTCTCCAGACCCTGAAAAAGGGTCCGACTCCGTGTACTGGAAACTGCCGTGGCTACACTCCCGGAAGCAGCACCACCGCTGACACCACCAGCACCAAGGCATTCGCGGGCCAAGTGACCGCGGGCGTGCCACCGCGTGATTATTCCGATCACGTCCCTCGATCTGGCATCGCTGCCAATCGTAAATAGTTGGTGCTCCATGCAAAGGACGCTTGTGAAGGGAATTGAGTAGTTGCAAGTAAAAAAGATAAAAGGAACTAATACGAAGTTTACAAGAATAAACGAAAGTTTTTTTTTTCCTTTCCTTTTTTTGATTTATTTTTCGGATGGATAATTTCCATCTGTTGTAGAATGTATAACTTGGGAATCATGCCCGATTTCTAAGATTTAATCCTTTCGGCCTAATAAATTTGTTAGCAATTTTTTGTAAGTGTAAAGGGCGGGAAGCGACTATTTGATTTTGTCATCACTTTTGCTATTCATTATTTTGTCAATCTGGGGTTGATGAAAAAAACCAAAGTGTTGTTGAAACAAATGTTGAATTTCTGCCGAGGATTAAGCTAGAAAAATTCAATGGGAGGACATCTTTTGCGTGCGATAAATTAAGATATGCACTTCCTAAGTGAACCAAGGATTTGGCATGAAGGAATAATTTATGTTCACATGTCACAACTAGATGTTATACTCGTGTATTGAAAAAAATTAAAATTGTATTTATTATGCTAACTCATATGGATTAAATTCATGTCAATGTGTTTTACTATTGGATTTGCCATAAGATTGTTTTAAATATCTTAATTTGCGTTAAAAATTGCCAAGCCTGCAATCCCTTTAGCTAATTATGGAAAGTTGGAAACAAGCAAAATCCTATTGTTATGTGCCCAAAATATACAAATAAATTTTTGTAAGTGTTGGTAAGTGTCAAAAATAGATTAAAAAAAAAATATATTTTTCTTTGTATTATTTAGGGTATGTTTGATAACATTTTTGTTCCGAAAAATAATTTTTTTTCAAAATTTTTTTCTATTTTTATTCCCTAGAATAATTTCTATGTAAAATTATATGTTTAGTAACTACACAAAATTTGTATTCCCAGAATAAAAAAAGAACAAGAATGTGTTTGGTACGACCTACAAATTTTTTGTACCATAGAATTTCTTTTCTTAATACTTTTTTTAGATTTTTCTTTTTTTCTTTTCTTTTTCCTCTCTTCTTTCTCCTCCTCTAGTGGCGGTGGCGGCCAACGGTGGGCAGTAGCAGCAGGCGGCAAGTCTTCATTGACCAGTTAGAGGAGAAACTAGAAGAAAAGAAAAAAAGGAAAAAAAAGAAAATAAATTATTTCTAGAAATTATTCTCAAGAACAAGAAGCTACCTTATTCTACTTCTTATCTCTATTCCAAATCTATTCTCTAGCTACTTTTCTATTCTAGGAAATAAAAAGTTAACTAACGTTACCAAACGGATTTTTGTTCTTTTTCTATTTCAAAGAATAAAAGAACATACAAATTAAAACATTGCCATGTAGACTCCTATTGGCAACTACATAAATCAAGCTAAGCCTTAAACATCTAGATGAAAAAGCTTGTTGTCTCATCTATAAGCAAGCTGCATCCTAAAAAGACTCACTAGCCATGATGACTGACATCAACAAATGAAGGAAAAGGCATGTCACATATATTTGTCCAACAAGTGATATCAAATGTGACTATATCCCCCAATATCTATTTGCGTGTCTTCGTGGTGCATCCATCCAAAAAACATTATGTAGTCATTGGTCACCATTTTAATCAAGTATATAATTATAATAAGAATTTTTCCACAGCATGATCGAAAAAATTGAAAAGTGCTTGCCCATCTCCTTCTTACAATCTCGATCTTTTGTATTTTGTAACATGGTTTCTAGTATCTTTTTCTTCAAAATTTAGTTTCTCATGCCCTCCTTCTGCAACAATTAATGCTTGAAACAATTTATTTGTTCTAACCCTAAATTACACAATGCAACTCGATTTTTCTTTCTATTCTAGAATCAATATTCTTGTGTGATATGAAGATTCTAGCACTTTGAGGAATTGCCAACTGATTATAATTAAGTATAACTTTCGCCATTTCCCATTTATAAGACTCAACTAAATGTATTCTAACAACTGCATCTTTTCTTTGGTCTTGACTTAACTAACTCCTTCTCAATCTCATACCTTGATGACCATAATAAACACCACGTTTTTTTCTCGCTGCCTTTCCTTTTTATATGAGTTTAACACTCTAATGTTAAATCCTACTTCTTTAGCATAATTTTATAAAACATCTGCATTCCTATTTGCTTGAGTTATTAAGTTTCTTTTATTTGAGAACAATATCCATCAAATCTTTTCTTTGACTAGAGAGTAATATCCATTATTTTAAAACTTGCAATTTAAAACTTATCAATCTATATAAATCTTTTCTTTGGTAGAACAATATCCACCAAAACTTGTGGATCAATATCCACTAGATATTCACCTTAAATCTTATCATTAAAAAATTAAATGAGTCTCCTTATTTCTAATTTCAAACTTTTGGCTGACATCAAACTGTTTGTTACTCATTTTCCTTTTTTTAAAGGAATCGGTTCTTGTTAGGTGCTTGCACGCCATCATAGTATTTCATTATAAACAATAGTTTATGTTTTGTTAATATATAATATAACAATCTTAAATTTGCATACTCGACTTTTATTCCGTTGAAATATTACCGTGATCCGACCCCAAAAAAAAAAAAACAAAAAATGCCCCCATGTTGACCAGGAACAAAACGGCAGTTGACCCTTTTCTATTTTTCTGTCTACTACGTGAACCCGAGGGGACGGATCGAGCGCTTTAAGTATGAATTGACTCTTGCAATTAACCTTTGAAACTCACGAATCCTGTGACGAGTGACCGAAGAAAAAGAAGAAGGAAAGTTTGAGGTACCAACCTACATAAATATCGGCGAAGCACGAGTCAACGCGGGCCAATAGATTGAGTCATACTACAAACAGGACAAGAGGGGCACACGTTGTTCTGTGCCCGGCAGTGCACGCCGGGTCGATGCATGAAGTCTTTGTTTCCAACATGAGCAACATTGCCAACAAATGTTTAGCCAACCCTTTTTGGTTTGGACTTGTCGTTCCGGTTCTCTCATGCTGAATATCAGCACATTCCTGTATATTGTGGTTGTTTAAAGGGAAAATAGCACAAATAGTCTTTGAACTTTAGGTTGATGTGTAATGTTGTTCCTAAACTTTCAATTTGTCTAATGTGGTTTAAACTATTAATATATGTTCAATTTAATCCCTAAACTATAATTTTCACCATAAAGCACTGACATGGTGGTCCAGTCATTGACATGTGTCCTAAAGAATGACCCTCCTTTCCATCAAAAATTGCACACCACCACATGGATGATTTCTAGTGAAAATTGGCTGGAAGAACTGCATTGGAATGTTGCACCAAAATTTAGGATTAAATTGACAAAATTAAAAAGTTTAAGATCGAATTGATATCCATATAGTAAGTCTAGCACTAATTGGATAATCCTCCCCATTCGCTTGTGTTGCGTGTAATTGGTATTTTTGTTTGAACAAGATAAGTCTAGCACTAATTGGATAATCCTCCCCATTCGCTTGTGTTGCGTGTAATTGGTATTTTTGTTTGAATGAGACTTTCGGACTTGAATTGAAATTCCACACTTTTTGCAATGCCCCTTTTCTGTGGTATAATAGTAAGAGCACGTGTTTTGGAAAGCTTCAATATGGTCGGCTTGCGGATTTGGTTCTTTTCAACTAGTTAACTTTGGTTGAAGGAGAGACTAGACTTGAATTGGAATGCCAGACTGGAGCTATGCTCATCTTTGATAAAGTCAACGTCGGTTTTGTCTTGACATTACGACACATAACGTCTGCACCACTGAAAAAAGAAACAGGAGTTTCGTAGCAAGCGAAAAAGAGGAACAGCGGCATCGCAGCATTTGAACACCCATTTTCTCTGAAGCATTCTTCTAGGAATTTCCTTTCCCCGTCCTGATCGGAGGGAATTGCCTTTTGATTAGGGAGCTACGAACATGAGCTTTACCTATATATCTGTTCAGTTAAATCTTATGTGAGTAGTGTCCATAAACTATGTATGATTAGGGAAAAATCTACCAACATGATACAGAAGGAAATATAACCTACGTAAAATGAAAATCAAACCATGGAGAAAATCCTAAGCACTAGAACAACTTTGGGGAGCGCAATGCCAATATGATACTCTAAGCAATGGACCGAGCTCTAAGTGATCCACAAAACTCATAAGTTCGATTCATGTCGTAAATGAACTTTCGAATTACTCGTATTGAGTTGCCTAACTGCAACATGTCTTGTGTGAAGAGATTCATTGGCTATTAACATTTTGGTAGGGCAATGGTGACCGGCTTACCAATCTCGGATCTTCGTGTCGCGGGCGATGTGAGAAAATTATGAGTTAAATTAAAAATTTCATAGCGAGGGTGAAATATGCACGAGCGCCTCTGAATTCTAGAGGATCAGCTCGCCATCCGTGACCTTCCAGGCATTGACAACTACGCTAAGTTCCGCCTCAGTGACATCCTCGCATGGTAACGGTAGTGTGCCATGGCTGGGCATAGCCACTACCCTCTTTTGTCTCTTTCCCCTTGTTTACTTGTTTTTACAAGATTCTTATACACTCATTACCTTTATTTTGAACAATACTAAAGTCCATGTAAGCATTTTTAAGATAGAAAAATCGCCACGCCTTTTAAGTCTCACCGTGTTAAAATCGCCATGTCATCATTTTTAATTGTTACTCTCGACAACAATTAACAGGAGGACTTAATTATGTAAATAATGATGCTCTAAGGACTTAGAATGCTATATATATATAAAGGACTAAATTCCATGAATAATATGAGATGGAAGACTAAAAAATCTGGGTTTTAATTTATATATATAAGGTTGGTGAACAAATGTGATCTATACACGGTTTTTAAGTCTATTTGTTACCCTAGTTTTCCCCAAACTCACTATATTCTCAACTAGACTTATCCTCTCTGTCATACCTTTGAATTTACAAAATCACCTCCTTATTTGACCACCGTCAATCTTGCAAAATATTTTCGACCCCCACATTTCCCAATTCAAGTTTTGCATTACTGAAAGGTCACTCATTTGTCTAACCTTTTGTTTTACACATAATCATCTAATACAGTCATTCGAGCCTTATAAGTATTTCCTTAATATTTTCATGTTTGTTTTGTTTGCACTATACATACTAACAGATATGTATCTCAATTAGTTGTCCGATATGAACCCTTAATGTGTTGTGACCACATGACACTTTCAATTTGCTAAGTAGACTTTCTAGTCCAAATACCCGAGTTTTTTTTTTTTTTTTTTTTTTGAATTTGCAATCAGATATGTAGCCGTGTCTGTGTCAATAACACATGTCAATTTAAGTTATCTTTACGGATAGTGGTATTGCATGTTCAATTTATTAGATTTTATATTTTGACAAGAAGAAAAAGTTAAGATGACTACATTGATTCAACACAAAGGTGTCGGGGAAAGAAGCAGAAAATCAGGAGAGTTAAGTTAGACAATTCTTCGACAAAAAAAGAAGAAGTTTATTTTGAATGCGTAGAGCTTGGTCCATTGCTTAGAGTCTCTTTCCCCTCGCTTACTTGTTTTTACAAGATTTTCATATACTAATTTATCTTTATTTAGAACTATAATAAAGTCCACTTGAGCATATTCAAAATAGGAAAATGGCCATACCATTTAAGTCTCATCGTGTTAAAACTGCCACGTCATTATTTTTAATGTTATTGTTGATGACGATTAAGGGGAGGACTTAATTACATAAATAAGAATAACTTAAGGATCAAGATTGTACTATATAAGGGACTAAATTCCACGAATCACTGTTTGTCACCTTAGTTTTCCCCAAATCCACTTTATTTCTAATCAAACTCTCATACCTTTGAATTGACAAAATCACTTCCTTATTTGACCACCGTCATTCTTGCAAAATGTGTTCAACACCCACATTTTCCCAATTCAAGTTTTACGTAACCGATAGGTAACTCATATGTCTTACCTCCGTTTTACGCATAATCATCTAATACAGTCATTTTGAGCCTTATAAGTATTTCCTTAATATTTTGCGTTTGTTTTGTGTACACTATACCTACTAAAAGAGATGTTTTTCAATTAGTTATCCAACATGAATCCTTCACGTGTCGTAATCACGTGGCACTTTCAGTTTGCTAAGTAGACTTTCTGATCCGAATGCCCAAGTTTTTTTTTTTTGAATTTGCAATCAAATGCATAGCAATAACGCAAAGCAATTTAAGTTATTTTTATGGATGGTGACATTGCATGTTCAATCTATTAGATTTTATATTTTGACCAGAAGAAAAATTCAAGATCACTAAATTGATTCAACGCAAAGGACTTGGGGGAAGAAGCAGAAAATCCGGAGAATTAAGTTACAGGATTCTTCGACCGAAAAAAGAAGTTGGAGACTTCACTTCATGTCCAGATATATAACGGGATCCTATACAATTAGATTATGAGCTGATATTACAGAAAAGCTAGGACTAGAGTCGTTTAATGAAAAATAGCCCAAAATTTAAAGTACTAAGGAAATGCCAGGGCTTATTGAGAATTTTCTTTTATTTTGGTTTTGAATGGTTTAATTTCTCAAATTTGTAGAACTTTTTCAGATGAATATTACAAATTGTCCTCCTCGACGACCAATTCAAATTCTCCTTCATCTTCTTCCCTCTCTATAACCAGTGGGGTCAAATTCCGATCTGGTTCTCCATCACTGTGGCGGTCAAAATTTCAGAAATCTCCGGCCCATTCAACGACTTCGATCGAGAGAAGAAGAATCCAAGCAATTGCTGGCAATCTGACAAAGTAACAATGGCTCAATATAAGAAGGAGACATCCTCAGACGCATTCTCTTCATCAGACCCACAAAAGAGACTCACTAACTTGCAACCACCAAGACGGGATAAAACTAGAGATTCTTGGGAAAAATTCAGCCGAGGATGACGAAGATCCTAACTTCAAAAGTTGCAGTCGTGGTGATGGTTTTGCTGCTTTTGATGGGAGCATCGATGCAACCGAGCGAGGCGTGCCGGGTTCTGATCAACGGCCACGGAGGAGTGCGGGCTAACAGTGAGGAGCCTGGTCTAGTCGTTCTCCAGACCCTGAAAAAGGGTCCGACTCCGTGTACGGGGGTAACTGCGGTGGCTACACTCCCGGAAGCAGCACCACCGCTGGAACCACCAGCACCAAGGCCTTCGCAGGCCGATCAGCCATGGGTGTGCCATCATGTGATTTTTCCGACCACGTCCCTCGATCTGACGTCGCTGCCGATCATAAATAATTGGTGCTCCATGCAGAGGACGCTTACGAAGGGAATTGAGTAGTTAAGTAAAAAGGATTGAAAAGGAACCAATACGCAGTTTACAAGAATAAATGAAAAAAAAAATTCTTTCCTTTTTTATTTATTTTTCAGATGGATAATTTCCATCTGTCGTAGAATGTAATAACTTAAGAATCATGCTTAATTTCTCATATTTAATCCTTTAAACGAAATAAATTTGTTTGCAACTTTTTATTAGTGCAAAAGGGAGGAAGCGACTATACAATTTTGACAAGAAGACGTTTCTTGCGCATGATAAATTAAGATATGCACTTCTTAAATGAACCAAGGATTTGGCACAAAGGATTAATTTGTGTTCACATCACAACTAGATGTTATACTTGTGTAATTGAAAAAAAAAATGTTTATTTATTATGTTAACTTATACGGGTTAAATTCATGTTGATGTATGTTACTATTGGATTTGCTATATAATTGTTTTAAACGTCTTAATTTGCGTTAAAATTTTCCAATCCTGAATTGCTTTACTAATTATGGAAAGTGGGGAACACGCAAAATCCTATTGTTCTGTGCCCAAAAAATACTGATTCTTTTTCTATACAAATAAATTTCAATAAGTGTCAAAAACAGTCAATAAAAAAGGTTTTTCCTTGTGTAACTTGTTGGCAACTATACTAATCAAGTTAAGCCTTAAACATCCAGACAAAAAAGCTTGTTGTCTCATCTACAAGCATGCCACATCTTAACAAAACTGACTAGCCATGATGATTGATATCGACAATAGGCATGTTAGATTTATTTGTCCAATAAATGCTATCAAATGTGACTAGATCCCTCAGTATTTGTTCACGTCTCTTGGTCGTGCATCCATCCACAAAACATTACGCAGTCGTTATTCACAATCCAAATCAAGTATATAAATACAATCAAAAATTTTCCACAACATGATCTAAAAATAATTGAAAAATGCTTGCCCATCTCCATCTTGCAATTTCAACATTCTGTGCTTCGTAACATCGTAACATGATTTCTAACATCTTTTTCTTCAAAATTTAGTTTCTCGTGTCCTCCTTTTTCAATGCTTGAAGTTCTACTCCCTTAGCCACAATGCCACTCCTTTTTTCCTTTTGTTCTGAAATCAATATTTTTTGTATGATGTAAAGAATCTAGCACTTTGAGGAGTTGTCAAGTGATTATGATTGTGTATAACTTTTGTCATTTCCCTAGACAACTGCATCTTTTTACCAGTCTTGACTTAACTAACTCCTTTTCAATCTATATAAATCTTTTCTTTGATAAAACAATTTCCATCGAAACTTGTGAATAATATTCACTGGATATTCACCTTAAATCTTATCATCAACAAATCAAGTGAGTTTCCCTATTTCTAACTTCAAAACTTATGGTTGACATTGGACTGTTCATTACTCATTTTCCTTTTCTTAAAGTAATCGGCTCATATAGGGTACCCGCAACCCATCATAGTATTCCGTCATAAACAATTTTTTTTTTGTTAATATATAATATAACAATCTTGCAAACTCGACTTTTATACCGTCGAAATATTCCCGTGATCCGACCAAAAGACAATACTCCTTGTTAACCAGAAACAAAACAGCAGTTGACCCCTTTTTTTTCTATTTACTACGTGAACCTGAGCGGACGGATGGGGCGCCTTAAGTTTGAATTGACTGGCAATTAACTTTTGAAACTCATGACTCCTGGGACGAGTGACGGAAGAAGAGGAAGAAAGAAAGTCAAAGTACCAACATTAGATATCGGCGAAGCACAAGTCAACGCGGGCCAATAGCCCAAAAAGGTTTCATAATGCAAACAGGACAAGAGGGGCACACGTTATCCTGTGCCTAGCACTGCATGCCGGGTCGATGCATGAACTCTTTATGCTTCCACCATGAGCAACATTGCCAACAAAGGTTTAGCCAACCCCTTTTTGGTTTGGACTTGCCGTTCCGGTTCTTTCACGCTGAATGTAAGCACGTTCCTGTATTTGTGGTTATTTAAAGGGAAAATAGCATAAATGGTCTTTGAACTTTAGTTTAGTGTGTAATGTCGTCCTTGAATTTTCAATTTGTCCAATGTGGTCCATAAACTATTAATATATGTTTAATATAGTCCCTAAACTATATGAAGATGTTTAATGTTATCCCTAAACTTGAATTAATAGAATGAAAATATTGAATATCTCATATAGTTTAGGGACTAAATTGAACATGTACCAAAAGTTAATGGACCATATAGAACAAATCAAAAATAGAAAAATAACATTGCACATCGGGCTAAAGTTTGGCATATTGAGTCAAAGTTTATAGACTATTTATGTTGTCATCCCTTATTTAAATGAGCATTTGCTTCAAGAAAATTGTCCACTCAGTCCTAACTGTTTTGTACGGATGTCAATCCAGTTCTAGAGTTTTCAATTTTGTCAATTTAGTCATAAAAATTTATGCAAAATTCCAACGTGGTAATTCTAGCCAATTTTCACAAGAAAGCATAGACGTGGCAGTCCAATCATTGACATCCATCCTTAAGAATGACCATCCTTTTCTATCAAAAATTGCACACCACCACATAGACGATTTCCGGTGAAAATTGACCGGAAGAACGACATTTGAATTTCACACAAAGATTTAGGATTAAATTGAGAAAATTAGAAAATTTAAAATTAAATTGACATTCATACAATAAGTTTAGAACTGACTGGGTAATCCTCTCCATTCGCTTGTGTTGCGTGTAACCGGTATGTTTGTTTGAATGAGACTTTTGGACTTGAATTGAAATTCCACACTTTTTGCATTGCCCCTTTTTCTGAGGTATAATGGCAAGAGCATGTGCTTTGAAAGCGTCAATGTGGTCGGCTTGCAGATTTCATTCTTTTCGACTAGTTTACCTTTGGTTGAAGGAGAGACTAGACTTGAATTGGAATTCCAGACTGTAGCTATGCTCATCTTTGATAAAGTCAACATCTGTTTTGTCTTGACATTACAACACATAACGTCTGCACCGCTGAAAAAGGAAACAGGAGTTTCGCAGCGAGAGAAAAAGAGGCACAGCGGCATCGCAGCATTTGAACACCCGTTTTCTCTGAAGCATTCTTCTGGGAATTTCCTTTCCCCGTCCTGATCGGAGGGAATTGTCTTTTGATTAGGGAGCCACGAACATGAGCTTTACCTATATACTTGTTCAGTTAAATCGTACGTGTGTAGTGTCCACAAACTTATAACCGAAATATGATTGGGGAAAATTCTCTCCAACCAAAGATGGAAGGAAATGTAACCTGTGTAAAATGAAAATCATACCATGGAGAAAATCCTAAGCACTAGAACAACTCTAGGGGAGCGCAACGCCAATATGATACTCTAAGCAATGGACCAAGCCCTAAGTGATGCACCAAATTGATTCATTTGATTCATGTCGTAAGTGAAATTTTGAATTACTTGAGTCAAGTTGCCTAATTGCGACATATCTCATATGGAGAGATTTCCTGACTGTTAGTATTTTGATTTCGGCAACAGTGATGAGCTTGTCAACCTTAAACCTTTGTGTCGTAGGTTGTACGAAAAAGTTATGACTTAAATGAACATTTTATAATGAGGGGAAGACTTTTAGGATAACATTGAGAAGGATTGCCAGCATTACCTTTTGACTTATCAAAAGAAAAAGAAAAAAACAAAGTAGTCATCACCAACGACGAGACTTGGAATATGCAGAGCACCTCTGAAATCTAGAGGATTGGCTAACCATCAGTGACCTTCAAGACATTGACAACTAGACTAAGTTTCGCCTCAAAGACAGCCTCGCCCCCTTTTGTAGGCGGTCCGGGGCCCGCTCGCATGGTAATGCTAGTGTGCCATTGCTGGGCATAGCCACAACCCTCTGTCTCTTTCCCCTGCTTACTTGTGTGTGTGTATATATAGATATATTATATAAAGGACTAAATTCCACGAATCACTATTTGTCGCCCTAGTTTTCCCCAAACCCACTTTATTTTCAATCAAACTCATCCTCTCTATCATACCTTTGAATTTACAAAATCACTTTCATATTTGACCACCGTCGATCTTGCAAAATGTGTTCAACCCTAGTATTTTCCCAACTCAAGTTTTACGTGTCTTACCTTTCCTTTACGTAAACTTGTCTAATATAGTCACTCGAGCCTTATAAGTATTTTCTTAATATTTTGTGTTTGTTTTGTGTGAACTGTACCTACTAACAAAGATGTATTTCAATTAGTTATCCTACATGAACCTTTTGCGTGTTGTAACCACGTGGCACTTTCAGTTCGCTAAGTAGACTTTTTGGTTTAAATGCCCGAGTCTTTTGTTTTTGAATTTGCAATCAGATGCATGGCCGTGTTTGTGCCAATAACACAAATCAATTTAAGTTTTTTTTTACGGACAATGACATTGCACGTTCAATTTATTAGATTTTATATTTTGATGAGAAGAAAAAGTAATGATTACTACATTGATTCGATGCAAAGGAGTTGGGGGAAGAAGCAGAAAATCCAGAGAACTAGTAAGAGGATTCTTCGACCCAAAAAAGAAGTTAGAGAATTCACTTCATGTCCAGATATAAATGGTGATCCTATACAATCTGGATAAGATTATGGCCTGATATTACAGAAAAGCTAGAACTATCGTCATTTAATGAAAATAGCTTAAAATTTAAAGTACTAAAGAAATGTTGGAACTTATTGAGATTTTTCTTTTTCTTTTGCTCCTTAATGGTTTAACTTCTCGATTTTGTAGAACTTCTTTTCGTACATATTACAAATTGTCCTCCTCGAGGACCAATTCAAATTCTCCTTCATCTTCTTCCCTCTTTATAACCAGTGAAGTCAAATTCCGTTCTGGCTCTCCATCACTGTGGCGGTCAAAAATTCAGAAATCCCCGGCCCGTTCAACAAATTCGATCGAGAGAAGAAGAATCCAAGCAATTGCCGGCAATCTGACAGTGGCTCAATATAAGTAGGAGACATCCTCGGACGCATTCTCTTCATCGTACCCACAAAAGAGACTCAAAACTTGCAACCACCATAACAGGATAAAGCTAGAGATTCCTGGGAAAAATTCAGCCGAGGATGACGAAGATCCTAACTTCAAAAGTTGCAGTCGTGGTGATGGTTTTGCTGCTTTTGATGGGAGCATCGATGCAACCGAGCGAGGCGTGCCGGGTTCTGACTAACGGCCACGGAGGAGCGCAGGCTAACAGTGAGGAGCCTGATCTAGTCATTCTCCAGACCCTGAAAAAGGGTCCGACTCCGTGTACTGGGAACTGCGGCGGCTACACTCCCGGAAGCAGCACCACCGCCGACACCACCAGCACCAAGGCCTTCACGGGCCGAGTGACCGTGGATGTGCCACCACGTGATTCTTCCAGTCGTTTTCCTCAATCTGACGTCGCTGCCGATCGTAAATAATTGGTGCTCCATGTAGAAGACGCTTGCAAAGGGAATCGAGTAGTTGCAAGTAAAAAGGATTGAAGAGGAACCAATACACATTTTACAAGAACAAACGATTTCTTTCCCTTTTTTTATCCTTTTTCGGAAGAATAATTTCCATCTGTTGTATAATTGTAATAACATGGGAATCATGTTTGATTTCTTAGATTTAATCCTTTAAGCCTAATAAATTTGTTAGCAATTTTTAATAAGTGCAAAAGGCGGGAAGCGACTACCCAATTGTGTTAGCAATTTCATTGTTCATTGTTTTGACAATCTGGGATTGATGAAAAACCAGAGTATTGTTGTTTCAAACAAATGTTGTGTCGAGTGAAATTCTACCAAGGATTAAGCTAGAGAAATTCCATGGGAAGACGTCTTTTGCATGTGATAAATTAAGATATACACTTCCTAAGTGAATCAAGGATTTGGCACTAAGGATTAATTTGTGTTCACATGTCACAACTAGATGTTATGCTCATGTCATTGAAAAAATTAAATTTCTATTATTATGCTAACTTATGCGGCTTAATTCATGTCAATGTGTGTTACTTAGATTTGCCATTTAATCATTTTAAATGTATTACTTTTCGTTAAAAAATTGCCAATCCCGAATGACTTTAGCTAACTATTTTTCTATACTAGTAAATTTCAATAAGTTGTAAAACAGTTAATAAAAAAGACTTTTCTTCGGGTAACTTATTGGTAATGCACATACAAAACATCCGGATTAAAAAGCTTATTGTCTCGTCTGCAAGAAAGCCCCATCCCAACAAAATTGACTAGCCATGATGATTGACACCGACAAATGGAGGAAAAGGCATGTCATATTTATTTGTCCAATAAGTGATATTAAATGTGACTAGATCCCTCAATATTTATTCACATCTCTTGGTTGGGCATTCGTCCAGAAAACATTACATTGTCGTTATTCACCATCTAGATCAAGTATATAAAAATAATCGGAACTTTTCTATGGCATGATCTAAAAATAATTGAAAAGTGCTTGCCCATTCTCCATCTTGCAATTTCAACCTTTTGTACTTCATACCATGATCTCTAACATCTTTTCCTTCAAAATTTAGTTTCTCATACCCTCCTTCAACAACAACCAATGCTAAAAAAAATTACTTGTTCTAATCCCTAAACCACAATGCAACTCCATTTTACTTTTTGTTCTAGAATCAATATTCTTATGTGATGTAAAGAATCTAGCACTTTCAGGAGTTGTCAAATGATTATGATGGAGTATAACTTTTGTCATTTCCCATTTCTATGACTCAACTAAATGTGTTCAAACATTGTTGCATCTTTTCCCCAGTCTTGACTTAACTAACTCCTTTTTCAGTATGTATAAATCTCTTCTTTGGTAGAACATTTTTCATCGAAACTTGTGAATCAAACAGATCAAGCGAGTCTCCATATTTCTAACTTTAAAACTCATGGCTGATATCGGACTGTTCATTATTCATTTTCCTTTTTCTAAAGTAATCGGTTCTTATAAGATGCCCGTAACCCATCATAGCATTTCGTTATTAAAAATAATTTTTTTTTTTTGTTTATATATAGTATGACAATCTTAAATTTGCAAACTCGACTTTTATGCCATTGAAATATTCCCGTGATCTGACCAAATTACACCGTGTTGACCAGAAACAAATCAGCGCTAGACCCTTTTTTTTATCTTCCTGTTTACCACGTGCGCTTGAGTGGACGGATCGAGCGCTTTAAGTTTGAATTGACTCTTGCAAATAACTTTTGAAACTCACGATCCTGTGACGAGTGACCGAAGAAAAAGAAGGAAAGTCGAAGCGCGAGTCAACGCCGGCCAATAACGCAAACAGGACAGGAGGGGCACACGTTGTCCTGTGCCAAGCACTGCATACCGGGTCGATGCATGACGTCTTTGTTTCCACCATGAGCAACATCGCCAACAAAGGTTTAGCCAACCCCTTTTGGTTTTGACTTTTCCGGTTCTTTTATGCTGAACATTAGCATATACCTGTATATTGTGGTTATTTAAAGGCGAAATGACATAAATAATCCTTTAATTTTAGGATACTTGTTCGATCTACTTCTCAAACTATTTGAAAATATATATATATATATATATATATATATATATATATATATATATATATTATCCATGAACTTGAATTAATGGAAAGATAACACCTAACATTTCATATTGTTTAGGAACTAGATGGTACATATACCAAAAGTTTAGAAACCACATTGAACAAATTAAAAATTTAGGGATCACATTACATATTGAACTCAAGTTTAGAGACCACATTGAAGAAATTAGAATTTAGGGATCATATTGCATATTGAGTCAAAATTTCGGAACTATTTATGTTGTCTTCCCTTATTTAATGAGTGTTTGCTTTGGGAAAATTGTGCATTCAGTCCTAACTGTGTTGTAGGGATGCCAATACGCGAGATTACAACATGGTTCTCCTAGCCAATTTTCATCATAAATCACCAATGTGGTAGTCTAGTCATTGATGTCCATCCTAAAGAACAACCCTCCTCTTCTGTAAACACACCATCACATCGGTAATTTCCAGCAAAAATTGGTCAAAATGATTATATTGGAATTTCGGATAAAGATTTAGGATTAAATTGACAAAGTTAGAAAGTTTAAAATCAAATTGGCATCCACATAATAGGTTTAAGACTGATTGGGTAATCCTACCTATTCACTTTTGTCGCACGTAATTGGTACATTTGTTTGAATGAGACTTTCGGACTTGAATCGGAATTCCGTTCTTTCTGCAATGCCCCTTTTCTAAGGTATGATAGTAAAAACGTGTGTTTTGGAAAAGCTTGGATGTGGTCGGCTTGTGGATTTCATTCTTTTCGACTAGTTACCTATGGTTGAACGAGAGACTAGACTTGAATTGGAATTCCAGACTGTAGCTAGGTCCATCCCTGAGAAAGTCAACATCTGTTTTTTTTTCTTGATATTACGACACATAACTTCTGCATTGATATTCGTACTTTTACAAAAAAAAAAAAAAAAAAAAAAAACTTCTGCATTGCTGAAAAAGAAACGGAGTTTCGCAGCAAGCGAAAAAGAGGAACAGCGGCATCGCAGCATTTGAACACCCGTTTTCTCTGGAATTTCCTTTCCCTGTCCTGATCGGGCGAATTGTCTTTTGATTAGGGGGCTACAAACATGAGCTTTACTTAATGTATATGTTCAGTTAAATCTTATGTGTATAGTATCCATAAATTTATAAACAACCAACCAGGAGTATGGTTGGCGGAAATTCTCTCCAACTATAGACGTAAGAAAACAAGACCCGTGTAAAATGAAAATCAAACCGCGGACAGAATCCCAAGCACTAGGACAACTCTGGGGGAGCACAATGCTAGTATGATACTTTAAGCAATGGACCGAGCTCTAAGCAATGCATAGAATTCATAAGTTCGAATCATGTCGTAAGTGAGCTCATTAATTACTCGCGTCGAGTTACCTAACTGTCATAAACTTGTTGTGAAGAGATTCCATGATCGTTAAAAGTTTAGGTACGGCAACAATGATAGACTTGCCAACCTTAGACCTTTATGTCACGGGCAATATAAAAAAGTTATGACTCAAATCGAACATTTCATGACGAGAGCAAGACTCTTAAGATAACCTCTAGAAGGATTGCTGGCAGTGACTTTTAACTTATCAAAGGTAAAAGAAACAAACAAAGTAGTCATCACCCCATCGGGACTTCAAATATTGCACAAGCACCTCCTTTTGTAGGCAATACGGGGCGCGATGCTCGCACGGTAACGGTACCGTGCCATCGATGCTGGGCGTAGACACAACCCTCTTTTGTCTCTTTCCCCTTGCTTACTTGTTTCTTCAAGATTCTCGCATACTCATTTATCTTTAATTTGAACAATAAAATAGCCACCTAAGCATTTTCGAAATAGGAAAATCACCCTGTCCCATGTTAAAATTGCCATGTCATTATTTTTAATGTTACTCTCAGCAACGATTAATAGGAGGAATTGATTACATAAATAATAATATCTTGAAGACTTAGATTACACGAATCATATGAAATGGACGACTAAAAATTCTGGGTTTTAATTTATATCAATCGGGTTGGTGGACAAATGTGATTAAGACAGGGTTTTTAACTTTGTTTGTCGCCCTAGCTTTCGCCAAACCCACTTTATTTTCAATCAAAGTCTTCCTCTCCGTCATACCTTTGAGTTTACAAAATCACTTCCTTATTTGACCACCGTCGATCTTGCAATATGTGTTCAACCCCCACATTTTTCCAATTCAAAGTTTTACCTAACAGATAGGTCATTCATTTGTTTTACCTCTTGTTTTATGCATACTCGTCTAATACAGTCATTCAAGCCTTACATATATTTCCTTAATATTTTCTCGTATGTTGTGTGGACTATGCCTACCAACAAAGATGTATTTCAATTAGTCATCCGACATGAACTCTTCACGTGTCATAATCACGTGGCACTTTCAATTTACTTGGTAGACTTTCTAGTGCAAATGCTTGAGTTTTTTGTTTTTAAATTTGCAATCGGATGTATGATCATGTCTATGCCAATAACACGAACCAATTTAAGTTATTTTCATGGTTTGGACAGTGGCATTGCATGTTCAATTTATTAGGTTTTATATTTCGACGAGAAGAAAAAGTTAAGATGACTACACTGATTCAACGCAAAGGAGTAGGGGGAAGAAGTAGAAAATCCGGAGAATTAAGTAAGAGAATTCTTCAACCAAAAGAGAAGTTAGAGAAATCACTTCATATCTAGATATAAATGGGGATCCTATACAATTTGGATTAGATTATAGCCTGACATTACAGAAAAGCTAGAATTATAATCATTTAATGAAAAATAGCCCAAAATTTAAAGCACTGAATAAATGCAGGAACTTATCAAGATTTTTTTTTTTTTTGCTCCATGATGGTTTAATTTCTCAATTCTCCACAAGTTTTCACAATAAATATTACAAATTGTCCTCCTTGACGACCGATTCAAATTCCCCTTCACCTTCTTGCCTCTCTGTGTAACCAGTGGAGTCAAATTCCCATCTAGCTCTCCATCACTGTGGCGGTCAAAAATTCAAAAATCCCCGGCCCGTTCAACAATTTCGATCGAGAGAAGAAGAATCCAAGCAATTGCTGGCAGTCTGACAAAGTGACAATGGCTCAATATAAGTAGGAGACATCCTCAGATGCATTCTCTTCATCGTACCCATAAAAGAGACTCGCAACTAGCAAACTCCATAACAGGATAAAGCTAGAGATTCTTGGGAAAAATTCAGCCGAGGATGAAGAAGATCCTAACTTCAAAAGTTGCAGTCGTGGTGATGATTTTGCTGGTTTTGATGGGAGCATCGATGCGACCGAGCAGGGCGCGCCGGGTTCTCCATGGAGGAGCGCGGGCTACCAAAGAGGACCCTGGCCCAATCGTTCTCCAGACCCTGCAAAAGGGTCGGACTCCGTGTACTGGGAACTGCGGTGGCTACACTCCTAGAAGCAGCACCACCGCTGGAACCACCAGCACCAAGGCCTTTGCGAGCCAATCGGCCGTGGGCGTGCCACAGCATGATAATTCCGATCGCGTCCCTCGATCTGGCGTCGCTGCCAATCGTAAGTAATTGGTGCTCCATGCAGAGGACGCTTGCGAAGGGCATTGAGTAGTAGCAAATAAAAAGGATTGAAAAGAAATCAATACACGGTTTACAAGAATAAACGAAAGTCTTTTTCCTTTCCTTTTTTTATTTATTTGTCAAATGGATAATGTCCATCTGTTGTAGAATGTAAAACTTGGGAGTCATGCTTGATTTCTTATATTTAATCCTTTAAGCGTAATAAATTTATTGGCAATTTTTTTATATGTGCAAAAGGCAGCAAGCGACTACGCAATTTCGTTGGCAATTTTGCTGTTCATTGTTTTGTCAATCTGGGATTAATGAAAAATCAGAATGTTGTTGAAGCAAATGTTCTGTCAAGTGAATTTCTACCAAGAATTAAGCTTGAGAAATTCGATGTGAAGACGTCTTTTGCGCATGATAAATTAAGATATGCACTTCCTAAGTGGACCAAGGATTTGGCACAAAGGATTAATTTGTGTTCACATGTCACAACTAGATGTTATACTCCTATTGAAAAAAATTAAATTTGCAATTACTGTGCTAAAATTAAATTTATATTTATTATACTAACGCATATGGATTAAATTCATGTCAATGCATGTTACTATTGGATTTGCCATAAAATCATTTCAAACATCTTGGTTTGCGTTAAAAATTGCCAATCCTGCAATTGCTTTAGCTAATTATGGAAAGTTGGGAACAAGCAAAATTCTATTGTTCAGTGCCCAAAAAATACTAATTCTTTTTCTATACTAGTAAATTTCAATAAGTGTTGATAAGTGTCCTTCTTCAGGTAATTCATAGGTAATGCACCTGCACTAATCAAGCTAAGCTTTAAACATCCAGATGAAAAAGCTTCTTATCTCATTTGCAAGCAAGCCGCATCCTAACAAAATTGACTAGCCATGATGATTGACATCGGCAAATGGAGGAAAAGGCATGTCATATTTATTTGTCCAATAACTGGAATCAAATGTGACTAGATACCTTGGTATCTGTTTGCGCGTCTTAGTTGCGCATCCGTCCAAAAACATTATGTAGTCGTTGTTCACCATTTTAATCAATTATATAATTATAATCTGAATTTTTCCAAAGCATGATTGAAAAAAATTGAAAAGTATTTGCCCATCTCCTTCTAGCAATTTCAACCTTTTGTACTTCGTAACATAGTTTCTAGCATCTTTTTCTTCAAAATTTAGTTTCTCATGCCCTCTGTTGTCAATAATCAATGCTTGAAACAATTATTTGTTCTAATCCTTGAATCATGGGGCAACTCAATTTTTCTTTTTGTTTCGGAACCAATATTCTCGTGTGATGTAAACAATCTAGCACTTTGAGGAGTTATCTAGAGATTATGATTGAGTATAACTTTTGGCATTTCCCATTTCTATGACTCAACTAAACATATTCTAACCATTGTTGAACAACTACATTATTTTCCTGTTCTTGACTTAACTAACTCCTTTTCAATCTTGTATCCTTGACGACCGCAACAAAGTACTACACCACTTTTTTATCTTGCTACCTTTCCTTTTATACGAGTTTAACACTCTAATGTCAAAACATCCGCATTCCTATTTGCTTGAGTTATTAAGTTTCTTTTATTTGTGAACAATATCCATCAAATCTTTTATTTGACCGGAGAATAACATCCGCTATTTTAAAAGCTACAATTTAAAACTTCTCAATCTATATATATATATATATATATCTTTTGTTTGATTGAATAATTTTCACCGGAACTTATGAATTAATATCAACTGGATATTCAAGATAAATCTTGTCTTTTAATAGATCAATGAGTCTAAAACTTATGGCTAACATCTCATTGTTCGCTACCAACTAAACCATCTGGCTGCGGCGAATCAAACTTTCCAGATTAGATCAAGGACATATTAGCCACAACATATGTGAAAATCATGCAAAAACAAGATCATTTTTGGAGCATACCATTATTTATCCTCCAATCTGCGACACGGTGTGCAGACTAAAAAACATTTCAACACGACATTTAACATACATAAATGAAGCGCAGGAAACAATTAGCGTGCTCTGTTGCCAATGTTGTGCTTTACGGAATCGTACCTCAGATCCCAAGAACCGAGACCACTTCACCTTACGCTCGTGTTTATCTGTGCCAATCGGAAGTGTAATCAATCGCGCGCTCGAACTAACTTCCGTATGTCCACGGTCAAATATGCCCTCGATCCAACCGACAAGCTTGCTTGGAACTTCTCTAGTGGGGGGAACTTTGGCGTCGCTATCGGCTTCTCAAGTCACACAGACGACCCTCTTTTTCTCCTCTCTTTCGGAGCTCGGATGCCCCACTCATGTTGTCGTACGTCGGTTGTCCAAAGAAAGAAGTGCTCTTTTGCTCTCTGTAACGGTTCCCTCCGGGGACCATTCAAATGGAGACAAACGGGTTGGGCTTTTGGGTCGAGCCCGAGCTCGAAACCCAACGACCGATGATTACGACTTAGCAGATGTGATTGGAGATCATGTGATGTGAAACCTAGCTGTAAATCAAAGGAAGTGCGCGACAGACCCATCTATCTTTCCTCTTCACAGTGCAAGTAAAAAAGACTCCTGCTTTTCGAGTTCGTAGGGAGCCAACATCCTCCTTTTGTATGAGGGAAGCTCTTGTAACGTTAGGAGCAAGAGCTCTCCCCACCGAGTTTTCTTCAACTCAGCAGAGGTCTGGCGTTCAGACGTTCTCAGAATGACAAGATAGGACTGTAGTTTGCCTAATGATTTGCATTGGAGAAGGTGCGGCTGCATAGAGATTGTGAAGGTGAAGGATAGCATATGCTCTCAAAGATGTGGTCCTAGCTCTTTGATAAAACCTTAGAATGAATCATTGCTGAGTCGAGTACAATTCATAATCACAGGAGACCTCTAATTACTTAGGCTTTGCATGGACGATATCACGTATAGAACTTAGGCTTTGCGTGGAATTTCTGAACCTCGGAACGCGCGATAGCTTTGGCTATGAAAGTGTTTGGAAAGCCTATAGGTACGTGATGCATTCTACCAGCTTAAGAGAGGTTTTTTTTCTTTTTTGTATTAAAAATGATCTCGGTCCATGTCTACTTTATATTTGTATCCCAAAGGAGTCAATAGTGTTTCGTGTGTGTGTGTGTGTGTGTGTAATTTACAGTCATTATGTCCTAGATTTGATTTATCAAATGGTCAGTACTAGTAACGATATTTCATTACTATATACCGATATTTACTAGTCAAAGATAGTTGTGCAAACAAACTACCTTTGAATATCACCCATTCAACGGAGAATGGACGGTGAATCTGATAATAAATCCTTTTTCATGGCCTCATTTACTAATTAAGCCTATTGCTTTTTCAATTACAATGTTCATAGTAAACATTAGAAGAAATTCAAACTCTACGTCATGATGATGATGGCAAACGGCGTTTATTGCTCTATCGTACTAAATAGTTAAAAGAGGGTGCTTCTCATAGTGATTACGCCTTTAAAGAAGATTACTTTACAATTTTGTGAGTGGTTCGATGCACAGTTTAGTACATTGTAGCCATTCATAACAATTTCAATAAATTGTAGCCATTTATAACAATTTCAATGAAGTCATTTCACCTTACTTTAATGCGTTGCAGCTTGCAAACTACAATTCGAGACAAGCTTTTGCATAAAACAAAACACACACACATCACCACAATTACAAATTTACCAAACTATATATGAAGAGCCTTTCCACATCTATAACTTAGAGTCAAGAAGCAAGTTCAAAAATAGATTATTGTGAGAATATCAGTTTGTTGTGCATCACAAATTATTGTGGAGAGTATATTTTTGAAGGAGTACTCTCCACAATAATTTATAATTATTTGTTATTTGATTTTCTATGATTTTGATAGTAAATTAAAAATCGTCACCCAATCATTTATTTTGGAAGATTATCTCTATCTTGTCTTTTTCCTTTTCTTGTTATTTTCTTCCCTCTCAAGCAAGCCATGAAAAAGAAAGAAAAAAAAAAACGGGTACAATGGACCATAAAGTATGATTGTCTCCATATGTTTCTCCCCGAAATTATCAGTCTACAAAACCCTACGCTCAAAAGGGTCAAGACAGAGTTAATATGGACAAAACCCATTTTCATGGTCTGATCACTGGGCAGGAACCCCTTTTTCCCGAGAAAATATTGGGTGGTCACTTGCTGCCCTTTGCACTTATAAAAAATTGCCAATAAGTTTATTTGGCTTAAAGGATTAAATATAAGAAATCAAGCATGATTCCCAAGTTTTACATTCTACAACAGATGGACATTATCCATTTGACAAGTAAATAAAAAAAGGAAAGGAAAAAGACTTTCGTTTATTCTTGTAAACCGTGTCTCTTCGGAGACATCTGATAAAATTCTTGTAAACCGTGTATTGATTTCTTTGCAATCCTTTTTTTTTCCGCAACTACTCAATTCCCTTCGCAAGCGTCCTCTGCATGGAGCACCATTTACTTACGATTGGCAGCGACGCCAGATCGAGGGACGCGATCGAAATAGTCATGCGGTGGCACGCCCACGGCCGATCGGTCCACAGAGGCCCTGGTGCTGGTGGTTCCAGCGGTGGTGCTGCTTCTAGGAGTGTAGCCACCGCAGTTCCCAGTACACGGAGTCGGACCCTTTTGCAGGGTCTGGAGAACGATTGGACCAGGGTCTTCTTTGGTAGCCCGCGCTCCTCCATGGAGAACCCGGCACGCCCTGCTCGGTCGCATCAATGCTCCCATCAAAACCAGCAAAATCATCACCACGACTGCAACTTTTGAAGTTAAGATCTTCTTCATCCTCGGCTGAATTTTTCCCAAGAATCTCTAGCTTTATCCTGTTATGGAGTTTGCGAGTTGCGAGTCTCTTTTATGGGTACGATGAAGAGAATGCGTCTGAGGATGTCTCCTACTTATAGGCTTGAGAGAGTGACTTTCTTGAGAATCTTAACCACTGACCAATTTCGTATTAAACTATGTATGTGGACTTCATTGGCGGTTCTTCTTCTTCGTGGATGGTTATTATTGCAGTAAGATCGCTCAGAGTGCATCCCTCGCATTTATTATATCCATGTTATTATTTCATCTAGTTTAGTAGATCTCTCTCTCTCTCTCTCTCTCTCTCTCTCTCTCTCTCTCTGCGTGCTGTGTGCGTGCTTATGTTAATGAAGACCCGAACGAAAAGGATCTTGCAACGACTTTGATCATTTTAATATACCAGTGTGAAATTTCCAATTAAAACTGGCCACTGCTCGCTTTACGCCTTTTACCTTTCGATTGTGGTGAAGAAAACTCTTTTGTAGTTTTGAACAAGGCATGAAAGATGACAACGACTATTCTTGGTTGATCTAATCTCATGTGTTCAAAAGGAATTTTGGGCGCTTATATAGTAACCACAAAGTATAGCTAATAATTAGGACTCAACCATGGAATTTGGTTGTGAGAAGCATTCGACGGGGTTGAAATAATCTTGCACTTTGCTCTTTAACTTGACCTACCATCAAAAGCTTCATCTAACTTAAGTGAGAGAAGAGTCCTCAATAATATGTTGTGGATCCGGCGAGACATGACTGGGAAAGATTTTATTGCACTTTCCTTCAAAGGTTCAAGAACATGTTTACTCAATTAAAAGGTCCGTGACTCAATTGATTTTTATACAATAGATTTAGAACTAATTATGCAATTTTTCCCATATACTTATTATGTGTGTATCCGAATTGTTTTGATCATTTCCTTGGAATACTTGTTAAAGAGAGCCTCCTTATAATAAGGAGGAAATATTAAGATATGAATCGTTTAGTATATAGACGAACACATGATGTACAAATTTGGGCTTCCCCACCACAATCCACATGCGCCAAACATTTAGGGATTTTCTTTACTCTCCACTTGGAGGAGAAGAGTATAAAATGTTGACGGCTCGCGTGCAAGGTCGTACAATTATCTTAGGTCGACAAATTCTAGTGAAATACTAAATGTCTCTGCCCTTTGTTGCTTGACCCTTCAATTTATCGATGGTTATCATCATTAAGCTCGTAAAACTGGTTTTGAATGTGTTAAGAAAACTCTTGCGAAAATTTTGAAGTTGACAAAACTTTCTATTTCTAATGCATATCTTAAGTATAGATTGTGTGGGGGTAGGTACACTATCAGTGCCAAAAGTTATGTACAACGCTCACTTTGGTGTCAAAAGTTTCCGTCAAATCACATAAGTGTCAAATCGGAGGAAAAACGATCACTTTGGTGCCACCGACGAGAAATTCCGGCCAAAATGATTATGTAACTTTTATACTTAAAAAAAAAAGTCGACGTGACTTAAGACTGTCCACGGTGGATGGCATAAAGCGACACCGTTTTCCTTTCTTCGTAAGAAACGATGTCGTTTTATACCATTCCACATGGCTTCACTTACAAAACGACGTCACATTGCTCTACGGCCAAAAACGGTGTTGCTGAAGAGGGAGCAAAATAGGGTTTGTATACGATTCTTGCTCGACGCCGGCCATAGCTCACTCACCCACCATCATTTGCTCGCCCGCCGTCGCTTGGCCATCGCTATAGTTGCACCGTCATTCACGGTTGTTCGCTGGCTACGCCCCCAACTCTCGCTCACTCAAGTTTGTCATATTCTCTATGTGGGTTAATTTAGTGAAAAATTTAGGGTTCCGACGGGCAAGTTAGGGCGCGGAGAGCAAATTGAGGGCTTGGCTCAAGGGGAAAATGGTGGGGAAAGTGGTGGGGATCTCACTTTTATGGGGACTGAATAAAAAAATTGAGGGTTCCGTCATTCGTTCGCTTTCTTTTGTGGGGATCGAATAGAAAAATAGGGCATGGAGAGGAAAATGGGGGCTTGACTTAGAGGGAAACAATGGTGGAACCTTACTTTGTTTAATTAATTGAACTGCTTTTGTTGGGAACCAAATGTGATTGAATTGAAAAATGGGTGGTGGGGACCTCACTTTGTTTATTCAATCCAGTTTCCTTTGTTTCTGTAAAGGCACCGAATTGAATAAATTGGTCGGATTTGTTTCTTAACAACAAAACAACAAGGACATGCATGTGAAGTTGCTGATTCTGTCATGGACAAGAATCAGGTAGGCGTTATTGTTTTTTATGGTGGAGAGTTTGTTATTGGCACCGAGGATTGAAAATATATTGGTAGAAATGAAGGTACTATCGATGTCAATATTAGGAAGCCATCATATATTGATTTTCTAAGAAATTTGGTGTATTTTTTATGATGCAAAGTGTAAAACTACATTACTGTGTTCTTGTGAATGAATTGAATGATGGCTTGAGATTTTTTAATGACGATAATAGTATTAAAGATATCATTTACCATTATCTTCACGGCGAAAAAGCTAGAGTATATGTTGAGTATTATAGTGATAATGAGGATGAGGATGAGGATGAGGATGAGGATGGGGATGAGCAGACCACCACTGAAAGAGGAGAAGTGAGGGTTCCTATTCAAGCAAGTAATTAGGTCAGGGATGAGTTTAGGTTAGATGAAGTGCAAAATGAGAGAGAGAAGCCATATTGATAGAGATGAACAAACAGGGAGATGTCTTGAAATCTTGGGTGAAGATTTGGGTGATGAAGACTTCATTGGATTATAATGGGAAATTGCTATATCCAGTAAATCGGAAGATGAATATTTGGCTTCAGTAAGTTTCCCAAATGACGAAGATGATGATGAACTCACACAGTCAAGACAAAAACAAAAGGGAATTTCTCATAAAAAAAATTGCAACTTCAACAAAGAGGCCTGAGCTAATAAATGAGGATGAAGCTCCAACTAAAGGTAATAGAAGTGAAGATGAATAAAGCTGCGGTAATGAAGTTGTTGGTTCAGAGAATGAGCTTAACAATGATGATGAAGAACCTGCTCGTGGAAGAAAAAGTAAGTACCCTTGCTATGATCCGACCGTTGATAAACCTATTTTGTCTGCGGGCATGAGATTTGACAATGCCAAACAGTTCAAGGAAGTTGTTGTCAAGAACTTCTATGCTGAATAGAGGAGCGTTGAATTCATTAGAAACATGAAGGAATTTGTGAGAGCTAAGTGCTCACAACCCAATTATTCATGGAAGCTCTATGGCGCACTGAGTAAGAAATGGTCATTCCAGATTAGGTCCTTCCAAGATGAGCATATTTGTCCAATTATATTTAACAATAAAAGGGTAACAAGTGTGTGGTTATCGAATCATATTTTTTTAATACTATCAAAGTAATGCTCGAGATCAAGAGTCCTCACTTTCAATAATTAGTAAATGAGCAATTAAAGGTTAATGTGTCAAGGAATCAATGCAAGAGAGCTAAGATGAGGGTGATGAAAATATTGATGGGTGGGTATAAGGAAGAATATGCGCAAGTATAGGATTATGCTGGTGAATGCATGTTTTAAAATCCATCTAGTAGGGTATATGTAGAGGTTGTGGAGAGAGCACTCCCTGATCTTGAGCCTAGATTTGATAGATTTTATATCTATTTTGATACATGCAAACGGGGCTTGTGACATCCCGATTTTCCGATTCTATTTTCAATAAATTGAGACTAGCATTTCGTCGGCACGCATATAGTTCTTTTCCCTGAGTCAGCCACTCATGTGAAAACTAGTCTATCAGGTGAAGCAGTTAAGATATTCCAATGCATTAGACTCGAGAATTTGATCAGGAAGCGACCTTTCAACCGAGCTAATCTGCAAGGGTCATTACAACACCATTAAAAATCAATTAGAGACCGGAGATAGGTCGACTCGATAGAGGCATGTGATCAAGTGTGGTGGGTCACACAATTCTTGTCAATCGGCACTAGGCCGGCTTTTCTGTCATTTTGGTATCATGTGTCTGTATTTGAAACCTTGAGATTACCACGACATCCAAGAATCGTCAATATATCAAAGATGTACATTGTGGCTTGAAAATGATCAACCACAGGTCAAATGCACGAAAATTTCTAAAAGCTACCCGATAGATTAGGATGCGCTAGTATCGTGCCAGAGTGAAATTAACCATGAAATTCAAAGCGAATTCAGAAATTGGAAGTCTTGGTGTGTCACAAATTATTTTAGAAACATTGACTCATCTTCGGAAGATTTTTCATACAAACCGAGTTTTTCGGCAAATTATCAAAGTATGGTTAATTTGGTTGGGAAATTGATAAACTTGCTTTTAGTCGTACTTTTGGGGACTCAAGATAATTCTATGGTCAAGTAAAGATGTGAATTAAAGTGTAGTGACATTGGATTAATTTTATGGACTTCAATTTGGCTTAATTGGAAGTGGATTAAATGAAATTGAAGAATGTGTTGTACAAAGTTTAGAAATTGGTATGCCACGGCGGAGGATGAAATTAGACCTATTGGAAGCTTGTTGTGGAAGATTTGAGATAGTGGAATGTGATATCATGTGATGTCATTGCCAAAGTAAATGGGGTCGACAAGTGGCAAGAGCCAATTGGCCCTCAAAAAGTGGAGCTTTCACTTCCACCAATCAACTCCATCATCTTCCTTGGAATTTCTTTTGGATTTTGGAGGGAGAGAGAGGGAAGTTGCAATCGGAACTAGCAGCCCGCACGCCCCTCGTCCGCTCGCTCGTTCGATCACTCGTCGCCCACCGGTAGCCGCTCCTCCGCCGCTCGCACCCGCTCGCGTCGCACACCTGTCGCGGGCCGTCCTCACGCCCAGCTGCTGGTCCCATGCCACCTTGCCATCCTCCATAGTCCCGATTGTCGTCGGAGTCGCCCGAGCCGGTGCCATCGTCGTCCGTCCTCGAAACAATCAGAGCTCGCCATCGCCGCCGTCTTGTTCGCGCCGCTGCTCCGTCCACCAGCTCGCTGCTCTGCCTCCATCCGAGCTTCCAGGCCGTCGTCCTTTGCAACCGTGCGTCCAGATTGTCGTCCGGCGTTTCCAACAGTTGCTCACCGCCGCCAACACCGCCGTGAGCCATCGCCTCGACCCGCCTGAGCTGTCGCGGTTCGTCCTTGCTCGTTTCCGTCCAAGCAGCCGTCGATTCCAGCTAGTTTTAGCCAAGAGAAACAACCGAAGTTCCAACTAGATTCGGATCTTCAAGGCCTGTTTTAGGCGCCTTCCAGTCTTCTTTTGGTGCCGCCCCGAGGAGGTTTTCTGACCACCTCGCCGTTGTCTTCGCCGGTGACTCATCGGAAAGCGATTCCGGTGAGTTTAACTCACTAAACCTCGATTAGAGGGTTAATGATGCTTTAGGTGTACTTAGTTTATATTAAGTGTTATTAGGTGGTTAGTTTAATTTATTTATGAGTAAATTAGATTAAGGTGGTGTTTAGTTTAAAGTATGTTTAATTAAGGCTAAGTAGGGTTATATTAGAATAAGCCTTTATTTGACTTTAATGAAGTATTTTTGTAACATCCTGAATTTCTCAACCTGTTTTCTACTGAATTAATCGGGCATTTCGTTGATGCATTTGTAGGGCTATTCTCAGAGCTGATCACTCTTGAGATAACTAGACTGTCTGGGTAAGTAAATTAAGAAAATTTAAGGCAATAAACTTGAGAGTTCGATCAAGAATCGGCTTCTCGACCGTGCTCATCTTTTGAGGCCATTGCGGCATAGTTAAAAATTGATTTAAGATTAGAGATAGGTCTGTTCGACTGAGATGTATGGTCGATCGTGGGTGACTCCACTAAATTGGAAAATTCTCGTCGACCGACACTAATTTGATTCCCTGTATCCGTAATTGAATCCTCGAGATTTTCACAACAATCGAGAGTCGCCATTGAGTCGAATGGGTTCATAGTGGTTCGAAGAAAATCGACCACAAGTTATTTGCCTTAAAAAATTCTGAAAACTACCCGTAGCTGAGTTACGCTAAAAGCGCGCCAAATGGAAATTAACTGTCGATTCAAGTCAATTTCGAAATTGAAGGTTCGACTTATCACAATAAATTCAGGATCCACGACTCGCCTCAAAAGATTTTTCTATCAACCGAAACTTTTTGGGAAAAAGTCGGGTTAGGCGTTTCGTTCGGTTGAAGCCGGGGATTAATTTTGATGGTGAAATTGAGAAGTGTGGGGGATTCTTGGATAAAGAAAATAATCAATTTGATAATGGAAATATAAATTGATTTTTATGAGAGTTAATTGAGAGAAATTCAAGAGGAAATTGGATGCAGAATCGCAAAGTGGGGATCAAGTGCTCTGAGTTGAATTTTCTTTGGAAATCATAGAGCTTATTAAAAGAAATTGGGATGAGAATTTTCTATTTTAAAAATTCTCTTAGCTTTCTTCCCATTTCCCACTTCTTTTCCTTCTTGGGCAAAACACCATTTTCTTTTCTTTTTCTCCCTCCCCTTTTGGCCGAACCCTCCTCTCTCTTTCTTGCTCTCCCTCTCTCTTTTCTTTTCCCTCGTGCGAATTGCCCCCTCCTCCACCGAATGCTAGCTGGCTTCCACTTTGCTTCCCCTTTTTCTTTTCTTTCGACTTTTCAACTCTTATCCTTTCTCTCTTCTCTCTCTTATCTCTTCTCTCTCTCCCTCGACACTCTCTCTCCCCCTCACTATTCGAACAAAGACAGAAGACAGAAGCAGAAGCGGAAACTGCAACCACACGAAGAAGGGAGCAGCTCGCTGTCGCCGCCCGCGCGCCGCTCGCGCTTTCCCGTCCACCGCTCACCACTCATCTCCGCTTCTCCCTCACCCCCTCAGCCAGCGTCGCCGCCCTTCTTCTCTTTCCCCCTGTTTGTGCGAAGCCCAGCAAAAACAGAAGCAGCGAGTAGCACCGCCCGAAGGAGCAGCAGCCAGCCGCTCGGACGCTATCGCACCGGAGCTGCCGCACCGCCGCCGGCGTGACGCCGCGTGCTCCGCCACCTCACGCCCGCGCCTGCCGTCCTAGCTGTGCGCCGTCCAGCCCTGTTCGGTCTCTGTCCATCTCGGACCGACCACCTCCAGCCGCCGCCCAGCTCCGACCGGCCGCCGTGCAGCCTCGCCGGGCCGCCGCCCATCCTTCCCGACCCCTTGCCGCCCCTATCCCTCTCTCTTTCTCTCTGTTTTGCAGCCAAACCAGCAACCCACCGAGTGGGTTTCCAGCTGGCTCGTGGGCCGCTTTGGGCCATTTCCGGGCCCCGAACCCGAGCCGTGCTTTGGGAGGAACCGTTCATCGTGTCGTCCCCATCGGATTGATACGTTTTGCACGCGAATCCGGTGAATAATCTCACCAATCCTTGCTTAGCGGGCTAATTATTATTAATGGTTGTTTAGTTTTATTTAATTAGGGTTAGGTGGTTAGATTAGTGTTTATTAGTTAATTGTGATGCAAATTAGATAAATTGAATGTGTATCTAGCAAGTAGACATGGTCTACTATTTATTGAGAGTAGCTCGAGATTTTTCCGACCCTTTATCGGGCTTGATTTTGATTCGGGCCTAAGTGGGATTTTGGTATTTAAATATTATTTTTCGGAATTAAATTAATTAATTATTTATTTTCCGAAAAGTCAATTGGGATGGCTAGTGACCGGAATATTATGTTGATGACCGTGGTGAAGTCCGTTTATTTAATTAGGCTTTATGTTGAAATTTAAATTGAATTTTTAATATTAATTATTTAATTTTCGGAATTAATTAATTATTTATTTATTTTTCGGAAATTAAGATTGAGGTGGCCGACGACCGAAATCTCGTGCTGATTGTCGTGGCGCGGTCCGTTTATTTATTTGAGCTTTGAATTGTGCCAAATTGATTTAATTGCGGATTTTTAGGAGATTTTTCCCAAATTGATTTGATTTGAGTACCGTTGGACAATTTAGGGTTGATTGTCAGTGGCAGAGGCATGGTAGTAGACTACCAATTTCAGTAGAAATTGTGGAAATGAAAGGGAATATGTGAGAGGTAAGCTGGCTCGATGACCAAGAACGTCATCTGGAATGAATCATCATGAAAGGCACATGGCTCAGTAAATAGTACATCATCTCGGAGAATGCACGTGGCTCGGTGATTTGGTATATCGCCTCGAAGAATGCACATGGCTCGATGATTAGTACGTCGCCTTAGAGAATGCACGGGGCTTGATGATTAGATATGTCGCCTTGGAGAATGCACGTGGCTCGGTGACGAAGTATGTCGCCTTGGAGAATGCACGTGGCTCGGTGACTAGATGTATATATATCACCTTGGAGAATGCACGTGGCTCGGTGACAAAGTATGTAGCCTTGGAGAATGCACGTGGCTTGGTGACAAAGTATGTAGCCTCGGAGAATGCACGTGACTCGGTGACAAAGTATGTAACCTTAGAGAATGCACGTGACTCGGTGATTGGTTCTATCAGTTAGGACTGAATAGCAATAGCTTGAATGATCAGGAAATGGTCAGGCTGACATGTAATCGACTAAGTCGATTGATCATTGCTTTGATTTGATGTTATGAATTGATTGACTAAATGGAAATGACCGTGAGTGGTCTTGTTGGCATGTAATTGACTAGGTTGATTTGATTGATGCTTCGATCTGTGATGTGATTACTTAGGTGTTTATTTGATCTGTGCTAACATGCAAGTGGGACTGAGGCCAAGGTAAGTCCTCTGACTCGTGCTGTGCTTAGGCAACCATGTGGTGTATTGGTTCCCTAATTGAGTCTTAGTGGGGTAGAACTTGCTGAGACGTAGTCTCATCCCGGTTGTGGGATGTCATTTCAGGCCCTTAGAATGGCAGGACCTCCACCTCCTCGTCCTCGTATGCACTACGGTGTCCTAGAGCATATTTCAGAGTTTGAGACCCATTTCCACATCCACCCTCATCCGAAAGGATTAGTGTACGTATTAGTTCAGTCGACCATCTGGGTTAATGTGGGGGAGGAAGACCAGAGGCCCCACAAGTATCGGTCTTGGTACCATGATTACTTTGATGGACGCAGAGAAGGTTCTATTCCAGAAGAGGATGTGCCTTTTGACGTGATGGAAAAGGCATTCGGAGAGGGAACAGCCGATCGAGTGGATGGATCAGTAGTGGATTCGAGAGACCCGTAGTAGGAGGCCGAGACTAGCACTCCCGTATATTCGACCGAGGAGGACAATGGGCATGAAGGTAATGGTGAGATGCTGCAGCAGGAGGTGGAAGGACCGGAGGAGGACGAAGACTGGGGAGCAGCTGAGGAAATGCCTGAAGATGAGCCGGCGTCTGAAGCCGAGGATGAAGTTGAGGAAGAGAATGATTTGAGTGAAGAGGAGATAGAGGAAGATCAGGATGATCCTGAGTATGACCCAGATGAGGATTGAAATCCCATCTCTTTGTGAACCCTTTGTATATGTGTAGATAGAGTGAGACTTTGAAGTTGTGAATAGTTTGTGAAGTGCTCTGTCTAATGCCATGTATAAAGGTTTGGTTGTAGATTTCAATATAAAAATATAGCTTGCTTTTCATCCTATTGTTTTTTATGTATGGGGATTTATAGCTCGCTTCCGCGTGTGATTAATAAATAAAAGGGGCCGATACATAGTCCTAGGATATCGCATTCTAAAATCGACCAAGTAGAAGGATGTGTGCGTCTCGAGGACGGGCGTGACAATTTTTGAATTAAATAAATATTTCGAAATTATTTAATAATTTAATAATATATTATTATTCGAAATTATTAAAACATTATTATTTAATTAATTTTTGGAATAAATTTAATTATTTAATAAATTTCGAAAATTATTTCGGGACCCTAAATTCTCATAATTTCGCGTTGATCACCTTATTTGTGTATTCAGATTTTGAAATTGATGGTTGGATATTATAAATTGAGTGTTGAAAGGGAAAAATATGAATTTTATTTAGAAAATTCCAGGTGTCGGGTTTTGACACCGAAAGTCGATTTTAAATATTATATTAAATAGTGGAGTTTGAAAAAGTAGGATATGAGTTTTTTGGTTCGAAATTAACGTGCCCCCACACACGTGAATAACTTCTGGAACGTTTTAATATGAAGAAAAGATGTCATGATTACTATTTCAATGGGAGCCTTGAGTGAAATGCAAAGTGTCTTGGGCCGATTATGAATTATTGTGAGATGGTTAAGAAGAAATGGTTCTGAGTTGTTGAGTCGAACTTGCCCCTATATGGGATGCAATCACTCAACGGATGCGGGTCGTAGTAGATTCTGGGCCCATGCTCATTTGGGAACACCGTCGACGTAGTGACGAAGTCGCGCTCCAAGATGGAGAGGCGATGCCTGGCAGGCTATGCCCGTGTGTGGCATTGAATGATAATCGAAACACATGATGAGTGTTGTTAATGCGCCGGATTATGGGACGGAATTGTGTGACATGGTATGGGACGTGTCATAACGATTTGGTCATATAATCATGACCCTATGGTTGTTAGTTATCTGAAGGTTATTACTTTCCGGTTGTTTAAGTTTGTATTACTGCACATGATTGAGTGATTTGAATTGTGCTAACCTGCAGGAAGGAACTAAGGCGAGGTAAGTCCTCTATGTGGTGTGGCTAGACCATCCTGGGGTGTATTTTCTTTCTAATAAGGGTTTAGGGGAGTGAAATTGCTGAGACGATGTCTCATCCCATTGTGGGCCAAATATTTTCAGGTTCTTAGATGGCGATCTTGGAGGACTCGAAGCCATGGAGTCTGGGAAGGTGGAGACCAAAAGATTGGCAAACGTGTCTAACTAGTTGGTCTTAGGACAGTTCCCCTTTTTGTTGAGCCGGTCTATTTTGTAGACAGCCTAGTATTGTATATAAACCTATGTGTTTAGAAAGAAGTGTTTGGTTGTGTTTGATTGCCTGTTTTTCTATCCCAAGTTAAGTAATGTCAAGGGATTTGTTTTGCTTCTGTATGCATAATAAAACAAATGGGTCGGTGACGTGTCCTAGGATGTCGCATATCTGATCAACCGCAGTGGGATATGCATGCACTTGGGGTTCGGGGCATGACAGGGCTTCTTCACTGATTGTAGAAAAGTTATATAATTGGATGGATACTTTCTAAAGGGTTTATGCAAGGAGAAGTTGTTGGCTACTGTGGGGGATAAATGCCAATAATCAAATGTTTCCGATAACTTGGGCGGTGATGAAGATAGATAACATGGATATTTAGTCCTGATTCCTCAAAAATTTTACGACTGACTTTGAGATAACTGATGGAGGAGGATGGGCATACATGAGTGACCAACAAAGGATAATTCCATTGTCAATTAATTCATTCACTTTTAATATTAATCACTTGCATATTTTTCCTAACTGGTATTTATTGATTTGAATTTTTGTAGAAACTTATTCCTACATTGGCTGAGTTGATGCCACATGTTGAGCATAGAATATGCGCGAGGCACATTTATACAAACTGGTCAAAGAACTTTAAAGGAGATAGGCTACAGAAACAGTTTTGGCAGATAGTGAAAAGTACCAACATGGCTGATTTCAAATTAGCCAAACAAGGATTGTTGCAGTTGATAAATGAAGGTTTTGATGCACTCTTCCAAACAGAAGCTAAGCACTGGTGTCGGGCTTTCTTCAGTGAAAAGTTCAAGTGCAATATCATTGATAACAACTTCGGTGAAACTTTTAATGGCAGAATTTTAGAGGCTGGGTGCAAACTAATCATCAGCATGCTTGATGATATTTGAGTTATGATCATGACTAGACTACATAGGCAAAAAGATGAGGCTACGAAGTGGACTAGAGACTGTGGTCCTAGAATTGTGAAGAGATTGGATACAAGTATTGCTGCTAGTAGGTTCAACCATCCAGTTTGGAATGGAGATAATGGATATGAAATTATTCAAAATCGTTATAAGTATGTTGTCAAGCTAGATAGAAGAAAGTGTTCATGCCGAGCCTGGCAACTGAATGTAATTCCCTATGCCCATGCCATTTGTGCTATTCAGATGAAGCAAGAAAACCCAAATAATTACCTACATGATTGGTACAAAAAAACCCATACCTTGCTTCGTACCAATTTATGATGCAGCATATCAGAAGCAGCAAATTTTGGGAGTCAACAAATCATGAAAGCCATCTACCTTTGCCACTAAAGAAGCAGATAGAAAGGTCAAAAAAAGAGACAAAGAATGCAACGGGAAGAGGCATCAAGTCAGAGGATGAGTAGGATTGGGGCAAAAATTAAATGCTTTTATTGCTGCAAGGAATGGCACAATAAAAAAGGTTGTGAGCTAAAAAAGTAGCATCAACAGCAAGATGTAATGACTGATTTAATGCTAGGGATAGAACCTACTAAAGAGCTTCTTGTTGGGCCTATTGAAGGGAGGACAGAAGGCTCTGCTGTAATGCCTATTGAAGGGCAGACAGAAAGTCCTGATGTAAGGTAAATATCCTCTTTGCCTTAGTAACTTTTTAATTCATATTCGATAGAATTTTATAGTTGACCATGTGTACCAGCTTCTCTTGTATTTTTCCTCTGTCATGCACTTGTAATTTGAAAAGTTTTCTCCATTTGTTTCCACCATGAAAATAAGTACATGTCTAATTATTAATTGTAGTTAGTCATAATTTTAATATAATATATTGTTGTAAGGTGTACTAAAGAGTCAAAACAATGCCCTGTTGTAGGCTCAAGGGTAGAGACAAGAACTTTAAAAATTCTTAAAAGCTACAAGATAAGTTAGGTCACGCTAAAATCACGTCTGTTTGAAATTAACCATGAAATTGAAAATTCTGTTATGTCACGATTTATTGTAAAAATGTCAACTCATCTTTCGAAAAATTTTCGACAAGCCCAAATTTTTGGCGATAATTCAAGTTTGGACGATTTTGGACCGATAAATTCGAATGTCTATTTTTTAGTGCGCTTTTGGCATCCAAGTTGGATTATTTGATGAGAAAAATGGTGGAATTTGATGTGGGTATCCTCCTTGACATTTTGGCTATTGTATTAAGTCCAATTGGAGACAATTTATATTGAAATTGAAGAGGGATGCACAAAATTCGTAACCTTGGGGGTTGCAACATTTTGGACACCTAGAGTGGCTTCTTGGAGAAGTTTTGGAGGGGATAAGGTTGATGGAATCAGTTGAGGACTTTAGGGGCATGATACTCAAGTGTTTAGATCTTTTCGTTTGACTTGTGAGGCCATTTGTTCCCTCATTTGGCTATAGCTCACCTTCTTCTTTTTCCTCAGCAATTCCTCCTCCATTGTTATTGTCTTTGAAGAAGAAAACCAGCCAACAAACCAGAGAAAACTAGCCAAGCCCCTTGCCGAAACAGCTAGCTCTCCTTCACCGCCGTCCAAGCCACCACCAGGTCCCTCGCCGTGCGTCCGAGCTACCCACGCCCCTGCCGAGCCACCCACGTGTCCAGCGTTTGCCTCACGTCGTCGCTGCCATCCTCGCACCCGTTCACGCCACTCGACCATCACAGCTCCGCCAGGCCGCCATCCACCATGTCCAGCTCCCTCCGCTGGACTAGGCTCACCCATTCCGGCCTCTGTAGCTCCTTGGACCACTCAAAACGGGCGAGTCTCGGTTGAAGGGCAGAGACTCGCGGGCTATTTTTGGCCCTTTCCCGGCCTCCCTTGGCGTCGCCGTAAACCCGAGTCTTGGTCACCTTTGCATTGACGTCACCATGAACCCGTTGACTCGCTAATCCGATAAGTTAATTCCACAATCCTTGATTAGGTTGTTAATTACACCTAAGAGATTAGTTTAGTGTTAAATAGCTTAGTTAGATTAGTACTAAGTGACATTAGCCATAAGATAGATTAATGCTAATCTAAAATGGTTATATTAGCCTTAATATGGATTAGTGTTAATCTAATTAGTGAGATTAGCACTAATGAGGAGGGATAGTCCAATTTTGTGGATTTTTCCCAGATCTGATTTTTGTACCCTCGTTGTTTGCCATTTTTGTGGATCGAAATGTGTTAAAATTTTGAGGTTGATTCCTCCTTGAAAAATGTTTTAGACATCTTCAGTTATGACATATATTTTACTCATGATTTTTAGGAATTTAAAAAAAAATGAGATATCAGCTTCGTCAGTTGCAAACAAAACCTGTATTTGTACTGAAACTTGTGACCTTTTGGGATTCAAAATATTTTTATCAACTCTTAGGATTTGATTTTTGAAATGGCTTCTCCACGAAAGTTATTTGTCATATCTTCTAGTTTAATATAATCAAATTTCAGGTCAAATGAACAAGTTTTGGGTCCCGAACCAAACTGATTTCGGAAAATAGACTTTCTGGAAATGAACACGGTTTTTGTACTAGATTGAGAGATTTACTAGGCTTAATCTAGAAATATCTGGATTAAGGTGTCTTCATGAAAAGTATTTTTTTTATGTGTTTTTTACAACATATTCAAATTTGAGAATTTTCCGAACTCGTTTGATTAAGTTTCTGGATTTAAACTTGGAGAAACGCGAGTGGATCATTCTGCCGGTTAGGGCCGGTTATGGTTTTATGGTGTTCTTGGTGCAATGCTTGCTAGTTTGCGCATATTTAATGATATGGTTGGTTGTGCCATGGTCGTGGTTTATTGTTATTGCTTTATGTGACGACTATTGAAAGAGGATGAAATGTGTTGAGGAGACCGAATAGGTTGTGAGTAGGTAAAGGATTAAGTGCTACACAATAACAAAACTTTATGTGAGCCACCTCCATACCTTATACCGTTGCTTATCATAGTCAAAGGCTAAGTGCTACATGGTGAACTGAGTCACATAGAAGTCACCTCTAGAACTTTGCACTATTGTCTTGCATAGTCGAGGGCTAAGTGCTATACGATAGCATGACTTCGTGGGAGCCACCTCTGGTACCTCTGTTCCTATTCATGGAAAAAAAAAAACACTAAGTGATATACGATAGCGTGACTTCGTGGGAGCCACTTCTAGTACCTTGTACTGTGGATTATTGTGATCAAGGATTAAGTGCCACACAATAACAGAACTTCGTGGGGGTCACCTCTAGAATCTTGAGTTTGAATATTGAATATGGAATTTGGGTATTGAGTTTGAATTTGGAGTTTGAATATTGAAAGTGAATATTGGGTGTAGATTGAACCACCGATATGAGTTATCCGCGCTTGATTATGGGGTGAAATTGTGTGGCACAAAGTGGGACGTGTCATAACGATTTGGCCTTATAATCGGAACTTATGTGCATATTTGATGAGTGATGTGATGTGTTTCAGTCATTGAATGCATTTACTGTATGCTTGTGTTTTATGAGATACACTAATGTGCAGGAAGGTGCTGAGGCGAGGTAAATCTGTGTGTGGTGCATGTTTAGGACGTCTCTAAGTGAATTCTCATCATAATTGCGGTTTATGGTATTGATTCACTGAGATTTATTCTCACCCGATCGTGGTTTTACAATTTTTCAGGTCCCTAGCGTGGATAACCCGGAGCCTGAGGTTAAAGGGTCCAAAGCATAGATGGCTTAAACAAATTGGTGTGTATAAACCTGAGATGTTTACATAGCGTAATTAATGAATTTGGTTGTCATAATTTTCTATCACATGTTTGTTGTTGTCTGGGTATATGTTTATAACTTCGCTTCTGCATGTGCATAAAACGAATGGGTTAGCGGCGCATCTTGGGAACGTTGCAAATTTTAGTCAACCGCCGAGGGATGTGCACGCACTCGAGGTTCAAGGCATGATATGCTTCGTTCAAATAATCTAGCAAACATCTATTTTATGTCTGTGACTGGCAAATCAAGATATCTAGAGAATAAGTTGCATACATTTCAATGAAATATCCCTTCTTCTTGGTCAAAGAAACTTTATTTATTGCAAGTGCACATACTTGATTGGGTAGCATACCACTTACTCTAAATGACCTAAACTATGTGAAGCTTGCTATCAACAATATCTACTTTCTTTATTTTATAGTTCATGATTTATACGCATTAACCATTCGATTAATTGCATCAGAGGGCACTCAGCAGGGGTCAAAGCATTAAGTTTTATAATGGCATTTTGTTGTATGTTTTCTACTTCTCTTCAGGGGAAAAAAAGCCAAAGTTGAGATATCAAAGAGTATAATATATAAATTATATACAAAAATTGGACATATTACGCCATCATTTTGTTCGAAAGGTTTAATAAGATCTCCGTTTACTTAAAGGCAGTAAATTCAAATCTTTAAGCCTAGACAGAAGTGATGAAATTTCATAAATCAAGAGTCAATGTTCTAACCAGCGCTCTCAAAAATCTTGGTGGAATAGAACAAGACACCATTGATGCCAGTGAGTTGCTAAAGCACAAGTAATCCAATTCCAACCTGGAACACAATAATCTGATCTCTTATGAATAAAGCTTTAGAGATAATACACAAAATCAATGCAGTTTATCAAAACTAGAGTAATTTACCATTAGAGGAAACCAATATCTCTTCCTCTTGAGATCAGCAAACCTGATTGTGGTTCTTTTGCTTGAAGATGCAACAGATTTCTGAAGAAAGTAATCATCGAAGTCCGTGGAAATTATAAATTTAAAAGTCATGCTTCCGTTAAGAACATCTAATCCAAATGGCAGATGCGGTGGAATACCTTTGGAATCACCAACAAGGATACATTGTACAATACCTTAATTTCGCTCACTTCAAAGGAAATATCAGCATCAAAACCCCGCAAAACTAGTAAAGACACTTCAAATTCATCTGTAAACCCCATTTTGGCCTGCAAATTTTGCCACCACCAACAAAGGCAGTGATTTAGAAAATTCCCAAGATATAATGGGAAAATTTATGTTAGCTGAAAGACAATTCTGAACTTTGAGCACATAAACAGATAATATATGTACTAGCCACCTAGGAGACTCTGGTATGAAAAATAAGCCAGGGATCAACACCAAGCAAAGCAAAGCTCCTGCCAAAAAAAAAATCGCTATGACACATTGCTTGGAATGTAATAAATTGTTGATTGACTTCTCGGGGAAATAAATTGTTTGGTTATTTGAAAAGTGACAAATTGAGGATTCATCTGTCTTGAAAGCAGTTAAATAGACAATTAGCTCATCGGTGATGGTAACCAATCGGAAGGCATTCTTAGCAAACTTAATCGATGGAGTATCTTTTGATAGTGCTAATATGAGCACCTAGAGGGAGGTGAATAAGTGCACAAATAACTTTTTGCAAGATATAGTATAAGACTTTACTATTAACCTGAATCTAGATGAAAATAGAGTTTGCAGAAAAAGACAAACTCTAACAGTTAAATAAAGTTATGAGCAAAACAAAAGAGTTCATGGAAAAGAATAAGAACACAAGATTTATAGTGGTTCGGCTTAATCCAAGCCTATGTCCACTCTCCCGCACTAACAGCTCACCGGCTGGATTTCAATATGAATCAAAAGAGTCGTTACAGTATCACGTCATCGATTCTACGATATAGAGACTCTGCTACACTTCCTCAAGGTTTCACAAATGTCTAAACTCTCTTTTGAATACAACTTTTTGCTCAACAAATAAATTAGTAAAAAACAAGAAGATTCAGACTTTGGAATTTATCTATCACGCACTCCCTTGAATAACTAAAGCATCTTCCTTATATACTCCTCTATGCCTTCATATCCGTTGGCACCTTCGAAAGGAGTTCTTCCAATTTACCCGTTGGACAGAATCAATTAGGGAGATCTCAAGTAACTTAAAGAATGTGAAGATAGCCCACTAATCATGCTCGCCCATACAATCAGGATCTAGATTTCCATAAGTAGAACCTTCCAAGTATACTTCGCCAATCAACAGATCCAATTTACTCGTATTGATTTTAAAACGAATAATAGATTTTTAGATACTATCTCCAGCCGTGAGATAATCTTCAACCAAACGGATCAAATCCTTAAAAATAAACTTGCATATGAATAAGATTTCTTCGTCGGTCTAGAAATTGTCAATGAGGGCAGGCTTTAAGTCTTGAGTCTGGCGGTCTTCAGACTTTGATGGAAGGAAACGTTTTGTCAACTTCAAAACAAATAAGGAAGTTTTCTCCAATAATCTCCCCCTTTTTAATTGTGACAAAACTTTCCCGCAGATTTGGACACTTTGACCTGCAAGACAACACTTAAGCAAACCAAGATTCCTTATAGATAAAAATTAGAGATTACGATAGAGATAGTAGAAAATATGCAACCATAGAAAACGTGTTAGTCCTGTAAACACAACTATCTTTAATGTAATCAATAATAGCTTAAGTTGCAAACATCATCAGTCCAAACTAGTCTGAATCAAAACTACACCAAACAAAAGTTAAAGTCCAAAACATAAAGTTAAAAAGATTAGAGTCAATCAAATCTGCATAAAACCTCTCCCCCTTTTTGTCAACAGCAAAAAGTGGAGATTATACTAAAGAGATGGAGAGAAAATAGAGTTGAAATCAAGGCTGTTTGGGCGGGTGAACAAGCGTGAATTCTCCCATAGAATGCAATGTCTTCTCAAGCCTATCAAAACTCTACTTCACTAACGAAAAATCTTCACCCTGCAAAGACTAAACTTAAAGCTTTAGGGCGTTCAACTATTCATGCAACGATACTGAAGTGGCCTTAAAAGCATTTTTGAAATCCTGTATCTCAAATCCCATGGCATATTGCTGCTTTCTGACTTCCAAAAGAACTTCCATCAATCTTGAAAAGTCTGCTATCTGAGCAGATGCATCACTAGGACTAGCTAAGTCAAGGATGGGGATTTTGAGAATCGATGGATCTTCAGTAGATTGTCTATCATGACTATCTTCGAGATTGTGCGAGGCATACACATCCTCAGGATTTGCTGTAGAGCGACTCACATCATTAGCAAGCAAAGATGAAGAAATACCTTTTGGATCAACAGCTCCCCCTGTTTTGATTCCCTCAAGTGGAGTAGGTGAAGTTTCCTCATTTGCAAACACATTGGACAAAGAGATAGTCATGGTTGGTTCGAAAGAGTCCTCTTGACCCTGACCTTGTTCTCCATCTCTCTCTTCTTCTTCCTCTTCTTCTTCTTCTTCTCTTCTCTCTTCTTCTTCCTCTTCTTCCTCTTCTTCTCTTCTTCTTCCTTCTTCTCTTCTCTTCTTCTTCTTCTTCTTCCTTCTCCTCTTCTTCTTCTCTTCTTTCTTCTTCTTCTTCTTGTTCCTCTTCTCTCCTTCCTTCCTCTGTGACTCCTCTCTCTCTTTCCTCTTCTCTTGGCTCTTCTCTTGTCTCACAAAAGCTTACAAAACTCTTTAAGTTTCTCAAGGCTGCTATGGTCAATTCATCCTCATCTTCTTCATCTCGTAAGATGAGAGTTCTTTTCTTCTTCTTCACAAGAACAACCATGGGCTTCTTGCATTTTCTCTTTGCAGCAGCAGAGTCTTGTTTTGCTTTTGTGGGAGACTTTTCCTTCACATGCTCCAACACTTTGTGCAACTCTTTCAATCTCATCTTTGTCACCATTTTGAACCCAATCACCATAGGGGAAATGGTTGACATGCATAATGGTGCAGAGATGTGAATTTTAAAGTGCCGAAAGAGTTTCAAGATAAGAGCAGAATAAGGGAATTGTCCCTTATCTTTTTCAATAGTGCGGTACATATGAAACAATATGGTGTGAGGCAAAGAGAATTTATATCCAAAGTTGATAACACACATCAACTTAGTTTCCAATCGAGAAACATCTGTCTTGGATGTTGATTTAGGACAAATGCAATTTATCACAATCTTGTGCAGCAAAATGTTAGAGGCACTTATCCTTGAATAAGAAATTTTGCCATCAACACTCCTATCTCTTACCAATGACAGAATAGCATGTGTAATAGACACATTAATTAGTTGAAAACTCGATCTTTCCACTCCAATTATGTCAGCTACGGTATCTGTATCCACTAAAAACTTTTTGTCCTTCACAGTGAAAATAAATTTGTTTGCATCCAAGAAATACAAGTTCGAATAAAAGTACGTCGTGAGTTCTGGAAAAGCAGCAATGGATTCAGAACAAAACCGTTCTAGTTGCAGTAAAGCAAACTTCTCGCGGAGATTGACCTTTATCGAATCAAGAAAATCAAAATCAACAATTCTAGGATTCATAACCCCTCTCTTCAAAAATTCCGAATAAGCCTTCTTGTGCCATTCGATCTAAATAGATTAGAGCCATCAATAACATTTGCAACCACACCCGATCTAGGCTGAAAATGAGCAAACAACCGTTCATCATCGTCTTGAGGTTGATTTGCAGAGCCATAGAATGGGTCACTCGATATGTTCTCAAACGTTCTATCAGCCGTTCCTTTCTCTACAACTCCCAATTTTTCCAAATCTCTCAAAAACAAGGTTTCATTCTTGAATCCTCTATTTTTTTTAGAATTCATCGATTAAGAACATCAGCGTACCTCCTTTCTTTAGATTTGAGTAGAGCTTATAAGCAACCTTGGGAGTCAAAGTTCTTACAGGTTTAGAATCCTCTATGACTTCTTCTTCGGGTTGAGTCGATGGAGAAGATTGAAGCTGTTGAGAAGGTTGTTGCTGACTCGGACGCAGTGATGGAGAAGAATCATCTTCCTCAGTTAAGTCAAAATGGGTAGGACCCTCAGGCATGAATTGTGGTTCCTTGCTTGCAATTCTTGAAGACTTTCTTGAAGACATTGTCGCTTCACAGGAGGAATTCACCACTTGCTCGGAAAAGGAGATAACTTTTTGACAGATCGAGAGTGAAAGCGAAAGCAAATAGGAATTTTATATTCTAGGGTTTCAGTGTAAAAACGAAGAAGACAAGTCTCGGGAGTATATAAAGCAAGTGAAGCGAGGTAAATGAAACGTCGTAAAAGGAAAATAAAAATACCTTTTTGAAAAGGATAACTTCCCTTTTTGAAACTAACTGTCTATTTAAAATTAATAACTACCTTTTTCGAAAAAGTAAAGAAAACTTGCAAAGATTATTTCAATCAAATAATGATTAATAAACAACCTTACCTTTTCAAATTTAGAAATAACTTACTGATGTAACTCTGACCCTAAACACATTTAGAATTTGCCTTTTGAGTCTTGTGCACATCCAGACTCTACCGGGTAAGAGATATAATGTTTAATATGGTGCGAATAGACTCAAATAGATTTTCCTCCAGTGACTTTGTAAATATATCCGCCAGTTGATTCTTTGAGTCAATAAATTGGATCAAAACTTCTCTATTTTGAACATGGTCTCTAATAAAACGATGTAGAATCTTGATATGCTTTGCTCTTGAATGAAGAATTGGATTCTTGGTGAGATTAATTGCGCTGGTGTTATCACATCTGATCTCAGTGCACGAATCTTTGATTCCAAAGTCTCTTAGTTGTTGTTTTATCCACAAGATTTGAGAACAGCAACTTCCAAGAGCCACATATTCTACTTTTGTTGTTGAAAGAGCTATTGTACTTTGCTTCCTTGAAAACCATGATACTGTCATGTTACCAAGCAATTGACAAGTACCGGAAGTGCTTTTTCTTTCAACTCGGCAACCTACTAGATTTGCATCTGAATATCCAAGGAGAGTAAAGTCTCCCTCTTTGGGATACCATAGACCTATCTTCGAGGTTGTTGCAACGTATTTGATGATGCGTTTCGCAGCACTTAAATGAGACTCTTTTGGATCTGATTGAAATCTGGCACACATGCAAACACTAAACAAAATGTCAGGTCTAGAAGCAATAAGATAAAGAAGTGAACCAATAATACTCATGTAAAGTTTCTAGTCAACTTTCTTTCCTCCTTCATCTTTATCCATCTTCAAAGAACTAGACATTGGTATTTCAGTCTTTTTGCATATGTTTAATCCGAATTTTTTAACAAGTTCTTTTGCATATTTTTCTTGGTGAATAAAAATCTCTTCCTTCAATTGCTTTACTTGTAGTCCAAGAAAGAAGGATAATTCACCCATCATGCTCATCTCAAATTCTTCCTGTATAGATTTAGCAAAATTCTTGCATAGATTTTCGTTAGATAATCCAAATATTATATCATCAACATAAATTTGAACAAGTAAAAAGTTTTTACCTTCCCTTTGAATAAATAAAGTAGTATCTACTTTACCTTTGACAAAACCACTTTGGATTAAAAATTTACTTAACTTGTCATACCAACTCGAGGTGCTTGCTTCAAACCATATAGCGTCTTTTTCAGTATGAATACTGAGTCTGGTTTTCTTGGGTCTTCAAAACTGGGAGGTTGTTCCACATAGATTTCCTCTTAGATAAATCCATTCATGAATGCACTTTTGACGTCCATTTGGAATAACCTGAAATTCTTATAACAAGCAAAAGCAAGTAGTAATCTAATTGTTTCTAACCTTGCTATTGGTGCGTAAGTCTCATCATAGTCTATCCCTTCTTCTTGCGTATATCCTTTGGCCACGAGTCTTGCTTTGTTCCTTATAACTTTTCCTTTCTCGTCCATCTTGTTCCTGAAAACCCATTTAGGTCCAATAATAGATTTATCTTTTGGTTTATGAGTTAATTCTCAAACATCGTTAACACTGAACTATCTGAGCTCTTCTTGCATGGCTTCGATCCAACTTTATCAGTTAACGCTTCTTCTATGCTCTCGGGTTCTATTTCAGAAATAAGAGCTACAGCGCTAGACTCTTCATGCCTTTTGGATCTTGTACGAACTCCCTCATCAATGTTACCAATGATGAGTTCTTTAGGATGACTGAACTTGTGCTTCCAGTTGCTGGTTGGTCTGACAGATTGCTGAACTTCTTCCTCAGTTGATTCTTCTATATTAGTTTGTTGTTGTTCTTCTGTAGTCTGAGCTGCTTCAAGAGAAGTAGATTTTGAAGAGTTTGGAGCAGGTTCAGATTCTTCAGGTTGAGTCTGGATCGATTGATTTTGTATAGAATCTTGAAATTTCACATTCATTGACTCTTCCACAGACTGAGTTTTCTTGTTGTATACTATGTAAGCTTTATTGGATGTTGAGTATCCAAGGAAGATTCCTTCATTTGATTTTTCTTCAAACTTACCAATTCGATCATTTACATTTTTCAAAATAAAACATTTGCAACCAAATACATGAAAATAAAATTGGCATCTTCCCTTTGAATAATTCATAGAGAGTTTTCTCCATAATATGCCTTAAGAGAACTTAGTTATAATATAACATGCTGTAGAAACTGCTTCAGCCCAAAAACGAGAATAAATGTTGCTTTCAATTAAAAGAGTTCTAGCCATTTCTTACAACGATCTATTCTTCCTTTTCCATAACTCCATTCTATTTAGGAGTGTATGGTGAGGAGAACAAATGCTGAAAACCATATTCATCACAAAATTTAGCAAAATCTTGATTTTCAAACTCACCTCCATGGTTTGTCCGTATGCTTGAAATAACATACCCTTTCTCATTCTGAACCTTCTTGGCAAATTTAGTAAAATAAGAGAAGAATTCAAACTTACTTGCCAAAAAGTAGACCTAAGTAAATCGTGAATAATCATCCACTATTACTAGGCAATATTTCTTTCCACCAATACTTTGAGTTATAGTTGGTCCAAAGAGATCCATATGCAAGAGCTGCAGCACACGATTAGTGGAAACTTGATTTATTGGTTTGAAAAGAATTTCTAACCTGTTTTCCCAATATACATGGTGTGCATAAATTAGATTTTTGGTACTTCAGGTTGGGTAATCCACGAACAAGCTTCTTTGAAGAGATCTTGGCAATTTGCTTCATGTTGATATGGCCAAGCTTTCGATACCAGAGATTTTCTTCATCTTGAATTGAAATTAGACATTGAGATCTTTTTGGATTGATATCCAAAAGATAGATATTTTCATGTCTTCACCCAATAAAAGATTGTGAAAGATCTTTACTAGTGCCTAAACATATTCCTTCTTGAAAATTAATCTTGAATCCAGTGTCGCACAATTGGCTGATACTAAGCAAGTTGTAGTTGAGTCATTTCCACTAAGGAGACATTGTTGATTATGAGACTTCCTATCTTTACAGTTCCACATCCAACAATTCTTCCCTTGCTGTTTCCGCCAAATGAGACTTTTCCACCAATTGTTTGCTTAAGTTTAATAAAACAATTTGAATCTCTAGTCATATGCCTTGAACATTCACTGTCCAAGTACCATTTGACATATTTTTTTTTATAGTGACCTGCATTTAAAAAAGAAACTCAAACTTTCTTTGGTACCCACACTTTCTTGGGTCCAGTGGAGTTAGTGCAATATACGGTCTTTGCCCAATCCTTCTTAACAGGCCTCCAAACCATAGACATTCTTTTCAAAGTGTTTTGAGTTGTTACACTTAGAACATCTAAGAGCACTTCGGCCAATAGGTTTTACAAAAACTTTTGAAAATGATTTCTATAAAAAGGTTTTTGTAGGTCTTTGTTTGATTCTTTCCTTTACTTTTGGAAAATCAATTAAAGGAATAGTTTCAGATGTCATTCCCAGACCTGATTTGTTAAAGTAAGGTCTTTGTACTGCAAGAATCTTTTCCAATTTCTCAAATCCCATGGAAAACCTTTTTGAAATGTTTGAAATATCATTTTTCAAAAGTGTGTTTTCTTTTGAAAGAGATTCTGCATTTTCTTTTAAAGTAATAAAACTTTTATCTAGATTTTCAAACTTTTCTTTCCATAAAATTTCATGTTGCTTCAGTGTAGAATTCTCCCTTTTTAGCTCAGAAATTCTCTTAAGAGAGGTTTTGAGACTAAGACATAGTTCATCAATATATTTAGAGACTTTAGTATGAATTTTTAAATTACTTACCTCAATTTCACTGTTTGAGTCTGAGTCTGAGTCTGAGTCTATCTCGGAGTCTGAATCTGATTATGATTTTGCCATTAAGCAAATATTAGCATAATCATCATCACTCTCTTCGCATTCGGTATCACTTCAAATCTCTGCTTTGAGTGCCTTTTTGTATTTCTCATATTTTCCTTTCTTTTTCTGCACTAAGGGACAGTTGGATCTGATGTGTCTATTTTTCTTGCATTCAAAGCAAATCACATCTTTATTGGATTCATCGTCCTCTAATTTATTTTGAAACTTTTGAGAGTTTTGTTTCTTCCAATTGAATCTTCTTCCCTTTTTTGTTCAGTTTTCTAAACCTTCTTATCATGAGAGCAAGCTCTTCATCGTTCATATCGTTTTCAGAATCTATAACATCAGAATCATCATTAGATTTTAAAGCAATAGATTTTTTACCTTTAGGATCTTCATCTTCATTGATTTTCTCCACTTCATAAGACTGAAGAGTACCAACCAATTCATCAACGGAGAGTGGCATGATCCTTTATGACTCCCTTATTGATGTCTTTACGTGATTCCAATCTTTAGAAAGTCCACGCAACAATTTGTTAACATTCATGGGTCCTAAGATTGGTTGACCTTGATACTCAAGATCATTCACGAATTTTGTAAAACAACTAAACATGTCAGTGATTGATTCTCCTAGCTTCATTTTGAAGGCTTCATATTGACCGAGCAGAATATTGATTCTGGTTTCTTTCACTCGATCAGTCCCTTCATACATAATGTGCAGCCTATCCCAGACTTCTTTAGCTGTTTCACAAGAAGATATTCTGTTATATTCAGTTGGAGATAATGCACAATATAAGGAGTAAATTGCTTTTGCATCAAGAGCTTGTCTCTTGGTTATCTCTTCTTGAGTCATCTTGCTAGCCTCTGCAACTTCTTTTCTCCTTTCTAAGACTGTTGTAACTTTAGGAATGATTCATTTGTCTACCACATCCCATTCCAGAGGATCTTTCGATCTTAGGAAAGCTTTCATCTTGTTTTTCCATATGCTGTATTCATTTCCATCGAAATAAGGCGGTCTAGTGTTGCTTTGCCCTTCAACCAAACCTAGAGCCAATATATTAGCCATGGATCTTTAACTCTGAAGTAAAAACACTTCAATTTAAATGAGTACACAAGCTTTGATACCAATTGATAGTGCTAGTATGAGCACCTAGAGGGGGTGAATAGGTGCACAAACAACTTTTTGCAAGATATAGTATGAGACTTTACTTTTAACCTAAATCTAGATGAAAATAGACTTTGCAGAGAAAAACAGACTCTAACAGTTAAATAAAGTTATGAGCAAAACAAAAGAGTTTAGGGAAGAGAATAAGAACACAAGATTTATAGTGGTTCGGCTTAATCTAAGCCTACATCCACTCTCCCGCACTGACAGCCCACCGGCTGGATTTCACTATGAATCAAAAGAGTCGTTACAGTATCACGTCTTCGATTCCACAGTGTAGAGACTCCGCTATACTTCCTCAAGGCTTCACAAATGTCTAAACTCTCTTTTGAGTACAACTTTTCGCTCAACAAATGAATCAGCAAAGAACAAGGAGATTCAGACTTTGGTTATCTATCGCGCACTCCCTTGAATAACTAAAACATCTTTCTTATATACTCCTCCATGCCTTCATATCCGTTGGCACCTTCCAAAGAAGTTCTTCCAATATACCCGTTGGATAGAATCAATTAGGGAGATCTCGAGTTACTTAAGGAATGTGAAGATAGCCCACCGATTCTGCTCACCCATACAATCAAGATCTAGGTTTCCATAAGTAGAACCTTCCAAATATTCTTCGCCAATCAACATATCCAATTTACTCGTATTGATTTTAAAACGAATAATAGATCTTTAGATGCTATCTCCAGCCGTGAGATAATCTTCAACCAAACTAATCAAATCCTTAAAGATAAACTTGCATATGAATAAGATTTCTTCGTCGGTCTAGAAATTGTCAATGAGGGCAGACTTTAAGTCTTGAGTCTGGCGATCTTCAGACTCTGATGGAAGGAAACGTTTTGTCAACTTCAAAACAGTTAAGGAAGTTTTCTCCAACATCTTTAACTAAAAGTAATTCTAATCTGATAGGAATAATACTAAGTATATTGAGATTTTCCTTCTTATGCTATTCAAGTTGATCAGCATACGATCTTGCTACTTCTTAAACAAATTAGTTATCAATGCCTAGTATTTCCTTCCCTTGGATATGCTTACCTAAAATTGCTAGCACTCTCCAGCTAAAAAACATTCCCAACACATAAGCCAACATAATTCCCATAGTGATTGATAGCTGCACAACTCGAAAACTTAAAAACTTAAAATACTTGTCATATTACCATTGGCATAATTTATGGATTATGGACTGGATAAGGAATAAACATGAGAGGAAAGGTCTGTCTAGTTTCTTCTCCTACATCTATGTACTGATCTGTGGCACTTGTATTGATGTCCACTTGTAGATCTAAAGTAAAGACACATGAACTTATGAAAGAAGAATTGGTGGACACCGGAGAAAGAAACATTTGGCTAAGATAACTGAAAGCACTGCTTCGCTAAAATTACAGAAATTATAGTATGGCTTCTAATGAAGACATTCAAGAAATAGAGAGATAAGCTGACTATTAACTTGATTCATGGATCGAAGACTTCCTCTCATGTTTTGAGGTGATATCTCGACGATGTATACTGGCACCTAAAGTGACAAATCTTGGTTTAGGCATAAAGTTGATAGGAAATCCATTGGAATCATTAAGAGCCTTATCAAGGGTACTGTATAGGAGATGACGCCCACGCCAAATCCCTCCAACAACCTTCCCAGGTATAAAAACGAAACGTCCTACTAAATGAAAATTTTAGGATGTGACAATGTAACCCAAGGCCAGCATTTTGCACCCTTTTATCGTCTATAGCCTGCTAACCATTGAATTATGCAGATAAAATTTAGATATCTTTTATCTTTGAAAGGAATCTCTTTGAGCTCCCATTCAAAGAGGAGCATTTGTTGACACCTAAATTTTACAATTTTATTTAGGATTACAAATTAGGAATTAGTCGCTAAAAAACATTTAAAAAATAATTAAAAATTAAAAATATTATTATTATTATTATTATTATTATTATTATTATTATTATTATTATTATTATTATTATTATTATTATTATTATCAAAAAATCCTTAGGGGTCAGGTCGGGCCGGATCCATCCCTCCCCCTTCCTTTGCTTTCCCCACGTGCCTTGAGCCTTTCCTTTATTGTCTCCCTTGCACTGGGCCCGCCTCTCTTTCTTTTTCCTTTCTTCTCTTCCTCGCGCTGGGCCCGGCCCGCGCCCAGCTGTCCTCCTCTCTTGCTTGTATCACGTGACGACCTGCAGAAAAGAGAAAAGGAGGAGCAGCGACAGAGAGCAGGGGGGATCAATGTGGCAGGCGAGCGGCATGATTCACGGGTCGGGAGCAATCCGGCTAGAAAGCTAGCAGCTGCAGAGGCCATGTGCGCCGGCCGGTTACTCTAAAAGGGGAGAGCAGGCCACAAAACAAAGGGACAAAAAACAGAACATGAGAGAAACCGAGGAGGAAGAGAGCAAAACCAGAGAAGGAAAGGGGGAGAAGTGGGGCTTGTGGAGATTAGCTAAGGAGTAGAGAGCCCCAGGGACGCCTCACCACCGCCGGAGAGCTGCCCATCCGTCGCTGACCGCCGCCATTCTCGCCGAAACCAAGGTAGGCATTTCATCGAGCATTTGGTGTGCATCTTCTGAAATGAGCTCGCCGGAGCTCATCCTAACCAATTCAAGCGAGCTCCAGCCCCCGTCCGTCCCCAATTGCGTCCCCGGTATATTGGTTCGCTTTGTTAGCCCTCTAGGTTCGTGCTTAGGCGTCGGTCGAGCCAAAAGCCCCTAGGTTTGCTAGCGCGTCCCACCTGCTCGACGAAATGTCAAGCCAAAGTTTCCCCTTTGTCCTCATCGTTTAGGGCCACGGGCCACGTCCCTCCCCCTCCATCGCTCCCTCTCTCTTCTATGTTGTCTAGATCATTTTCCCGGGAGCTGCATCGTCGGAGTCGTGAGAGGCCGGAGCTACGGGTCCTTGCACGGGTTGCCGGAGCTTGCCCCAAACCCCCCTTGCCGTCGCTGTTGAAGCCCTTCGACCTCAAGGGGGGAACAAAAGCTGTCCCCACGCCTAACCAAAACAGTGCCGTCACGCCTTGGCCGGCGAACCGCCTGGACAGCGCCGTCACGGCTCCTCTGGTCGCGACTAAGCATTTGCTAGCCAGAGGAAGTAGGCCAAGCTGGGCCAAATCTTTCTGGCCCACTCGACCTCTTTTTTCTACAGCCCACAACCCAGAGTTGATTTGGGCCGTGGGCCTGCGGAACCTTTTTTGCAGGGGATTGGGCCTACCGATTGAGGCCTAATCCAACCATACGAAGGCCCAACCAAGCCATGGTCAAGCCTGGCCCATTCGAGCGGGTTGACCGGGCTGCCCCCAATCGGTCCGGACCGGGGCAAGCCTGACCGACCCGCCCCAATTGGGTCAAGCCTGGGTCGGGTCAGCCGGACCTGACCAGCCCAGGCGAAAATAATAAAAAAATATTTTTAAAAAAAATCGAAAATCTAAAAAATATAGGGTTTGGTCGGAAATTGTCATATCTTACCTTCTTTGTGTAGTTAGACCTTTGTTTGTTCATATTTCAATTACGTCACAGGTTTAATTTATATAGTTAATTATGTTTGTGATTGTTTAATTGCACGTGCTCAATTTTACTGCAATTAAGATATTGGTAGTTATGATTGGTATTATAATGATTGCGTACCTACATGATCACCTCGCATGTTAGTGGATAGATGTAAAATCAATCTAAACTACTTGACAAAAAACTATTCTTTTAAAATGAACAAGATTATGTATTGAAAGGGCACTAATTAGTCAATTAATGTAATCAAGTCCCCGACTATAGATTCTCTGGTTGCGTAGGAAGTCACACTCTCATATCTCATTTGGTTTCTAGCCGACCCCAATAGGTTAATGGCGACTCCTTTTTGCAAAATTCTCAAAATACCCCAATGTCACGCGAGGTATGGGGTTGGGAGAGCCCGCACCTATATCATGGGCCTTAGGCCCACATTTTAGGCAATACCCCTAAACCTATTCTCTCCCCCGAGGGGTAGGTCGCAACATACGTAACCGATAGGTCACTCATTTGTCTTACCTCTTTTTTATGCATACTTGTCTAATATAGTCATTTGAGCCCTATAAGTATTTCCTTAATATTTTGTGTTTGTTTTGTGTGAACTGTACCTACTAACAAAGATGTATTTCAATTAGTTATCCTACATGAAACTTTCGCGTGTCATAATCACATGGCACTTTCAATTTGCTAAGTAGACTTTTCGGTTTGAATGCCCGAGTCTTTTGTTTTTGAATTTGCAATCAGATGTATGGTGTTTGTGCCAATAACACAAATCAATTTAAGTTTTTTTTACGGACAATGACATTGCATGTTCAATTTATTAGATTTTATATTTTGATGAGAAGAAAAAGGAATGATTACTACATTGATTCGATGCAAAGGAGTTGGGGGAAGATGGAGAAAATCCAGAAAATTAGTAAGAGGAATCTTCAACCCAAAAAAAAAGTTAGAGAATTCGCTTCATGTCCAGATATAAATGGTGATCCTATACAATTTGGATTAGATTATGGCATGATATTACAGAAAAGCTAGAACTATAGTCATTTAATGAAAATAGCTCAAAATTTAAAGTACTAAAAAAATGTGGGAACTTATCGAGATTTTTCTTTTTCTTTTGCTCCTTAATGGTTTAACTTCTCGATTTTGTAGAACTTCTTTTCGTACATATTACAAATTGTCCTCCTCGAGGACCAATTCAAATTCTCCTTCATCTTCTTCCCTCTCTATAACCAGTGAAGTCAAATTCCGTTCTGGCTCTCCATCACTGTGGCGGTCAAAAATTCTGAAATCCCCGGCCCGTTCAACAAATTCGATCGAGAGAAGAAGAATCCAAGCAATTGCCGGCAATCTGACAGGGGCTCAATATAAGTAGGAGACATCCTCGGACGCATTCTCTTCATCGTACCCACAAAAGAGACTCAAAGCTAGAGATTCTTGGGAAAAATTCAGCCGAGGATGACGAAGATCCTAACTTCAAAAGTTGCAGTCGTGGTGATGGTTTTGCTGCTTTTGATGGGAGCATCGATGCAACCGAGCGAGGCGTGCCGGGTTCTGATTAACGGCCACGGAGGAGTGCGGGCTAACAGTGAGGAGCCTGATCTAGTCATTCTCCAGACCCTGAAAAAGGGTCCGACTCCGTGTACTGGGAACTGCGGCAGCTACACTCCCGGAAGCAGCACCACTGCCGGAATCACCAACACTAAGGCCTTCACTGGCCGAGTGACCGTAACTGTGCCACCACGTGATTATTCCAGTCGTTTCCCTCAATCTGACGTCGCTGCCGATCGTAAATAATTGGCGCTCCATGTAGAAGACGCTTGCAAAGGGAATTGAGTAGCTGCAAGTATAAAAAGATTGAAGAGGAACCAATACAGAGTTTACAAGAACAAACGATTTCTTTCCCTTTTTTTTTCCTTTTTCGGATGAATAATTTCCATCTGTTGTAAAATTGTAATAACATGGGAATCATGTTTGATTTCTTAGATTCAATCCTTTAAGCCTAATAAATTTGTTAGCAATTTTTAATAAGTGCAAAAGGCGGGAACCGACTACCCAATTGTGTTAGCAATTTCGCTGTTCATTGTTTCGACAGTCTGGGATTGATGAAAAACCAGAGTATTGTTGTTTCAAACAGATGTTGTGTCAAGTGAAATTCTACCGAGTATTAAGTTAGAGAAATTCGATGGGAAGACGTCTTTTGCGCGTGATAAATTAAGGTATGCACTTCCTAAGTGAACCAAGGATTTGGCACTAAGGATTAATTTGTGTTCACATGTCACAACTAGATGTTATGCTCATTTCATTGGAAAAATTAAATTTTTATTATTATGCTAACTTATACGGCTTAATTCATGTCAATGTGTGTTACTTAGATTTGCCATATAATCATTCTTTCCGTTAAAAATTGCCAATCCCGAAGGGCTTTAGCAAACTATTTTTCTATACTAGTAAATTTCAATAAGTGTTGGTAAGTGTAAAACAGTTAATAAAAAAGACTTTTCTTCGGGTAACTTATTGGTAATGCACATACACTAATCAAGTTGAGCCTTAAACATCCGGATCAAAAAGCTTATTGTCTCATCTGCAAGAAAGCCCATCCCAACAATATTGACTAGCCATGATGATTGTCACAGACAAATGGAGGAAAAGGCATGTCATATTTATTTGTCCAATAAGTGATATTAAATGTGACTAGATCCCTCAATATTTATTCACGTCTCTTGGTTGTGCATTCGTCCAAAAAACAATACATTTTCGTTATTCACCATCTGGATCAAGTACATAAAAATAATTGGAACTTTTCCACGGCGTGATCTAAAAATAATTGAAAAGTGCTTGCCCATCTCCATCTTGCAATTTCAACCTTTCGTACTTCGTACCATGATTTGTATCATCTTTTTTTCAAAATTTAGTTTCTCATACCCTCCTTCTTCAACAACCAATGCTAAAAAAAATTACTTGTTCTAATCCCTAAACCACAATGCAACTCCATTTTACTTTTTGTCATTTCCCATTTCTATGACTCAACTAAATGTGTTCAAATATTGTTGGACAACTGCATCTTTTCCCCGGTCTTGACTTAACTAACTCATTTTTCAGTATGTATAAATCTTTTCTTTGGTAGAGCAATTTTCATCGAAACTTGTGAATCAAATAGGTCAAGTGAGTCTCCATATTTCTAACTTTAAAACTTATGGCTGATATCGGATTGTTCGTTATTTATTTTCCTTTTTCTAAAGTAATCAGTTCTTATAAGGTGCCCGTAACCCATCATAGTATTTCATTATTAAAAATAATTTTTTTCTTTTGTTTATATATAGTATGACAATCTTAAATTTGCAAACTCGACTTTTATGCCATTGAAATATTCCCGTGATCTGACCAAATTACACCGTGTTGACCAGAAACAAATCAGCGGTTGACCCTTTTTTTTTTTATTTTCCTGTTTACTACGTGAGCCTGAGTGGACGGATCGAGCGCTTTAAGTTTGAATTGACTCTTGCAAATAACTTTTGAAACTCACGATCCTGTGACGAGTGACCGAAGAAAAAGAAGGAAAGTCGAAGCGCGAGTCAACGCCGGCCAATAACGCAAACAGGACAGGAGGGGCACACGTTGTCCTGTGCCAAGCACTGCATACCGGGTCGATGCATGACGTCTTTGTTTCCACCATGAGCAACATCGCCAACAAAGGTTTAGCCGACCCCTTTTGGTTTCGACTTTTCCGGTTCTTTTACGCTGAACATTAGCGTGTACCTGTATATTGTGGTTATTTAAAGGGGAATGACATAAATAATCCTTCATTTTAGGATAATATACAATGTCATTCATGAATTTTCAATTTATTTATTATAGTTCCTAAACTATTGATACTTATTTGATCTACTTCTCAAACTATTTGAAAAAAATATTATCCATGAACTTGAATTAATGGAAAGATAACACCTAACATTTCATATTATTTAGGAACTAAATGGTACATATACCAAAAGTTTAAAAACCGCATTGAATAAATTAAAAATTTATGGACCACATTACATATTGGACTCAAGTTCAGAGACCACATTGAAGAAATTAAAATTTAGGGATCGTATTGCATATTGAGTCAAAATTTAGGAATTATTTATGTCGTCTTCCCTTATTTAATTAGTGTTTGCTTTGGGAAAATTGTGCACTCAATCCTAACTGCGTTGTATGGATGCCAATACGCAAGATTACAACATGATTCTTCTAGCCAATTTTCATCATAAATCACCAATGTGGTAGTCCAATCATTGATGCCCATCCTAAAGAACGACCCTCCTCTTTTGTAAACACACCATCACATCGGTAATTTCCAGCAAAAATTAGTGAAAAGGATTGCATTGGAATTTCGGACAAAGGTTTAGGATTAAATTGACAAAATTAGAAAGTTTAAGACCAAGTTGGCATCCACATAATAGGTTTAAGACTGATTGGGTAGTCTTGCACATTCACTTTTGTCGCATGTAATTGGTACATTTGTTTGAATGAGACTTTCGGACTTGAATCGGAATTCCGTGCATTCGGCAATGCCCCTTTTCTGAGGTATGATAGTAAAAACGTGTGTTTTGGAAAAGCTTGGATGTGGTCGGCTTGTGGATTTCATTCTTTTCGACTAGTTACCTTTGGTTGAACGAGAGACTAGACTTGAATTGGAATTCCAGACTGTAGCTAGGCCCATCCCTGAGAAAGTCAACATCTGTTTTTTTTTCTTGATATTACGACACATAACTTCTGCATCGCTGAAAAAGAAACGGAAGTTTCGCAGCAAGCGAAAAAGAGGAACAGCGGCATCGCAGCATTTGAACACCCGTTTTCTCTGGAATTTCCTTTCCGTGTCCTGATCGGAGGGAATTGTCTTTTGATTAGGGGGCTACAAACATGAGCTTTACTTAATATATATGTTCAGTTAAATCTTATGTGTATAGTATCCATAAATTTACAAACAACCAACCAGGAGTATTGTTGGCGGAAATTCTCTCCAACTAGAGACGTAAGAAAACAAGACCCATGTAAAATGAAAATCAAACCACGGACAGAATCCCAAGCACTAGGATAACTCTGGGGGATTGCAACGCTAGTATGATACTTTAAGCAATGGACCGAGGCTCTACGCAATGCATAGAATTCATAAGTTCGATTAATGTCGTAAGTGAGCTCATTAATTACTTGCGTCGAGTTACCTAACTGTGATAAACTTGTTGTGAAGAGATTCCATGATTGTTAAAAGTTTAGGTACGGCAATAATAATAGACTTGCCAACCTCAGACTTTTATGTCACGGGCAATGTAAAAAAGTTATGACTCAAATCGAACATTTCATGACGAAAGCGAGATTCTTAAGTAACCTCTAGAAGGATTGCTGGCAATGACTTTTAACTTATCAAAGGTAAAAGAAATAAACAAAGTAGTCATCACCCCATCGGGACTTCAAATATTGCACAAGCACCTCCTTTTGTAGGCAATACGGGGCACGATGCTCGCATGGTAACGGTACCGTGCCATCGATGCTGGGCATAGACACAACCCTCTTTTGTCTCTTTCCCCTTGCTTACTTGTTTCTTCAAGATTCTCGCATACTCATTTATCTTTAATTTGAACAATAATATAGCCACCTAAGCATTTTCGAAATAGGAAAATCACCCTATCCTATGTTAAAATTGCCACGTCATTATTTTTAATGTTACTCTCGGCAACAATTAATAGGAGGACTTGATTACATAAATAATAATATTTTGAAGACTTAGATTACACGAATCATATGAAATGGACGACTAAAAATTCTGGGTTTTAATTTATATCAATCGGGTTGGTGGACAAATGTGATTAAGACAGGGTTTTTAACTTTGTTTGTCACCCTAGCTTTCCCCAAACCCACTTTATTTTCAATCAAAGTCATCCTCTCCGTCATACCTTTGAGTTTACAAAATCACTTCCTTATTTGACCACCGTCGATCTTGCAATATGTGTTCAACCCCCACATTTTTCCAATTCAAAGTTTTACCTAACAGATAGGTCATTCATTTGTTTTACCTCTTGTTTTATGCATACTCGTCTAATACAGTCATTCAAGCCTTACATATATTTCCTTAATATTTTCTCGTATGTTGTGTGGACTATGCCTACCAACAAAGATGTATTTCAATTAGTCATCCGACATGAACTCTTCACGTGTCATAACCACGTGGCACTTTCAATTTACTTGGTAGACTTTCTAGTGCAAATGCTTGAGTTTTTTGTTTTTAAATTTGCAATCAGATGTATGACCATGTCTATGCCAATAACACGAACCAATTTAAGTTATTTTCATAGTATGGACAGTGGCATTGCATGTTCAATTTATTAGGTTTTATATTTCGACGAGAAGAAAAAGTTAAGATGACTACACTGATTCAACGCAAAGGAGTAGGGGGAAGAAGTAGAAAATCCGGAGAATTAAGTTAGAGAATTCTTCAACCAAAAAGAGAAGTTAGAGAAATCACTTCATATCTAGATATAAATGGGGATCCTATACAATTTGGATTAGATTATAGCCTGACATTACAGAAAAGCTAGAATTATAGTCATTTAATGAAAAATAGCCCAAAATTTAAAGCACCGAATAAATGCAGGAACTTATCAAGACTTTTTTTTTTTTTGCTCCATGATGGTTTAATTTCTCAATTCTCTACAAGTTTTTCACAATAAATATTACAAATTGTCCTCCTTGACGACCGATTCAAATTCCCCTTCACCTTCTTGCCTCTCTGTGTAACCAGTGGAGTCAAATTCCCATCTAGCTCTCCATCACTGTGGCGGTCAAAAATTCAAAAATCCCCGGCCCGTTCAACAATTTCGATCGAGAGAAGAAGAATCCAAGCAATTGCTGGCAGTCTGACAAAGTGACAATGGCTCAATATAAGTAGGAGACATCCTCAGATGCATTCTCTTCATCGTACCCATAAAAGAGACTCGCAACTAGCAAACTCCAGAACAGGATAAAGCTAGAGATTCTTGGGAAAAATTCAGCCGAGGATGAAGAAGATCCTAACTTCAAAAGTTGCAGTCGTGGTGATGATTCTGCTGGTTCTGATGGGAGCATCGATGCGACCGAGCAGGGCGTGCCGGGTTCTCCATGGAGGAGCGCGGGCTACCAAAGAGGACCCTGGTCCAATCGTTCTCCAGACCCTGCAAAAGGGTCGGACTCCGTGTACTGGGAACTGCGGTGGCTACACTCCTAGAAGCAGCACCACCGCTGGAACCACCAGCACCAGGGCCTCTGCGGGCCGATCGGCCGTGGGCGTGCCACCGCATGATTATTCCGATCGCGTCCCTCGATCTGGCGTCGCTGCCAATCGTAAGTAATTGGTGCTCCATGCAGAGGACGCTTGCGAAGGGAATTGAGTAGTTACAAATAAAAAAGGATTGAAAAGAAATCAATACACGGTTTACGAGAATAAACGAAAGTCTTTTTCCTTTCCTTTTTTTTTTTTTTATTTATTTGTCAAATGGATAATGTCCATCTGTTGTAGAATGTAAAACTTGGGAGTCATGCTTGATTTCTTATACTTAATCCTTTAAGCCTAATAAAATTATTGGCAATTTATACATGTGTAAAAGGCAGCAAGCGACTACGCAATTTTGTTGGCAATTTTGCTGTTCTTTTGTCAATCTGGGATTAATGAAAAATCAGAATGTTGTTGAAGCAAATGTTGTGTCAAGTGAATTTCTACCAAGGATTAAGCTAGAGAAATTCGATGTGAAGATGTCTTTTGCGCATGATAAATTAAGATATGCACTTCCTAAGTGGACCAAGGATTTGGCACAAAGGATTAATTTGTGTTCACATGTCACAACTAGATGTTATACTCCTATTGAAAAAAAAATTAAATTTGCAATTACTGTGCTAAAATTAAATTTATATTTATTATACTAACGCATATGGATTAAATTCATGTCAATGCATGTTACCATTGGATTTGCCATAAAATCATTTCAAACATCTTGGTTTGCGTTAAAAATTGCCAATCCTGCAATTCCTTTAGCTAATTATGGAAAGTTGGGAACAAGCAAAATTCTATTGTTCAATGCCCAAAAAATACTAATTCTTTTTCTATACCAGTAAATTTCAATAAGTGTTGATAAGTGTCGTTCTTCAGGTAATTCATAGGTAATGCACCTACACTAATCAAGTTGAGCCTTAAACATCTAGATGAAAAGGCTTCTTGTCCCATTTGCAAGCCACATCCTAGCAAAACTGACTAGCCATGATGATTGACATCGACAAATGGAGGAAAAGGCATGTCATATTTATTTGTCCAATAACTGGAATCAAATGTGACTAGATACCTTGGTATCTGTTTGCGCGTCTTAGTTGCGCATCCGTCCAAAAAACATTACGTAGTTGTTGTTCACCATTTTAATCAATTATATAATTATAATCTGAATTTTTCCAAAGCATGATTGAAAAAAATTGAAAAGTATTTGCCCATCTCCTTCTAGCAATTTCAACCTTTTGTACTCCGTAACATGATTTCTAGCATCTTTTTCTTCAAAATTTATTTTCTCAGGCCCTCTGTCGTCAATAACCAATGCTTGAAACAATTTATTTGTTCTAATCCTTGAATCACAGGGCAACTCAATTTTTCTTTTTGTTTCGGAACCAATATTCTCATGTGATGTAAACTATCTAGCACTTCGAGGAGTTGTCTAGAGATTATGATTGAGTATAACTTTTGTCATTTCCCATTTCTAAGACTCAACTAAACATATTCTAACCATTGTTGAACAACTGCATTATTTTCCTGTTCTTGACTTAACTAACTCCTTTTCAATCTTGTATCCTTGACGACCGCAACAAAGTATTACACCACTTTTTTATCTTGCTAGCTTTCCTTTTATACGAGTTCAACACTCTAATGTCAAATCCCACTTCTTTAGCATAATTATTGTAAAAACATCCGCATTCCTATTTGCTTGAGTTATAAAGTTTCTTTTATATGTGACCAATATCCATCAAATCTTTTATTTGACTGGAGAATAACATCCAGTATTTTAAAAGCTACAATTTAAAACTTCTCAATCTATATATATCTTTTGTTTGATAGAACAATTTTCACCGGAACTTATGAATCAATATCAACTGGATATTCAAGATAAATCTTGTCTTTTAATAGATCAATGAGTCTAAAACTTATGGCTAACATCTCATTGTTCGCTACCAACTAAACCATCTGGCTGCGGCAAATCAAACTTTCCAGATTAGATCAAGGACATATTAGCCACAACATATGTGAAAATCATGCAAAAACAAGATCATTTTTGGAGCATACCATTATTTATCCTCCAATCTGCGACACGATGTGCATACAAAAAAACATTTCAACACGACATTTAACTTACATAAATGAAGCGCAGGAAACAATTAGCGTGCTCTGTTGCCAATGTTGTGCTTTACGGAATCGTACCTCAGATCCCAAGAACCGAGACCACTTCACCTTACGCTCGTGTTTATCTGTGCCAATCGGAAGTGTAATCAATCGCGCGCTCGAACTAACTTCCGTATGTCCACGGTCAAATATGCCCTCGATCCAACCGACAAGCTTGCTTGGAACTTCTCTAGTGGGGGGGAACTTTGGCGTCGCTATCGGCTTCTCAAGTCACACAGACGACCCTCTTTTTCTCCTCTCTTTCGGAGCTCGGATGCCCCACTCATGTTGTCGTACGTCGGCTGTCCAAAGAAAGAAGTGCTCTTTTGCTCTCTGTAACGGTTCCCTCCGGGGACCATTCAAATGGAGACAAACGGGTTGGGCTTTTGGGTCGAGCCCGAGCTCGAAACCCAACAACCGATGATTACGACTTAGCAGATGTGATTGGAGATCATGTGATGTGAAACCTAGCTGTAAATCAAAGGAAGTGCGCGACAGACCCATCTATCTTTCCTCTTCACAGTGCAAGTAAGTAAAAAAGACTCTCCTGCTTTTCGAGTTCGTAGGGAGCCAACATCCTCCTTTTGTGTGAGGGAAGCTCTTGTAACGTTAGGAGCAAGAGCTCTCCCCACCGAGTTTTCTTGAACTCAGCAGAGGTCTGGCGTTCAGACGTTCTCAGAATGACAAGATAGGACTGTAGTTTGCCTAATGATTTGCATTGGAGAAGGTGCGGCTGCATAGAGATTGTGAAGGTGAAGGATAGCATATGCTCTCAAAGATGTGGTCCTAGCTCTTTGATAAAACCTTAGAATGAATCATTGCTGAGTCGTGTACAATTCATAATCACGGTAGACCTCTAATTACTTATAGTGTATGCATGTGCATGGATGATATCACGTATAGAACTTAGGCCTTGCGTGGAATTTCTGAACTTGGGAACGCGCGATAGCTTTGGCTATGAAAGTGTTTATAAAGCCTATAGGTGCGTGATGTATTCTACCAGCTTAAGAGAGGTTTTTTCTTTTCTTTTCTTTTTTGTATTAAATATGATCTTGGTCCATGTCTACTTTATATTTGTATCCCAAAGGAGTCAATAGTGTTTCATATATATATATTACAGTCATTATGTCCTAGATATGATTTATCAAATGGTAAGTACTAGTAACGATATTTCATTACTAGATACCGAAATTTATTAGTCAAAGATAGTTGTGCAAACAAACTACCTTTGAATATCACCCATTCAATGGAGAATGGACGGTGAATCTGATAATAAATCCTTTTTCATGGCCTCATTTACTAATTAAGCCTATTGCTTTTTCAATTACAATGTTCATAGTAAACATTAGAAGAAATTCAAACTCTACGTCATGATGATGATGATGGCAAACGGTGTTTATTGCTCTATCGCACTAAATAGTTAAAAGAGGGTGCTTCTCATAGTGATTATGCCTTTAAAAAAGATTACTTTACAATTTTGCAAGTTGTTCAATGCACACTTTAGTACGTTGGAGCCATTCATAACAATTTTAATAAATTGTGGCCATGTGTAACAATTTCAATGAAGTCATTTCACCTTACTTTAATGCGTTGCAGCTTGCAAACTACAATTCAAGACAAGCTTTTCCATAAAACAAAACACACACACACACACATTACCACAATTACAAATTTACCAAACTATATATGAAGAGCCTTTCAACATCTATAACTTAGAGTCAAAAAGCAAGTTCGAAAATGAATTACTGTGAAAATAACAGCTTGTTGTGTATTACAAATTTTTGAATGAGTAGACTCCATAATAATTTATTAATATTTGTTATTTAATTTTCTATGATCTTGATAATAAATTAAAAATCGGCATCCAACCGTTTCTCAAAGATTATCTCTATCTTGTCTTTTTCCTTTTATCGTTATTTTCTTCCCTCTCAAGCAAGCCATGAAAAAGAAAGAAAGAAAAAAAAACGGGTACAATGGACCATAATGTATGATTGTCTCCATATGTTTCTCCCCGAAATTATCAGTCTACAAAACCCTACCCTCAAAAGGGTCAGGACAGAGAGTTAAAAGGGAGACCTAATATGGACAAAACCCATTTTCATGGTCTGATCACTGCGCAGGAACCCCTTTTTCCCTCCCTCTTTTTTCCCCCCTACCCCTCGACCGGATCGATCAGAAGAACAACATTATTATCATAATTGGCCGATCCACCTGCACGCAAAATCTCATCAGGACTTCCCCCACTGATCTCTCAACATCACGCCCTGCCTGCTTATGGAATTCAGCAACGGGAGGGCCATTCAGGAACGGTCAAGAATGCAGCTCCAGCTCCGCTCCGACACGCGCGCAGGCGCGATACATGGAACTCCAGTTCGCGTAATGATAAGGGAACGGGCAGTGGTGTGTCCGTGCTGGTTCGATAAACGCTCGACAGATCCGACCACGTCAATGCCTCGGACTTTTATCGTCATAAGAGAGAGTGAAGACTTGAGGAAAGCGATGTTGCAGGAACGTGGGTTGTACATATTCAGCTCAAAAGAGAGAGGGCCAAACAAGGGAGAAGGACAAAAAAATATATAATTGAGAACAAGAAAATGGGGAATTATCCCATTTGGGGACTCCATCTGGGCAAGAGAAGAAAAAGTAAACAGCTGGAAAAGTTGGAAAGAAAATATAATATTTAAAAAACAGAGGAAAGGAACAAAAATAAAGAAAGAAAGAAAAGAATTTGACCACGACCATAACTATCGCCATCATCAACAAGCTTCAAAACATCAACGTCGTGATACATATGTTAATATTTTATATAGAAAAGGACTTGGGGGTGGGGTGGGCGAGGTGATCTTGACCCTTGTAGCCATCCGTCTTCCTGGATTCTCCACCGTCGTCGTCTTCCGTCTTTCGGTCGGCTCGCTGCCGCGCGTTTCTTCTTCTTCATCTCGTGAAGTCGTGGACGAGGCTGGGCCTGTCGGTGACGTTGAGGCGCCACGAGAGGAAGGAGATCCCGCCGTCGGAGGAGTCCCGCGCCGACGCGACGACGTCGTCCTCCATGAAGCGGAACTCTTGGTTGTGGTGGTACTGATGGTGGCCGGCCATCGCGGCCGGCGAGTAGCAGGAGGGCAGCTTCTGCGGCGCCGCCTGCGCGTGGTGGACCCACTGGTGGCCGTAGACATGCTGCGCTTCCGCGGCTCCTCCGCCGCCGGAGGCCGCCGCGGCCGACGCTCTCCTCTCCTCCTTCTTGAACCGGATTCCGCAGGCATTGCATAGCGACTGCACATCCAGGAAACGGTCATATTATGCACCGGAAAAGGTGGAGATCCAAACATATCAACAATTTGCAAGACAGGTGTCAAGAAATAATCAAAGACCTATGACATATGCTCAGCGGCAAAGATGACGACATTGCTTTACTGGGAGAAAAAGAAGAGCTTCGATATATACAGACACATACATTAAAATTGCATTGGTGCAATCATGATGGATGTTCAGAGAAAACAGTGAATGATAGTGATCTTCGTCACTCCATGTGCAGATGCTACGTTACCAGTTAGTACCATGTCTGGAGAATTCAAATCGTCGTATTCTTGATGAACACAAGAACCGACCGACCGACCCCCCTCCCAAAAAAAAAAAAAAAAAAAGAAGGAAATTTATTAAACAAATTGCAGAGACCAGAACGATTCTCGAAACAACACACGTGAAACATTCTCGATCATATACAATGCACGAAAAGGACAAAGAAAAAACTAAAATGCAAGAGCTTATGCAACAGTCGCGCGTACACACGTATCGATGCCGCGATGCATAATTAATCCGCAACTCACCTTGGGGCCGCGGGGACCGTTGCGCCACAGCGGAGTGGAGGTGGTGTCGCAGTTGGCGCAGCGGCGAGCAAGAAGGGGATCGCTAGCCGCCGCCGCCGCCGCCGCCGCCGAGGGCTGGTTACCGCCGCCGCGGCTGGCCTTGCCGTGCGAGGCGTGCTTGGGCTGGAACACGTCCCAGCAGAAGTTGGACACGGACGAGCGCCGGTGCTGCTCGGGTCGGCCGCCGCCGCCTCCTCCGCCGCCGCCGCCGCCGCTTCGCCTGTAGTGGTGATCGTCCGAGCCGTCGTCGCCGCCGGCTACGAGGCGGGTGGAGGGGGTACCGAGGGAGAGGGTGCAGTCGACGGAGGAGGAGGAAGGGGAGGAGGAGGAGTAGTAGAGGTCGTTCTCGTCGAAGGGCTTGGAGAAGAGCATGGAGAAGGAGGAGGCGCCCTGGTTGGCGAACGGGCCACACGGGCACGGCTCTCTGCTGCACCTATGCATCATCTCAGTCGCTCTCTCTATGGCGCCTGCGTCGGGTTCTTCTCGTGGGAACGAGAGATCAAAAGAGGAGGAGCGAATGATGATGAGAAGGAGTGAACGGGTGGTGAGGGAGAGAGTATATAAGGTGGGGGGAGAGAGAAGGAGAGAGAAGGTGGGGGAAGGGGTCGAAATAGGAGTCAGCAAGCAGGGCTGGGGCAGGGGCCTGTTGGGGTGGGGGTGTGATTGTCGTGGAATGGCCAGGAGGACTGGAGGGATATGCAATACGAAATTATGGGAAAAGAGAAAAAGGACAGAGGAGTACCCGTGAGGGTCCCAGGTTCAGATTGCCATGTTGTAGTGAGAGAAAGAGAGAGAGAAGCAAGCAGACTATAGTACTTTGCGATTTACAGTGAGCGGGTCGTGAGTGTTTTGCAGATGAGCTGATGCAATAGGGTGGTGCCATCTTGGGGGTTGTATTTATAGCCCCCCATCTGGAGAGATAAGTGATAGAGAGAGAGAGAGAGAGGGGGGGGGGCTAATATTATAAGTTTAAATGAACTTCGGAACTCATTGGAACGATAGGCGTATCTGATCTTCCGGCATAAAGTCTAGGTTTGAATCATTAGTATTTGTACATTCTTTTGAGATCGTGTCCAAAAGTGTGAGCCCTCCTTAATTCGAACTAGCTTTGCTTGAAGAGATTGTGAAGAAGGAGCTTTAAGCCTGAGGCCCTTAAGCTGTCGAGTTGGCCCCATCTCCCATTTAAAATTTTTTAAAACAATAAATTACGAGTCAATTAGAATCTATTAATTACTCTCTACCGTAGTAATTCTCTAATAAGATTCTCCAACACAATTTATACGTGCATCTTAATAGTCGCCATGCATAAAGAGATATAATCGAGCTTTTAGAGGGTCCTCGACCACTCAGTTATTACTTGTTATAGAGAAGGGGGTTAGAGTCTAAATATGTTCTTTGGGCTCCATCACTATCGAAAAATAGTAAATCGAGCAACTACTCTCCTCGAACAGATCACATCATCTATGAATCGAATTCAGATTGTCATGCCGAGACAATTTCCATCCAGTCAGTCACATTTTCTCGTTAGGCCATACCTTACCTTGTTTCTAGAATTGTTTGTAGAATGACATCATGTCATTACAACGCATGACATCACCACCATGAGCAATAGATATAATCATATGAGTTTCATGTGAGTCTTGTTGAATATATGGAGTCTCGAGCGACCTAAATGTCATGAGCGGCATCCTATCCACGGGCCGCGCGTCTAGAGAAAGAGAGAGAGAGAGAGAGTGGGAGTGGGGGGGTGGGCACAGGGATCGGGGGCAGTCAAAAGAGGGCCACGTGAATACGGTGGAGGAGGAACAGTCTTCCATGGATCTACATCTCTGCCGCACTTAACCCCCCCCTCCTCCTCCCCCCCCATCTTCGCCGATCACGAGGCTCTGTCTTCGTGACCTTATTCTCCTCATTTTCGCCCCAAAAAAACAATAAAAATAAATTAAATACAATAAATAAAATAAATTTGTATAAAAATGGAAATTCACCCAGTCCCAGTCCTACTCCTAGTAATCACCTTTTCCCTCTCTCCCTCTGTCACTTTGCCTGCCCCCCAAGGAAAATGGAAAAATCGCACCCCCACGCGCTTCCCCTCCCCACGCGCCGCCACCCCTCACCACGCCATCCCCATCGCACGGTACGCACCATTAGATCTACATATGGTGCGATTAAATTGCACATGCGGTTATTGCCTAATTGCTCCCTTTAGTACTATGGTGGACTGGACGTGGTTCTTAACGACGACTTTGGCTGCCTCTTGGTATGGCATTAGGCCGCGATCCTCGACTCGAGAAAAATGTGGTTCTTGACATTTATTATGACAGAGATGTGGGACGAGCGTGATTGCAAATTCGCCCATAATGGAGATAAACTACACAAAGAGAAACCTGAATTGAAATCTCATCAAACATTTTAAAGAAAATAAAAGAAATTATATCATAATGATTTAGGACAGTTCTTATCGCTCAAATTAGTGCGTAGCTAACGTGAAAAGTAGCGCACATGTGAACAATGTTTTCGCAAAGGACGCGTGGCCGATCGGATTCAAACGGCGCAAATAATCGAAAGAGGGTATCTTCGCTAGTCCTCATGGCGATCATGCGAGATGGGGTGCAAGAATCTAACTCGATTGTCCTCTTGAAAAAACGAATGTGTGGACACTCCTTCCCTTCCCTTTGCCGTGGGCGTCGCGTTTATGCGTCCAATCGGTCAATCTACATCGTCCTGTCCACATGACGTAAAAATAAAAAAATAAAAAAATTTAACTCCACTTTTGCATAAAACAATTGGGTAACTCCCCCAAATTATTTAATTTTTTTTTATTTATCAATTATTATTGTCATCAACATGCGAGCACAAAATTCACAAACGATCAAAACGATCAGTGATCGTACCGTGGAATCACGTGAACTGCACACCAATGTCCCTCCCTTTCTCTCTCTCTCTCTCTGTCTATCCCTCGTCATCCCCATAATAATCACCTCAACATCCCCCGATTCCTACCCAAAAATCAGTCCCCCACCACATCAATCACTGCCCCCGACCACATTAAAAATAGCAAAAAAATAGAAAAAAAAAATAGCGTCCAAAAGCTATAACTAAATTCGACAGACCCGTTCTATCTCGCGAGGAAAAAACCGAAATTTATTTATATTTTGGACGGAGAAAATAGGAGGAAAAATGAAAAAGAATAAAAGGGCAAAAGAGGACGGGAAGGGGAGGAAAGATCGCCAGTGTAATCATCAAAGCAGGCATCGGTTCTCTCCTTCTTCTTCTTGGCTTGCTAGGAGAGAAATCTCCCCCGGGTCAAAGATGGGAAAAACTCAGAAAAAGGGAAAGCTTCCCCCATCTCAAAAGGGCAAAAAACACACAACACAAACACAAACCAAATAAAACCCAAAAACCCAAAATAAAAAAAAAAAATTACAAAATAAAAGAACATTGTAGGAAAATGCAAAAAAAAAAAAATATGAAAATAAAAGAACAAAAAAAGAAAGAGGGTGACCCCACGTCGTCCATGGCAAGACCCGACCAATCTCCTCTGGAACATCGACCCCTATTCAATCAAAAGATTCAAAATGAATTTTAAAAAAGGAGAAAAAGAAAAAAAAAGGGGAAAAATACATCGCAGAGGGAGAGAATCAGATCTTCTTGAGATTGGTGAATTTGAAGAGTTCGACAAGGGAGCGACGACCACCACTTTCCAAAAGATGCTCTCTCTCTCTCTCTCCATCTCAAATTTTCGCTTGTTTGCATGCAGCGGCAGCAGCAACAAAAAAACCAGAGTGCTCGATTAGCCCAAGACGACCCCCGATGCCAACACCGCATTTACGTTTGGTCCACTTACACGTGCATTTCCCCCCCTTGTTTATTAAGTAATCCGAGACCCGAAGTTTATGATTACCAACTGCGGTCCAAAAAAAAAAAAAAAAAGAGAAATTTTTTTTTGTCGATAATCAAATCCCGAACCCCGGTCGCGGTCGCGCTCTTCCCAAAGAAAATCCAGCCCATGTAGCGTCTGTAGTTTCAAAAAGATCGGCAGAGGATGTTTGTTTTTCCCCCTCGTTGTTTACCGCTAACGAGGTGTTGTGCACGAGAAGGGATGACCCGAAAAAAAAAAAATTACAAAAGAAAAAAATGGGAAACGGGTGACCATTATTGAGGAATCTGAAGTAACGACTGTTGGGAATTTAATTATCGAGACAAGTCGATGAAATTGAGTGAAGGAGAAAGGAAACTGAAATTGAGTGTCGACAGACAGATGTCATCGAAATGATTTAGAACATTTAAGAGAGGAAGTATTCATTTTATTTTGAATTTAAATGTTCGTATTCGAGTGTAAACGTGTTGCCCATTGGATTGCTCTTTTCAATAATGGATGTGTACTAGGATGTTAGATAGTGTGTCCTAGTCGGAATCACATATTCATCTTTATATTAACATAGTTTCCAAGTGATTTCTTTCATTTACTTTTGGTTTACGTACTTTAGAGTTGTTGGGGCATTCAATGAAAGATTTCAGAATCAAACTTGTTTTGCATGGGTTACAATCAAGATAACCGAGGTAAAAAATGGCAATAGAATCTGAGGTCAATAATCTATATCCATCTGGTAATATGGTACAAAAGGGCAATAAACTCTATCTGTCTCATGAAAACCCAATGTTTTAAATGAAAATATTTTCATCATTCACAATAATGTTTAAGTATAAGTTGTGGTTGATTACGAAAATACTTTTGATCGATTAATTATTTGAAGTGACATAAGTCATTATTTTTATAAATAAATATTATATTTTTTTCACGAAATGGAAGAAATCGGAGAGTATATCTCTTAACAAATGGGAATGCGGCAATTGGCTTTGATCATATCCGTCGCATGAACCGGCCCTCCCTCCCCAAGCACGACGCCGCGACATCATGTCCCCACGCTTTTCGAACCCAAGAAGTTTCAATTCCGTTCAATCATCATCATGCCTTTGGCCAAACCACAGTCTCCCCCCCATAATAAAAAAATAAAAATGAAAAATGAAAAATGAAAAATGAAAATAACAAAAGAAGAAGGGCCAAATCAATCATGATGTAATGTGGCTCGTTGGATTCGGTGGGGCCCCCGGAACCGGTCGCGCTTTTCCCAGATCGCGGATCGTATCTATCCTCTGCTCGCCCTAAGCCCGACGAAAAGCCCCCTCCTCCCTAAATAAATAAAATAAAGCAACAAAATAAGCCCCACCATCCACCGCCCGATCGAGGCGCCACGTCAGCGCCATCGCCCGATCCCCGGGTGCGTGCGTGCGTGCGTATTCCGATCTGGAATTTCCCTAATTTAAAAAAAATAAATAAAAATAAACCCCCCTTCCCCCACGTAAAAACGCAATAATATTGGAGATCTAATAAAAAAAAAGAAAAGGAAAAAAAGAAAGAAAGTGGATATCGCACAGTATCGAGCGCATAAACAACACCACGTTCCTCAAAAGCCACGAGATACAACTGGAATGAATCTCCGACATCGCTCAAAAGCGTTGCATGGAATCTCTCTCTCTGTCTCAAAACGCAGGTCGTTCAACGTTAGACCAGATCGGCAGCAGCAGGATTGGGGGTCAAAGTGGGGCCCCCCCACCTCCCGTCGGGCCCCGACAAAACGGAGTCCCGAACTGAATCCTTAACGAGGAAAAAGTTGGAGGGAGGGCGGAAGGGGGAGGCTTCGAATAATCAAAAGGGGTCGCTGTTTGCCATCTTAGACATAACTCTTTATAGGACTAAAGCGCGATTGATTATTCCAGTCGCCGAGAGAAGATCCGGAACTCGGAAAGGAGACCAGCTGGTCCGGTCTCGGCCCAGCTTTTTGTCGCCCTCCCGTTTCGTTCTCTGGACAAGTCTCCGCGACCGGTTCGACCCGAGCGAAAACCCGTGTTCGAATGAACGATCGGCTCGCGTGTTGTCCCGATGCTCGAATGGGTACGTTCGCGGCGGCATCGTTGTCCTAATGTTCCTTGATCGATCCATTCGCTAGATTCGACTTGGGCTATGTTCTCTTGGCATGGTGTGGACAACGGGCAGATCTTCTTTCAACAGAAGAAAGTGGGGGAAACCCATGTTTTCTCCGACAGCGCAAGACCTTAAAGGGCGTAAAGATATGCCTTCCCTGCGCATCAAGCAATTACCATTGCCATCTTTTAACGCCGACCCACTTCTTCAAAACATATAAGCCACCGGAACTTTATGATTTTAAGTTCAACTTCGTGTCGAACGTGATGCTCCAATTCAAAGCATGTCGCCCTCGAAGCTAGAACTAGCTTATGCACCCTATTGTTCCCCATTGGTCAAGTGTGTTTTCCTTGGTCAGGCCGTTGGTCAAGCTCAAAGATTCAGTCTTTGAACATGTGCTCTTTGTTGTCCCTAGGTCGAAGGCAAATTTCTTTTTTTCTTTTCTTTTTTTGGTTCTGGAATTGGTCTTAGTGTGTGCATCAAGAAGACAAGAACTTTTTCAGGTACCACTAAAGTTAAAAAGAAGTGCAATTGAAGCAGTTCGAGGAAGTAAAGCAAAAGCAAGAGAGAAGAGAGAGAGAGAGGAGAGAGAGACCCGGATGGACCAGCAATGGCAATTCGGAAAGAGAAGAGATTGCGTAGGGGGAAAACCCTCCCTGATAAGCCGTCCTACGAAAAAGATAAAGGGTCAAAAAAGAAAGACTGTAACCCTCTGATTGTCCCCCTCCATGGAGATCTACACTAGTAGGTACAGCGAGCCACAGGCTTTCAATAATTAAGAAAAGTTAGGGAAGCACCAAAATCACTAATCATAAGTTCGTATCAAGGAAATCATCGATCGAAGTACATTATCTCGTGTACAACAAAAGGAGGTAGACTAATGGATGATAAAGGAAGAGTCTTTCGACGAGATTTCTCTGGACATTCAATGTAGATATCGAAGAGGAGAATGTATCTAGGTAGAAGTGCATGAGTACATCTCATGCTTCGGTTAGTGTGATTTTGACGAAATCCGATAGGTTGATATAAACAGGTGCTTGGAAATAAAATTGAAGTGCACGTATCTTTGTTAAGGAATCTTTTTAGAACATTTTATTATTAAGATATTCCACTAAGAGAAAGTACATGTATCAAGGGGTCAAAAGCACACCCTTAATAATTTTCTCTAAAGAAAATGCTATTCCTATTATACATAACAAAATAAAATCACCTTGACAATTACCTATGCTTCTTCGTTATAGCTACTAATTAGAGTCTTGATGTCTTTTTTACACTTTGCATCATGTATCTCGAAAATCAAACTTTGAATCAAAAATCCGATACTAGGATTCCGTTTGTCGGTCTCACAATGAAATCGCATGTACAGACTATAGTTCTATATTGCAATTTTGCTTGACGTTTGAAATTAACTTTGTTCGTCACGGCAAGCTGATCGACGACGCGACGGTCGGCACGTGGAACGGGAAGGCTTAAAGGGCTTGGAGCATCGGAATGTCATCATCACGTCAATCTCTGTTCGGGGCGGTTCGGATCTTTGTAGCAATTCTAGACGATCTCGCCACACATGGTCGCGTTTTTCCCAGGCGTGATTATTAGGAAACCATCGGGTCGTGGGGAATCATTTGATTTTCTTTCTCACGGTCACGTCAATCTTCGCCATCGATGGATTGCACGACCATACCGTGGATTTTGATACCTATGGTTTCCTAGGTGCCATTATTTGTTTGTGTTTTCAAGGACGCCAAGGAAATCTTGAGTTGATTTAAGATAGGGGAGTGATCATTGGGCGAGCTCGAATCGGGTCAAAACTTGAAGTCGAGCCTGATTTGATAATCTAGGGTCGCCCATCATATCAAATTCATGTGTAGTCCGTTTGAGGCTAGTGGTACTCCATAGCTAAATAACCTTGCCATGAGACCATGACTGGCCAAAGATCTCCTCGGGTGTGTCCATGGCCCAATTAGCTTATATTGATGGTTAATATGGATAAAATTAGGAATATATATATAACTATTGTGAATTTTCATTTCAATCGACCCAACGAGAACTTTTCCATCCTCCATTTTTGAGATTACGATTTTGCAAACATGTCTTTTGGTTTGCACACCACATCCCATCTTCCGACAAACTCCTGTTTACCAAATTAACCCATGTCATTTCACTTAGAAAACCCTGTTTGACCTTTCGAGCATTTACACAACAACAACTACAACCACCCGTCAAGAATGCTCACCACCCTCCGGGTTGTCCCCGTCCCTCCCTCCGGCACTATGTGATTGCGTGCATGTGTGTATGTGTATGCACACACATGTCTCGATCTCTCTCAAGCCCTCGGTGTTATGTTTTGTCGTATTATCTGTTGCTTGCTCTCTGCTGAAGCCATCGCGGGCGTGTGAGAGCACACCAACCTCACATCGAGGTTGTCACAACGTAAGTAAAGGTGAGCATGGTCCGGGTTGGACTAGTCCACCCCATAACCCTTGGACCAATTCGTACAGTGATGGTCCTCAATTTTTGGGATCGAGGACCGACCCTATTAAGCTTGGGACCAAGGACTGGACTGACCCAACGAGTTCGGTCCGGTTACAGGGTCAACCCGAGATCAACTGATAATTTATTTATTTCTTTTTTGTACTCTTTAAAAAGACAATCGAGGACCGAACTGACCTAATGGGTTTGATCCGATTCTAGGGGTCAACCCAAGATCAACCGATAATTTTTTATTTCATTTTTTATACTCCCTAAAAAGGCAATTGAGGCCCGGACCAATCCAATGGGTTCTGAGATGAGCAATGTCAGCTAAGAGAGGCGAGTGATGAGCATTGAGTGGGCTGAGCTTCGAGCAAGGAGCAACAAGCTAGGCGAGCATTGAGTGACGAGCGGCACGAGTGAGTTAAAGCAAGTGAGGTGAGTGTTGAATGGTAAGTGGAGAAGTTGTTTCTTTCAATTTTAGCAAATTGAAAACTAAGAGAACAAATAAGACAAAAGAAAACGAGTATTAGAGAATGATACCGTGATGAGCTATTTATGCCTTTTTGAACGTCGTGAGGACTTTTCATAAAAACATTTTCCTCATTTGTAAAATATGGATGTTGACGCTGTAAAAAACATTAAAAGATATAAGTTATTAAAAAATAGTGTAAAATTACTTGAACTCATCACAAATAAGCTATTTAATGTTGTTGACGTTGTTTATTTTAAGGTTTTCTCTATATAAAAAAAATTATAAATAATATATATATAATCAGGGTTGGTTCAGGTTGGACCGACCCTAAACCCCCAGGACTGAGGACCAATCTGCATATTACTAGTCTAGGAATCTGAAAACCAAGAACCGACCCGGTCTCCCTAGAAACTGGATCAGGATCGGCAGGGTTGGGCCAGTCCAGGGTTAGTTCAGGGTTAACCCTAGACCGATGCTCACCCCTAAATGTAAGTGACCTCAATCCATGGTCTCCTAGTTCGCACAATAAGTCATATAACTCGAGGATGAGTGAAATGGTAAGTCTAAAAGTGGAGAATGCAAAGTCGTATTGTAGCCAAATGTGATGAGCGTCTTAGAACTACAAACTCACACATAATTCCTATAATTGCTTTTACTTTCATGTCATGCTTTCAACAAATCTAACGATTTATCGCAAGTGAAACAAATTTCCACGTGCACAGTACGATGACGACATATATACACTCGTAAAGTTTTGTTATCACACCAAATTGTTCATCACGGTTTCTGGATGTAAGACATTTGTAATCTCCCAAAGCAATCTCACCAAAATTTTCCTAAACTTGCACGTAGCTCCTACCCTTACTTGACCGCATTGAAAGCAATGGAATTCCGCGAGCAGTTGCTGACCTAAAAAAAAAAAAATACAGGCGTCGGGGGGGCAGAAATACGTTCGGGCGTTGAGGCGCCCAAACCTAACTCCGCAAAATCAAATTGAATAATGGACAATATGGTTCGAGAAGGTGAGCAGAAAAACAGCAACCCCGGTCAACGCGACAGCTTATGTTGAAATCCCTCGGCAAAATCGAAATCGACTCTTCGCAGGAAAACGTGCCACATGTCGTGAGAGCTAAATGACAATTATTGGCAGCTTGTCCCGTTCTTAGGCTTGGACGATGATCGGTTCCCCAGCGATGCCCTTCGCGTTCCAATCTCGAAATCCGAATTATATTAATCTAATTGTTAAGGGTGCATGTTGCAAAAATGAATAATTAAAGAGCATTTTTCTAAAAATAATCATTTGAATCAATTACAAAAATAAATATATAATATTTTCATTGTCTACAAAAAACGTTGATAGTGAAATTTTTTCATCGAATAATTATTTCTAGCAATATAATAGATTATTTTTAGGAATATATTTTTGAAGTCATTTATTTTTTCGTGAAATAACGGATTTTAAATTAAATAACATTAGTAACCCTAGCATTTTTCGAGGAAGTGGGCTAGGCTATATGAGCCACCAGCTGTACAGGCCTGCCCACAGTGAGGGTTGAGCCCATAGTAAAATGGCTTGTCTGCTGACGTCGTTTCATTTGGCGGCAGGACTCTTTTTTCTTTTTCTTTTTAACGTCGCGTTAAATGATGACATAGAGTTTGCTGAGCAACTGGTATAATATTTAATCATCGAATTGCTTATTCGACAACTTAAAATTTTAGATCGACAGTAATTTCACGACATTCCGAATTATATTGGAAACGGAGTAGGAGGTCCATTGGAATATCTCGAAATTACTGAATTTGCCTCCACGATAGCTTGCTTCCTAATTGTAATTAGTTTCAATACTAAAATCTTTGGTCAAATCTCAAATTCATGCATGACGAGAGCGTTATCATGTCAACATCCTGAACGACACTCATTCGTCTAATAGCTTTTTGACGTCTGATGTGAGAGTGAGTGAAGCGCTCTCCCTATGCACAAGAGTGTGAGTGCGACATTCACTATGCACTACCAAAATTGCATCAACTCACTCCGTCTCTCAATATGACATACAAATAAACCCTATTTGAATTTTACCTATCTCATGAACGAAGTAGGGTGAGAGAAGTATGAAAAAAGTTTTAAATCCATAATATTGGTAGGTACTAATTCAAGTGTTACAAATTAAGTCTATTAACATGGACGCTGACTATCCTATGTGATAAGACTGGTGCTGATATTGACATTTTATTTATTTATAATTTTTTAATGATTTTTTTTTTTTTTATTTTTCCTAAATTTTTAATTTTTTTCTTTCCTTCTATTTTCCTTCTTCTTTTTTTATTTTGCATTGTGGCCGGTAAGGGTCATTAGAGCTCGCCGGCCACAGACCCTCACTCGACCTCGCCCATATGAGGGGGAGGCTCACTTCACCATGACTTAGCTGACTGCAAGCAAAGGCAACTTTGCTTGCGGTTGGCGAGGCCATGGTTACCTACATAGGCCTTGAACATTGCCAAGCAATAGTGGATAAAGCCCCCGAACCTCGTCCAGTGACTGACAAATTCTGGCAACCTTCTCTGGCTATAATGTAAAAGGAACAGAAAAGAAAAGAAAGAAAAGAAGAAATTTTAAAAATAATTTAAAATTTAAAAACTTTCTATATTAGCGTTGATTATGTTATATAGAATAATCAATATCCATGTTAGTAATTTTTTACCTAAATTAGTTGGATGAATTCAATTGACAAAACATGCAAATATTTAAGATTAATTGATACGATTGAAATATTTATAACTAAATTGATATTAATATAATATATTAATGACTTTTTTGGTACTTTTCCTCGTATAGAATATATAAGATTGTTGTACTTTCAACTTCGATGACAAGACAGAAAGCGACCTTGAAAAATTAAGTTTGTAACTCATGAGGTCACAATCCGACCAACGTACTAATTCAAACTGTGCCCATTGAATGAATATGCCATGTCTCCATGTAGTAATGGCTTTCAACATCACCAGCAGACACTCCAATTTATGCTCGACTACTCAATAAGATGCACACCATCACTCGAGATGACATGAACACGGTGCATGAGCCCCAACCGCTCGTCCTAGGGTTTTGGGGAGAGAGCAAAGAAAAGGAGAACATCGCGGGTTAATCTCGCCCAGCCACCGAAATCAATAGCGGGAAACGAGGGGCTAAAGCATGCGACAATGGAGGGGGCTTTCAAGCGAATTAAATGAGGAAAGGGCCATACAGGCAGGACCGCAATCACTACTCGCGATCAGAGGTGACAGCGAAACCTGGTTGTCACATTATCAAGAGGACACTGTGGTTAGGACTTGCTATCACAAAGCAACATAATTTTCATAAATTCATTGTTAAGATGGACTTCAAAATGATCACCGAACTTGTTAGCCAAAAGAGTATAGCAGATAATACTGGATCAACATTATTTAAAGATATTAAAAGACTATCGAGCTCTTATTTTGAGTTCAAAATACATCATATTTTTCAGGAAGAAATCGGTGTGCATACTACGTTCTACTCGCAGCTTCCTAGATAATTATCCCATGTTTTGCTTAGTGATAAAGGTAGGATTATAGACTTTGGAGTGAAATGACTATGGCTCTTGCAGGAGACTAGTTGTGCTCTGGGTTTTGCTTTTATATGTAGGGGGAACTCCCACATGAACAAGTCTACGGGACCCGAGCACGCGAAATCACCATTGAACAAATGAGACTCGAATAGAAGTCATGATGAGAAACTCAAACAAGGACCGATATGGGGAGAGCCGGACGTTTGCTGTGGTCCTAACCACATATAGCGGTATGTTCTTAAACCCTGCGGCATCGAACTGAATTAGTAGTTTTCTCGATCCATTCATTCAATTGAATGCGAACTTTATTTGCAAAGGGTTAGATAGGCCATGATAGCCACTTGCATATCCCATCAGCGTCCTGCTTCTGCGGCGATGCTATAAGTCTCGCCAAAAATCTTCAATTCTCTCTTTGTCCTGTGCGATTTTACCATCCAAACTTATGTCAATTCACACCAAACGCATTTAAACACGTCCAACGACATCTTGGTAAATTAATTAAGTTTTTGCCATCATTAGGATTCATCTTTAAGGTTAATCTAATGCATCGTGTTTTTTTTTAAAAGTATTATAGCTTAAATCTTCGGATTTTGTGTCATTTGTATTTCGAAACACATCCATTTAATGCTATGGGAAATGAGATAGTTGATTGTTGCACTTTTCTTTAATATTCAATGTGGTCCTCTAACTTTTCTTTAGTTCAATCTAATCCCCAACTTTTAAAAATTCATTCAATATTGTCCTTCTATTAAGCATATCGCAAGATCATGTGCACTTTTCTCATGTAAACCACCACTTTAGTGTTTATTGTGCTTCTCAGTGATCAACATGTGTGCTTCCTATTTGACTTGATCTTCTGCGCCCTCCTATCACCTTTACCAGATCAGTTCGGTCTGTCTCCAGCTCCAATTTCAGTTCAAATTGAAGCTTCGAAGTTCTTTAGGGTTTCAAGAACAGCTGCTGTCTCCGCTTGGATCACGGATGAAACTCTCATTGATCAAGCAAATCCGTTGATAAGGATACCTTGGTTGTCTTGGCATACACAAGTGATGGCCCTTTCCTCTGTTCCTTCATCAAAAGACCCATCCACGTTAATTTTGAGCACCACCGCATGGAGGGGGAGTCTAGATCGAACGTAACTCTATTTGTATTTGCGAATTTCCCTTGAAAAAGATATTCGATGGACTCCGGGTGCTTATGGTAGATCAAGTGGCTTCAGGTACAATTCGTCTTTGAAACAAGTTCTCCTTGGTTGCTAGAACATTTTGGCAAAGATGCCAAGCGAAAAATCTAATTTTGAATTGCATGTTTGCCTTCTAAATTCTATTCCACAATTCTCTAGGGGTTGGAAAAATCAATGATGCTCGATCCTGTTTAGGAGTTTCTGCCCATGCCCTGAGGTTGTTGATGTAAACTTGCTTGTTTTGATCGCCTTTCACATCAATTTACTTCTGGGAGTTGAGAATTTAAGGGGATGGCTAAAATCTCCTAGAATGTTTCGCAGTTGAACACCTCTCTCACTCTATTTTCATTCCATCTAATTTCCTCCCTGATTATCAACTCGGATACCCGAGTTGGATCCTCTTTGTTCGTAGGACCTCCAATCACACCTCGCAGCAACCCCCGATCTTCTCTTATGCTGATTTTCTCTCTATTTCTAACCACCCATTAGATAAATCAGTTTATAACATTTCGGCCCATAAGCAAACTTTGTCACCCCCAAGAGGGTAGAGCCTTTTTCTACATGCAATAAATCCATATGAGGATAGTAAAATTTTTTAAAGATCCAATTCCAAAGAGAATGTGCATTTTGAATTAGCCTCCATGCTTGCCGACTCAAAATAGCCTCATTGAATTTAATTAGGTCTCTAAATCCTAAACCATGCTCATCCTTCCTCGCTTTATGAGTATCTCAGTTTCTCCAATGCAACCCTGTCTAGTTTTCATTAGTTTTTCACCAAAATGCAGTAATTTTCTTTCAATAGCTTGGCAAATGGATAAAGGAATTTTAAAAATGGACGTTGCATGTTGTGGTAGAGCTTACATAATAGTTTTGAGGAGAATTTATTTCCTTGTCTTGGACAAGGACTTCTCTTTCTAGTTCTCTACTTTCATCTTTGCTCTTGCGAGGATCTAAGCAAACATTTGCTTTTTAATAACTCTAGTCAGATGGTACATCCAAATATGTCCCCATCCTCTCTAACTCCAGTACTCTCATTTATATATGACTTGTTCAAGTTTATGGCTTGTCTTGATACCAAGCAATATTGACCAAGGACCGTTGTCACATGTTGACATCCTACAACGTTTCCTTCAAGAAAGAGTATTAAATTATGCACAAAAAGCAGGTGAGATATAGATGCAGTCCATCCGGCTAACCGCGATTTCTAGTTATCAAGAATTTCTCGTCCGGACTCGGGTCCATTGATCCTAATAAACCATAGCCATCGGTGTCGCCAGTCCGGCATGGGTTCCACGTTTCGGTGACGCAAGATCTTAGGCTGCGATTCCGAAGTAGAGAGGCAAGTATTTTCTATTTATCACCAGACGCCATCAAGAATCTGACAGAGCCATGTGGTGGGGGGTGATTGTCCTCGACCTTTTGACTCGTTCGAAGTGCTGGTCCAACAGGCGTTCATCTCAACAAAGAGTAGGCAGTGGCAGTTGATCCAAAACCAAACAACCTTCGCGTTTTTGTCCATCCAAGCAGCAAAACCTTTTCTTGTTTTTGTCTTTTATAAGGAAAAAAGAAAAAAAAAAGACTTTCTGGTGAACCATTTCAATTTCTTGTTATCGTTCGCAATCCCAACTTGCTCCTACGATCCAAACGAATCGGTACCATCGTGCAAGAAATCACCCCCACCGTCAAATCAGATCCTTACGGCCCCATTCAGTCCCTACCCTCTTTCTCTTTCTCTCCATACATCTTTAGGTAGCTGTCTTATCTTGCTTGTGGCCCTCCCTCATTTATTTGTAGTTGAAGATTTCGGGAAAGAGCTTCCAGAATCGTGTAGTTCTGCATGCAACCCGTCGATTCTATTTCAAGTTCCACTCCCAACAATCCATTAAACATCCGACAGCAGCCCATCACCAAACCCTACCTTCTTGTCCATTTGAAAATCCCTCTCTTCTCCATCCCTCTCGTTATTAGTACTCTCCCCCGCAAGAACAGGGGACGCACCGCAAATCAACCGTCAGAAAGAGAGAGAGAGAGAGAGAGAGAGAGATGGTGAACTTCGTGGCGATCCAGAAACCACTCTTGCATGGCCTCATGAAGAGGGCCGGGATCCGCCCCTACGCGGTGGAGATCGAGCCCGGCACCGTCATGAACTTCTGGGTGCCACGGGAGACCGTCAAGAAGCCCGACAAGAAGGCCAAGGGCAAGGACGAAACCCTTCTTGTCAACCCCACGAAGCCCGCTGTCGTCCTCATCCATGGCTTCGCCGCCGAGGGCATCGTGACCTGGCAGTTTCAGGTCGGCGCGTTGACGAAGAAGTACGCCGTTTACATCCCCGACCTCATATTCTTCGGTGAGTCGGTCAGTGACACGAGTGACCGGTCACCGGCATTCCAGGTAGGGTTGAGCTTGCTTCAAGAAGGAGCAAGATAAATAATGCATAGCCATCTGCACTTCAAATTATACTCAGCTAAATGGACATAATTCAGTCCAACTGACTTGAGTGTGTGAATTCCCTATTGTAGCCAATATTGTAGTTTATGTTAGAAGATTAGTATATTCGCAAATACATTAACAATTTCGAAGTTTACTTAGACTTTAGAGGAATAGGTCAACTTGAAAGATTTCAACCTTGAAAAACCAATTTCTTTTTTCATACACAATTTGTAATACACATATCATTTGTAATCACATCACCAACCTAGCAACATTGGGCGGTTCAGTTTGGTTAACAAAATCAAATCCGGGTTGACACATAATCTCTGATTTTAATTTCCATATAATTCTTTTTTTTTAATCAATTTTTCAGGCCAAGTGTGTCGTGAAGGGGCTGAGGAAGCTCGGCGTCGAGATGTGCACGGTGGTTGGGTTTAGCTATGGCGGGATGGTGGCGTTCAAGATGGCAGAGATGTACCCGGAGATGGTCCGAGCCATGGTGATATCGGGGTCGATACTAGCCATGACGGATTCGATCAGCGAAGAGGCACTACAAAGGCTTGGGTTCTCTTCTTCATCAGAGCTCCTGTTGCCGACGTCGGTGAAGGGCCTAAAGGCGCTTCAGTCGGTCGCCATGCACCGGAAGATTTGGTTCCCTGACCGGTTTCACAAGGACTACCTTGAGGTAACATTGTGGTCATTACCCCTAGTCATTATAAACAAAACCTACATTTAAATTTTCGGATATATTTTCCAATATAAAAACTCAATATCTATGTATCCATATCTATACACATAGTATACCGTATTTCATTAGTTTTGTTTGCTTTTTTCTTTTTACGGACAACTAGGAGTAGCTTCTTTTCACTTTCAAGTGACTCCGATTATGTGCTTGTCCTAAAAATTGATATCTTGACTTTTGTTTTTAATAGGAAATTGCAAATATAAAATGACATGGTAAGATCGAGAAAGACTAACATCTCCCTTGTTAGTTCATACGTAAAATTGATCGAATTAACCCAATTAACAAAACATGAAAATATTTAACACTTAATTTGCACAATTAAAATATTTAGGACTAATTTAGCAAAGATACAATAGATTTAAAACTTTGAGCACAATCTTTCCTGGATGATTACCACCATGTCGTGTAAAAAAATTAAGGTCCAATGTCCCCACAACTTGTGGACGATGTAGTACACGACACGCAGAACTCGTTGAAATTTGATCAACATAGCATCCCCCACCTTAAAGTCCGGAAAAGGACTTCCAGCTACAATACCTACTTTGTTAACATCAGTTAACAATCTTAAGTACGAAAGCTTAGGTGTGCAAATGGGATCGTAAGCGAAGCCAAGATTTCATCTTGTCTTGACGACGAGACACTCTCTCTTTTGCCTTAGCCCCTTAGCGGAAAAATTAATGATAATGATAACAATAATGTCGTGGATACTAAGACCGCTCTAGAAAATTTAATTTCGTTATATAATATGAGAAATCACGATTAGGGTACTCCGGAATTATGGTATTCGCATTGCGGGCTTCGCATTTTCTAGCTCGCGATGAACTGTGCTGTTGGATTGGACTGGGTCGGCCCGACGAGATGATCCCAAGACATCAAAAGAGCATGGGAGGTTTACCTGACCCTCTTAGAAAAGGACTTTGAAATGATACTTCATCATCTCTGGACCCAGCTCCTGGAAAACCCCTGTTTTGACCCAACTCTCTTTTTCCCCAATGTGCAAACGACAGGTGATGTTCACAAACAGGAAGGAGAGATCTGAGCTGTTGGAGGCTCTTGTCATTAGCAACAAGGATGCCTCCATTCCTAACTACACCCAGGTAATTGTCATGCCTCTCTGTTTCATTCTATGAGTCCATGGATCTCATTCATCCATAGAACTGAAACACTGACCATCTCCAATTTCTTGGATGAATTTTGCAGAGGATACATCTCCTCTGGGGTGAACAAGATCAGATCTTTAAACTGGAGCTGGCTCAGAACATGAAAGAGTATGTACCCTTAAATCACACTTCTACCGGGTTTTTTTTTTTAAACCAAAAGAACAGTTGTCCATAACCCAAGTTCACTATACTCAAGGAAAACCGATGTCAGCTCGAGAATCATGTGGCGCATGAGTCGAACATATCTGATGGCGTGACAAGCAATGTTTTATCACGTCGGCCGTATAATGATTCTACCTAATGATATCTAAGCATGAATCGCCTTCAAATTGAATCAACTAAGTAATATGATGAGCGAAAGACATCAAACGATCACGCCAGATCATTATATGCTGTCCCCGTTGGGTCAGTCAAATGAATCGCACTGACAGTTTAGTTTCGACAAAATTGCAGACAGCTAGGAGAGAAAGCAACGGTGGAGGGCATCGAGAAGGCAGGACACTTGACTCACCTTGAGAGGCCCTGCGTGTACAACCGGTGCTTGAAGCGGTTCCTTGCTTCAGTCCATCAAACTGAAGCTGACAAATGAGTTCGACTCTGCTTTTGTGCTTTCGTTGTTTTTCTGCTCTCTAGCCTCGGTCCAATGTTTGAGATCTGAGTGAGTGTACTTTTCCTTGAACCAGATAAATGAAATGGAAGAGAAGAGGCATGCGAATATGTTTCTTTTTCTCTGATTTCGATTTTCTTTGTTACTAGTTTTCCAACAACTCCAAAAGGGAAAACCATAGGGCCCTGTTTGGTTAGGCATTTGGAAAGCTCTTTGGGACTCTAAAGTCCCTTGGCCAAATGCAAAAGTGTTTGGTGCATTTTTTTGGGCGACTTTGGCGAGATGCACGGTGCATCTCCAAGTGGCTCTAAGGACCTTTAGCTTAATGCAGCTCGAAAGATACTTTGGGAAATTGCATCTCCGGGACGCAAGTCCCGATACTATTCATCTTTTCCAAAACTACCGCACAGCTGATCGGAGGCCGACAACTACCGACCAAGGGGCCGCGCGCGTCGACGAGGCGCCGGCGACCGCTGCCTGAGGGTCGCCCAACCCCGGCGACCACACCTCGGTTGCGCGACCCAGGCAGCGGTTGCCAGGGTCGTGCCGCCAGATCTGCGCGCCCGCCGCCAGATCTGGCGAGTCTGATGGCCGGACTTCAAAAAAAAAAATACAAATGTTTTTTATTTTTATTTTTTAATTTAATAAAAGTCCTTTACGGATGCAAATTTTACCAAACGGTATTTTGGCCAAAGTTGTATCTCAATGCAAATTTTACTAAACGATATTTGCATTTCGGAAAATTCCATTCAAATTTTACTAAACGATATTTGCATTTCGGAAAATTCCATTCAACAGAGGTATTTGCATTTTGACAAATGCATTCTCCAAAAACCAAACCAAACGAACCCTAAGTGTACTACGACAAAGTATTGATGCCACATGAAAGCGAAAAAGCGTTTGCAAAACTGATCATCTAAATGAGGACTGAATCTCTTCCAGTGTTCTTCCCTTCTGCTCTCTAGCCTCAGTCCAATGTTTGAGATCTGAGTGAGTGAACTTTTCCTTGAACAAGATAGATGAAATGGAAGAGAAGAGGCATGCGAATATGTTTCTTTTTCTCCGATTTCGATTTTCTCTGTTACTAGTTTTCCAACAACTCCGAAAGGGAAAACCGTAGAACTAAGTGTACTACGACAAAGCATTGATGCCACATGAAAGCGAAAAAGCTTTTGCAAAACTGATCATCTAAATGAGGACTGAATCTCCTCCAGTGTTCTTCCCTTCGTCTCGGGAACAAAAAACGTCACGAAAGCAACCAGGAGAGTGGTCGTCACGGTGAAGATAGAGAAAGTCCCTGTTAAGAATGTGGGAAAGCAACTCAGGACTAAATACACAAGACTACCCATTCATGGAGGTACAATAAGGACCAATTGAATTAAATCAGTTGGGACGTACCTCCCGTGCTCCAATCCAACAGCAAATTCTCGCTCATTGTGATTGCCCAGGAAAAGAACCAATTTGCTAATGTTGCTACGCTCCCAGCAAGACCCTTAATGTCCACAGGAAGTATCTACAATCCGCAATTTGGCCCAACAAGACAAAAGGCTGATTAGATTTGATTACATCAATACTCAGAATTAATATATCCACTTTTGACATCCCCCAAGAGCACAAAGAAGATTGGTAATTTCCTTCTTTGTCAATGTTCTTTCGTCATTTCCTCCTTTCTTTTTCATCCCCTCTCCTTGGCATATTTGCTATAAATTATCACACAAAACTTATGGGGGATAGACTGACAAATTAGTGAAAAGATGAGAAGAGGATGGCACAGCATAGATTAATGTAAGTATCCAATCAAACCAGCAAACCATAGCTTCTATCCCTGACACAGAAAGGAAAAACCATCATTCAACATACCTCAGACATTATAAGCCAAGGAATTGCCCCCACCCCTAGAGAGTATGAAATTATAAGAACCTGGAAAAATCATAAGTGAATATTTTAAGATGTGCCAATTATACCAGTAGAGCTGCAGAAAATCGCAAAAAGAGCAAAGTCTTACCACAAGCCCAACCAGTGACATTATTCCCAATATGCTATACACTCGGGATTCTTCTGATATAACATCCTGTAGATAGCAAAGAACAGAGTGAGTTCGTAGTGCATTTAGTTTCCCATAACATAACATCACATGAAAACTCTATTGGAAAGCACGACATGAGAGCACTGCAATTTTACAAACCTCTAGATAGAAGGCAACTGAAACAATAAGAAGGCTGATAGCCATCCCAGCAGACGAAATCTGTAAGAAATATTCTTCAGATTAGGCTGCTTTGTAGCTAGAAAAAATTTGACAGGAAAGTATTATCAAACTTACAATAAGAAGCAGCCTGCGACCGGCTTTGTCCATCAGCCATACAGCTACTCCAGTGGCCACAACCTAAGTCATTAAAAGAGAGATGGTCAGAGAAGAATACCACATCTTTGGCATCTCATGTGAAGCTTCAAATCACATCAGTTCACATGATAGACAATCCGCATGAAATGACTGAGAGATGCACTTAATAAAATACCTGGATTACCCCGAGGCCAACTGTTGCAGCATTGCTTGATGAAACTCCTAAAAAATTCACCGAGCATCTTAGGTTCTTGCAAAAAAAAGGATATTCTTTTTTTTTTTTTTTTTAACGAGACCATTAACCTAGACCAGAAGATTTGCGTTGAAAAATAAAAGGAAAATGAAACATTGATAATCGTTGCATCATCGCGGGCCTGTCTGGCTTAATTCCTGGAGCAGGATTTATGTTCTGGACTGCTCTTCTCATAGCATTAGTCAGTTTCTAGATTCAGTGTACTTGTTAAACCTCTGTTGCTCTATTATCTATGATGACCAGACCCCTCCCATGCATGTCAAGACCTGAAAAGGAGTACCCAGATGTGCCCACTAAAGTGTAATTATTTGGGGATAGGTCCTAATAGTAATTCAATTCACAGACTTTTCCCACCAATATACTCGTTTGCTATGAATTATCCTACTCATTGATGTCACAATCTGTGACGATCTGGTCTTGTGGGCCAAACTCTCAATATCAGTATGTACCCCTCAAGGTGGTGGTCGTTTGGGATCGGTCATCCCTATGAATCACTTCACAGGATCTCTCCCTCCAATATAAGACTTGGGGTGTTGCACCACCTATGCAAAAATAACTCTACCTGTTTTTTGTTAGATGCTTGGAAGAATGATTTTGGATCTATGCGTACATGAAGAAACGATTCGACCATTAGCCTTTTTGCTCTCTCTGTGCTTCATAACTGAGCTTTCACTGCAGATGAATGTGCCAATCATTATGCAACGTATTACTTACAATGGAGCTTAGAGGTTTCCAATAATTTAATACCCTCCCCCCAAGCTTCTGGAGAAAGATCTCTATGAAATATATCTGGTGCTTGGTTCAAATAATCTAGCAAACATCTATTTTATGTCTGTGACTAGCAAATCAAGATATCTAGAGAATAAGTTGCATACATTTCAATGAAATATCCCTTCTTCTTGGTCAAATAAACTTTATTTATCGCAAGTGCAGATACTGATTGGGCAGCATACCACTTACTCTAGATGACCTAAACTATGTGAAACTTGCTATCAACAATATGTACTGTCTTTAATTTATAGTTCGTGATTTCTATGCATTAACCACTTGATTAACTGCATCAGAGGGCACTCAGCAGGGGTCAAAGCTTTAAGTTCTATAATGGCATTCTGTTGTATGTTTTCTACTTCTCTTTGGGGGAAAGAAAAGCCAAAGTTGAGATATCAAAGAGTATAATAAATAAATTGTATACAGAAATTGGACATATTACGCCATCATTTTGTCTGAAAGGTCTAATAAGATCTCTGTTTACTTAAAGGCAGTAGATTCAGATCTTTAAGCCTAGACAGAAGTGATGAAATTTCAGAAGTCAAGAGTCAATGTCCTAACCAGCGCTCTCAAAAATCTTGGTGGAATAGAATAAGACACCATTGATGCCAGTGAGTTGCTGAAGCACAAGCAATCCAATTCCAACCTGAAGCACAACGATCCAATCTCTTATGAATAAAGCTTTAGAGATAATACACAAAATCAATGCAGTTTATCAAAATCAGAGAGTAATTTACCATTAGAGGAAACCAATATCTCTTCCTCTTGAGATCAGCAAACCGGATTGTGGTTCTTTTGCTTGAAGATGAAACAGATTTCTGAGGAAAGTAATCATCAGAAGCCCGTGGAAATTATAAATTTAAACGTCATGCTTCCGTTAAGAACATCTAATCCAAATGGCAGATGCAGTGGAATACTGGAATCACCACCAAGGATGCATTATACAGTACCTTAATTTCGCTCACTTCAGAGGAAATATCAGCATCAAAACCCCGTAAAACTAGTAAAGACGCTTCAAATTCATCTGTAAACCCCATTTTGGCCTGCAAATTTTGCCACCACCAGCAAAGGCAGTGATTTAGAAAATTCCCAAGATTTAACGGGAAAATTTATGTCAGCTGAAAGACAATTCTGAACTTTGAGCACATAAACAGATCAATATCTGTACCAGCCACCTAGGAGACTCTGGTATGAAAAATAAGCCAGGGATCAACACCAAGCAAGGCAAAGCTCCTGCCAAAAAAAAAAAAAAATTGCTATGACACATTGCTTGGAATGTAATAAATCGTTGATTGACTTCTCAGGGAAATAAATTATTTGGTTATTTGAAAAGTGACAAACTGAGGATTCATCTGTCTTGAAAGCAGTTAAATAGATAGTTAGCTCGTCGGTCATGGTAACCAATCAGAAGGCATTCTTAGCAAACTTAATCAATCGAGTGTCTTTAACTGAAAGTAATTCTAATCTGATAGGAATAATACTAAGTATATTGAGATTTGCCTTCTTATGCTATTCAAGTTGATTAGCATACAGTCTTGCTACTTCTTAAACAAATTAGTTATCAATGCCTAGTCTTCCCTTCCCTTGGATATGCTTACCTAAAATTGCTAGCACTCTCCAGCTGCAAAACATTCCCAACACATAAGCCAGCAGAATTCCCATAGTGACTGATAGCTGCACAACTCGAAAACTTAAAAAGTTAAAACACTTGTCATATTACCATTGAGATAATTTATGGATTACGGACTGGATAAGGAATAAACATGAGAGGAAAGGTCTGTCTAGTTTCTTCTCCTACATCCATGTACTGATCTGTGGCACTTGTACTGATGTCTACTTGTAGATCTAAAGTAAAGACACGTGAACTTGTGAAAGAAGAAATGGTGGACACTGGAGAAAGAAACATTTGGCCAAGATAACTGAACGCACTGCCTCGCTAAAATCACAGAAATTATAGTATGGCTTCTAATGAAGACATTCAAGAAACAGAGAGATAAGCTGACTATTAACCTGATTCACGGATCCAAGAGTTCCTCTCATGTTTTGAGGTGATATCTCGGCGATGTATACTGGCACCTAAAAGTGACAAATCTTGGTTCAGGCATAAAGTTGACAGGAAATCCATTGGAAGCATTAAGAGCCGTATCAAGGTTACCGTATAGGAGATGACGCCCACGCCAAATCCCTCCAACAACCTTCCCAGGTATAAAAACGAAACGTCCTACTAAATGAAAATTTTAGGATGTGACAAATCTGTAGTACAAAAGCCCAATTGCATGTGTTGGTGGGGGAAAAAGCTCACTTTGGAAAAAGAGATGATGAACCATCCAATTACATTGGGGATTGCAGCAATCATCAGCGACTGCAATTCAACACACGAAGAAGTTTTCAGGAACTAACATATTTAGCTACTAGCAGCCAATGATGCAATAACAGAAAATGAAACAGAAGTAGCATAACTTTAGTTTGCACTTTTACCACTTGCTGTTATGACATTTTCCTTGTAGATAAGATACGAACAACATCTAAAAGTAAATACTCAACTCTTTCTCAACTTGAGAACATATGAAAGCGCTAACTCAAATTGAATGATCACATCTCTAGCAGCTCCTATGATCAAACTACTAGCTGAATCTGCTTGCCAAAGAATTTAACCATAACAAACACCCTTATTTACCCCTTTTCGGCCAATATACTCTGCAATCTGGCCGCTTGCAATCGCCCCGACCATAGCACCAACATTAGCCAAGGAGCCAAATACTGAGAACTGTCGCAACGAAATACGCCCAATCAGTATAGTCAAAGAGCAAAAGTTACTGCAAATTGCTACCCCAAAATGGCAAGAATCCGAAGAAAAAGACGAAGAACAAGTGACACCTCCGAAAGCGAAAGGCTTAGGTCGCTGATGATGTCTTCCTCTGTCGGGGACGAATACCCACACTGAGAACAAACAGAGAACAATAATTATCACTCACTGTAAGTGACATGCACGCAGGCAAAGCTGCAACGTTTACCCCTGCGATCTCATCAGGTAAATTCTAAGAGCTGGCACAGTTAATACTGTAACGAACGAGATTGAATCTGGCATCAACGCTAACGATTTCGCAAGAAGACAAGGCAACCCACCGTGAAACCAAACTGAATAGGGCCCAGCGCCACGATGAGGACGCAGAGAATGACGGAGACGGAGCCGTCGCGAATGATCTGCGCCGACGAGCCCAGGTTCGCCGTCGTGGACTGCCGCGAGCTCATCCTGTACCAGTTCCCAGTGTTGAGCAGCGGCTTCCGGATGTCTCTCCCGCTCCCGCTATCCTCGCTATCTTCCCTGTAACTCATTTTCTTCTCCCTTCTTCTCCCTCTCCTCTGCTCCTGCTGCTGCTGCTGCTGCTGCTGCTGCTCCTACTTCGAGGACCGAAAGCGAAGATCCCAAGAAAACAGGGCCACTTTCTTGATGGGTTCACAGCGAGGCTCCAGCCCTGAGAAGTAGGCAAAAAATTCAAGATGGGAGGGCTCCCGCTTCAACTGCGGTTCGAGGGTGGTGGCACCAAATCTTCTTGGTGGATTTGACGAGAGGGTAAAGAAGAAGAAGAAGAAGAAAGGAGATGGAGGGAACAGGAAAGTCAACGACCGCGGGCTACGTACGACGGATTGAACTGTCGAAGACAAGTTAGTTCGAACAGGCGACAGGTGGCCAATGGAAAACGTCACGCGTCGTTTGTTACCCTCTTGCCCTGCGATCTACGGATGCGGACTCCTGTACTTGGGAAGATGTTTGACGTCTTCGGTTGAAAGGTCAGTGGATCCGAACGTTTTTCTTGCTGCAATTGTACCTTTCATGCATTAGCTGCCTTTGGGAGATAAATTTATGATATCGGAGAATGAATCATTGGGGGAAGTAAATTATGAGCTCGGTATCTGATTCTGGAGGATCATAAAGTGTGATAAGGACTCTTCACCAAACTCAGCTTTTTGTAGTGGATTTGATAATGGGTGTCTAAGGCGGGGCAGGTCCTGATTGCTTTGGAAAATCGAAGTGCAGGCACGTGAAATTACTAGGAAATCAAAGGAGCATGGAACCGAAGGGAAGGAAACCTTGAATGCCGTTTTTGGAAACGGAATTGAACGACGGACACGAATATCATTGTCACATTCCACACAGCACGTTAGGGACCAACGAGAAGTCCACTCAAGCGTGAATTTGACCGAGTTTTGGCTCTCTCGCGGGCTCATGATTTTCTCCATTCCCGCGATCCCCAATGACTGACCGCGCGTTGTCGATTCAGATGGGTCGAACTTCTCTCTTGTCTTCGAGTTCTTCACTTGGTCGAGTAACTTTCTGCGTACACACCAGGCCGAGCTCGACTGTCCTCTTCCTCTACTTGTCTCGTCTAAGTTTTATTCTCGAGATTCGGTTCCACCTGAAGTTCGGGTTGCCATTTTATGCTCCTAGCAGCCTGATTTTGGCTTGGAAAGAAAAGGAAAAGGTAAAAGGGGAAGAGGCTATAAAACTCTAGGGGTTAGGTAGAGGGATCATAAATAAATATACCCTTCCTGTTTATGAGATAGAGATGAAAATATTTTTTTAGTGTACATGTGCCGCGATATTTTATGTTGAAACTATGGAAAAAGAAAACATTATGCTAGTGTTAATTGAAATGCTATATAAGTGCTTTGTTGGTCGGTTCTTAATAGTTTATTCCACACCTACTTTATTTCGTAGGCGTGACCTGTTTTGGTAGATTTAAGATGTCGTTTAGTTTTTGAGCTAGACATTTTAAAGCAATATCAAAGTGACATTTCAACCACGATCTTTATTTTGCACATGCAATCATTGTCTGTAGATTCCACATGCAATATATAATTGATTTTTTGGTTGAATATTCTAATATGATATTTAAGTTAAGTTCTGCCCAAAGCTTATTTTGCCTGGCAACTTCTTTGCTTATCAATTTTGTATGTAGTACTCTGCCCATTCGCACTTTGGAGAGGACCTCATATTACTTGTTTATGGCGTATCCATATATTTCTATATACTTGTGATATCGCTTCTTGTAATAAACTTTTGGGATGGGTGATTTATTTCATATGATATCATAATACAAGTTAATCTTGGCACTCGCTCTCATTTTCTCTTGCCTCTCCCTTTCCTTTGTTGAACCGCTTTGCATCCTCATAAATCATCTTAGCTTTGAAATTCAGCACGATTGTTGAGGATGCAATCGAGAATGGTTAGGTACCATTCATCAAACCTGATCAAGCCCAAAGACTTTCTGGGCGGTTTGCAGAAGGGCATTTAAGCTCCGTTCGTTTTATGAAAAATGATTTCCAGAAAAATATTTTTCGGATTTTGTGGCGTTCGTTTCACGGAAAATAAATTGCTTTGGGAAAACATTTTCTATGAAGGGAAAAACAGTCTTCTAAATTAGGTTAAAATGTTTTTCACTTTTGAAAAGTAAAAAACATTTTCCTCACTTGGTTTCTCTTATCTCACATCCCTACAAACCCTCATTTCCTCCTTCTCCTCCTTCTTCCTTTAAATTATTATTATTTTATTTATTTAAATTCGAATTATTTTTTCTTTTTCTTTCCTTTGTTTCCTAGCTTCTTTTTTATTGGCGGGTCACCAACCACGGTGACAGGCAAGCCTCAAGCTCGCCGACGAGCATGAGACTCGCCCATCTCTAGCGAGCTCAAGCTTGTGGCTTGCTAGATCGACAAGCGCGAGCCTCGCCAGATTGGCGAGCTTCGAGCTTGTCGGCCTCACTTGCTCACTAGATCGGCGAGCCTCAAACTTGTTGGTGAGCACGATTAGTGAGTGGCGGCGCCTATGGCCGGCAACCGGCCAAGAAGAAGAAGAGGAAATAAAGAAAAGAAAAAGAAAAGAAATTTAATTTTTAAAAATAAAAAATAATGAAAAGTCAATTTTAAAAAATAAAATAAATGAAAAATAGTGTATGGAGAAAAAGATTTTCCTTACCGAATAGCGAAAAATATTTCCCACTTCATTTTCAAGTTTCGCATGAACACTAGAAAATAATTATATTTTTTTAGAAAATGGCTTTTTGAAAAATATTTTTGAAAATGTCACATTTTCCGCGAAATAAACAAAGCCTTAACGAAAAAACCGAGTCCGACTTGGTTGAGCCTAAGACAAGTGCAACTTGACCTGAATATTTTTATATAAGAATATAACGGTATGTGAGCTTGGGCAAAGATTCGACTTCGGCCTTATGGCCCAACCTTATTCGGCTTGAGCCGCCCAATGATCACCTCTACTATTCATCCATCCATAGCCACTGACACGTGGGCTTGGATCTTCTTCAACTCCAATGGGCTTTGTAACCTTTAAATTGGGCTTGTTTTAGGCTTGTTTTGTTCTGCATTTCCCTGGACCTTTGGGCCTCTTACTCCTGTCCACAGGCTCGGTATTTGTTGAACATTCAATTATAAAAATTCGTTGCTTTCAATGTACCATTTCAAATGTACCATCTCTCTCTCCTGTCATATGTAATACTATATTGGATTCTTATCAAGCACGACTCCTCTTTAATAACACCCTCGTCATTTTATATTAACTATTCCTTTGATATTCCTAGTCTTAAAATAATCTCCTTCCCCCACTTTTCCTCCCCCCAAATTCCTTGGCCATCAAGATTAGTCTTGTCCTATTTAATTTTGACCAGAAGGCTTTCTTCATCTCTTGAACCCTCAAAATCTCAAAAAGTCCTTCCCCCATCAGCAGCAAGAAAAGCTCCAATTTTTTTACTTCTCATTGTTTCACCTTTCAAAGTGCTGATGAGAAGATCCAGCAGAATCCCACCTCGACCCCCATCCTTCCCGCCGCCACCACCCGCCGCCGCGACCGCCGCCGCCTCCAAGATCCCGTTCCGGCCCCGCAAGACCCGGAAGCTCACGAACCAACCGCTGGACCCCCCGAAACCGCCGCCGCCGCCGCCGCCGTCTTCCCCTCCCGTTCTTGCTGCCACCCGAATCCTTAAACCCCTGTCTTCCGACGGCGAGATCGAGCTCGCCCTCGGCCACCTCCGCCGCTCCGACCCTTTGCTCGCCGCCCTCATCGGCTCCCTCGAGGCCCCCACCTTCGCCTCCTCGGCCCGCCCTTTCCTCGCCCTCGCCAGGAGCATCCTCTACCAGCAGCTGGCCACCAAGGCCGCCCAGACCATCTACGCGCGCTTCCTCGCGCTCTTCGGCGGCGGCGAGGACGGCGAGGACGGCGTCTCCCCCGACTCGCTCCTCGCGCTCTCGCCCCAGCAGCTGCGGCAGGCCGGGGTCTCCGGCCGCAAAGCCGGGTACCTCCACGACCTCGCCGAGAATTTCAGGAGCGGCGCGCTATCGGACAAGTCGATTGTCGAGATGGAGGACGAGGCTCTCCTGAGCGCGCTGACGAGGGTCAAGGGAATCGGGGTCTGGTCGGTTCATATGTTCATGATGTTCTCGCTCCACCGGCCTGACGTCTTGCCTGTGGGTGATCTCGGAGTGAGGAAGGGCGTGCAGGCAATGCACGAGCTCAAGGAGCTGCCTAAGCCACTGGAGATGGAGGAGCTCTGCGAGAACTGGAGGCCTTATAGGTCTGTCGGGTCTTGGTATATGTGGAGGCTCATGGAGTCCAAGGCCACAGCCGCAAAGGCGATGCCGGCTTCGGCGCCTGCTCCGGTGCAGAGTCGATGAAATTGCTTGTTAACGTTGGTCATCATTGGTAATACTAATCAGCATTCTTTGCAGTTTTCTGCTTCTTGCTGTCCTATGTTGTGCCTTTGTTCCAATCGGTTCTAGTGTATGTTTAAATTAGGTGCCTTTGGAATATTGATGGATTATTTATCAGCCTTCTTGATGATCTTAATCTATTAAGCTGCGAAGATGCAGAGGTTTTACCTGGAAAAAAGTCGATACCTTTGTCACGCAGGTTCCTGGTTTTGAGACATTCAGATGTTTCCTGATACAGGAATGCATCACTTTGCAGTTCGCATAACATAATTCGAATGAGACAACATATGGATTCCCGATAATCAACTTACCCTGTTCTAATCCACATAGAAGTCTGCTTAGGCAAAACTGATTTGCCATCTAGCGAACTTTAATTAAGCAGCGAGGACTGGAAATGTTTCCATATTCAGATGCTTCTTTGGGGGAGATGAATCAGAATTGAGCTTCCTTTTATACTAACTACTAAGGGGCTGTAATCAATATCCCAGATCCATTCTTGGGGTCAAAATGTTTAAATTTGCGGTTCGTGTGTTTGGCTGAACTTTGAAGCAACTCATCTCAATCAATGCTCGGCTTATTGACAAGGTGCGCACACGCTTATGTTTGGTATTCTGTCAAGCTGAGTAGCTCGATTTTCTTGCCTGGAAGACTTGTATCAGAATCGCGACATCGTCGCCATTGGTTTAATGTGTAGCTGCTGCGGTACATCTTGAAGCATTTATATTTGTGACGACATGATGAGACTCTTACGCAGTAAGATCATCCATTTTGACATATCAATCCCCGGTAAAGAAAGGAAATAAGTATTGCGTTAAAGAACGTAAGAGTCTTCAGACATGGAAACGATGTCGACGAAAATGCCGTTTAATGTTTGCTAACTACTTATAAGACCAATATATTTGCATAGCTAATGCCTTTGATTTTAGGGAAATTGTTGAGCATCTTTGGTGATTTCAAAAGAATTCATTCGTGGGACTTGCGTAAAAATCCATTGGATTTGCTTATCACCGAAAAGTCATTCATAAATGATGAGTTAGAAAATTATGTTGCTCCTCGCTCCGCCTCTGTTCTTTTTATTTTTTTAAAGTCGACAATTAAGGTTGAACTCCCATGATCAAATTGATACTAACCATAAGTTACCAAGTCAAGTGCCTCCTCATTTCAATCCTTTTTAGCACGTCAAGTGCTGGCTGGTAATCAAATAAGTAAATGTCGTTTACCATGCAAAAAGAAAACAACGAAGGAAGGAAAGATAAGATCAATGAAAGCAAATGGTATAAGTAAGAGATAGAGAACTATAAAATTCAGTGTTCAGGAATGTACAGGCAGTAATTTCCATCTCTAATAAGATAACCCAAGGATGGATCAAACACCAAATGATCAATCCTACCATAACCTGAGCTTCGCGACGACTTCACGCATAACAGTAGAACACCAAAAGATCATCCTACCATAACCTGACCAGGCCAGCTTGTGTAGCGCACTCGAAGTACTGAGTGATCGGAAGCTCGTTTGTGTAATCCCAGTTCCCAAACGCCGGAATCTGTCCACTCATTTTGTGATTATTCTCCTTAGTTGTTGCACCGAACACAAAAAAAAGTAACTCTACAAGAGTCATATGATGGAAGCTTACTTCCTTTCCACACACCCCAGCACAAGAAGCTAAGAAGAGAGAGAGTGGAAGATAGAGTGAGAACTGAGAACAGAGGACAGAGAAAAAAATGAGCTGATCTTTCTCTAGGATTTTGGGTAATCTGCAAGCTTGAGAGTGCTCCAAGCTCAGCCGGTTTAGCCTGGGGAGCAAATTCCCCCGATCTCTAGCTCGGTCAATCGGGTTAGGTTCCCAAGCACGACAGATACGATGCCCAAGATTGTTTATGAGATAGAGATGGATATATTTCTTAGCGTATGTGTCTGGCGAAATTTTATTTTGAGATTTCGGAAAAAAACGTTATAATAGTGTTAAGTGAAATGCTATAAGTGTTTTGTTGGACAGTTTTTAATAGCTTAAGTTTTTTTTTTTTGGTCAGATATTCTAACCAGTGAGATTCTGTCCCTACTTTATTTCGTGAGTGTGACCTATGTTCGTAAATTTCACATGCAGTATAGTTTTTGAGTCGGACATTTTAAAACAATATCAAAGTGAGATTTTCACTCATGACTTTATTTCACACATACAACCCTTATTTGTAGATTTCACATGTAATATAGATTAAATTTTTTGTTTCTAATATGATTTTAAGTTAGGTTCCACCCAAAATTTATTTTGCCTGGCATCCTTTACTCATCATTTTTACATGTGGTGCTCTGCCAATTCGCACCTCAAAGAGGACCTCGCATTACTTATTTATGGTATATCAATATGTTTTTAGATACTATGTCGCTTGTATCACTATATTTAATATTAATATTTTTATCAACTTTTCTTTAATAACAACCTTGTCATTTTATATTAACTAATTCTTTGTTATTCCTTGTCTTAAAATAATATCCTTTTCTCCCTTTCCCTCCATTATTTCCTCGGGCATCGACATGGTTGAAATATATGAAAGGACTAGGTGTCAGTGAGAAGATTCTGGTTGAAATATAAGAAAGGACTAGGTATATTACCTCAGCAATGCTTCCTGGATGAAGACTATTTAGCAAATATTTACCCCATTAATTTTCCTAATCGGTTTCGCTGGTATAAGTGAGAATAAAGGCGGCGGTCGGCGGCGACAGTCGGCGGTCGTGCGGCGGTTGTGCAACGGTCGTGCGGCGGTCTGCGGTGGCGGCGGCGGTCGGTGGTCCGTGAATAAGAAGAAAAAACAAATAAATACAAAAAATTATAAATTTTTTACCAAACTCATATTAATTCATAATCAAAGCTCATATCTTCATACTTGGCCCAACTTCTTTTAGTGTACATCGGCATCTTAGCAATGTATTATCTCGTATTAGTTTAGAATCAAAGCCCATATCTTCGTGCCTGGCCCATCTTCTATTACAGAATATCAACTGAACTCTGGCTTCTTTCCTGATGAAATTGGGTGGTGGGTCGACCTTGTAGCTAGTGGGCCGAAGTAGTAGCTAGTAGGCCTCACTAGGCCGATTGGATGTTACAAAGCTGTTTATATTTCCTAGTGGTGAATTACAGGAACTCGAGACCTCAGATAACTTTGCCAATTCTGCTCTATATCTATCACAGGGTAAGTTGTCTCTTGAATTCATACTTTGTTTGGAATTAGATGAAAATCATGCTCATGAGCTGGAAGTTCCTTGGAAATTTGCAGGGCATTCATGAACCAAGTCTTTTATTCCGTTGGCCTGAAAAATTCCACGCCCACAATTGCATGTGCATTGAGTAATCTACTCCCAGCCATGACGTTCCTCTTTGCATTGATCTTCAGGTGCGCCGTATTCAGTTTTTTTTTTTTTTCCTTATCGTACGAATGCCGTTTTGGAAGTAGTGGTCAATAGGCGATCGGTTTTGAACAGTCTATTTGCTCACATTTTCCTTGATTCTTCTATAGGCAAGAATTGCTTAAAATCAAGTCTAATGCAGGGAAGGCAAAGGTGATTGGGACGCTCATTTGTGTGGGCGGAGCCATGCTGCTTTTGTTTTACCACAGACCTAACATTGAGATTGGTCACTCGAGATTTAATTGATTTAATTGGATGTATGCTACAAAATTGACGGCCCAACACCCCACCGTCAATGGCAACATCTTGCTAGGACCTGTCCTTCTCTTTGCTAACACAGCTGCCTGGGCAGTATGGTTCATCCTCCAAGTAAGTGAAGCATTCTTTTGATTTCTACTACCGAATCATTTTTTTTCAATCGTTGGGTTCAATTTCCTGATGTTATTTCATGGTGCATTCAGGCAAAACTGAATGCCAAGCTCCCAACACCTTATGCTACAATGACGTTGGTGTGCCTCATGGCTAGCATCAAGTGCGTAGCCATTGGGGCAGCTGTTGAACACCGCCTCGCAGCATGGTCATTGAGGTCCGGAATCCGGCTTGTCTCAGCTCTTTATGCAGTAAGTTGTCGTGTCCTTTATCCAACTGATTTATTAGAAAAATTTGTGCACGAAAGTAATTCTAATTAGAATTTAAATTTAGGGTTGCATATGTTCTGCCATGGCATTTTGCATCACGTCCTAGTGCATTGAAAGAAAGAGTCCTCTCTACACTGCAGTCTTCACCCCTTTGTTGCTGGTCATCATGGCCATCTTGAGCTGGACACTTTTGAGAGAGACAATTACTACTGGAGTGTATGTATCTGACTGTGTTACAAGTGAGAAGAAAATAGGTGAAATGAGGTATCTTATTTGTCATAGTACAAGATCCCCTAGTCTCCGACAAAGTATTTCATGAAAAATTTGGTTGAAATATATGAAATGACCAGGTGTAAGTGAGAAGATTCTGGTTGAAATATAAGAAAGGACTAGGTATATTACCTCTATAACGCTTCCTGGATGAAGACTATTTAGCAAATATTTACCCCATTTATTTTCCTAATTGGTTTTGTTGGTACAAGTGAGAATAATGGCTGTGGTCGGCGGCGACGGTCAATGGTCATGCGGCGGTCGTGCCGCGGTCGTGTGGTGGCGGGCGGCGGTGGGCGGTCCGTGAATAACAAGAAAAAAGAAATAAATACAAAAAATTATAATTTTTATCAAACGCATTTCTATTCTTTTTTTATTCAAAAAATATAATTTTTGTATAATTACCAAAAACTTTATTTTACTCAGAAATTGTTCTCGGAGTAGAAAAAAAAAACTCTTTCTGAAAAGAAATAGCTCCCCACAATAGAAACGTTGCCATGCGCACCCTGCCTTGCCATCAAGACTCCTTGGTAAGTGCGAGCTGACTCCTCATCCATCAGCCCTCTTGAATCACTTCTGCCCCAAAATCAGCCTCTCTCTTAAATGCTACTGCCCGTTCAGGCCTGTGGAAAAACACTGGATTTGGGTAGTTTCCCAAAACGGAAGTCACTTAGGTTGCATGCGATAATGGAACACTGATTAGAAAAGAGAAATGAGTTTGAAATTCGAACGATGAGGCATACAAGTCTCTGTAAGCGCTTCTCCTCTCTCCCTCTGCTTGCTTTCTCTCCTCTCTGCAAGCCACCCTCTCTCTCTCTCTCTCTCTCTCTCTCTCTCTCTCTCTCTGAAACTCTTCCAACGAAGAGGAGAAATCTAGATAGAAACAGAGGAAAATGGTCAGCCTCGACTTCCTCCCCTTCTTGGGCATGATCGTTTTTCCAACTAGGGTTTGCAGGCATGAACATTACTTCTAAGCTGGCATTGGATAGCGGTATGAGCCCATTTGTGCTCGTGACGTATCGCCAGATCTTCGCTGCCGTCGCCACTGCCCCTTTGCCCTGCTCCGAGAGATATAAGTCCACGAGCAACCACGTATGTGAAATGTCTAGCTTTGATGAAGTATTTGAAACCGCAGCACCTTTGCAACGATTTAGCAAATATCTATCCCTTTTATTTTCCTAATTAGTTTCGTTGGTACCAGTGAGAAGAAAATAGGTGAAAGGAGGTATCTTATCTGTCATAGACAAGATCCCCCTAGTCTCCGACAAAGTGTTTCATGAAGATTCTGGTTGAAATATATGAAAGGACTAGGTATATTACCTCTGCAACGCTTTCTGGATGAAGACTATTTAGCAAATATTTACCCTATTAATTTTCCTAATCGAGTACAAGTGAGAATGAAATATATGAAAGGGCTAGATATATTATCTGTCATTGTACAAAATTAAGCCCCCTAGTCTCAAACAAAGTATTTCATGAGGATTCTAGTGGAAATTAATTTAAGGCCTTCAAGCAATGTATTATCTCAAATTAATTCATAATCAAAGCCCATATCTTCGTACTTGGCCCAACTTCTTTTAGTGTACATTGGCATCTTAGCAATATATTATCTCGTATTAGTTTAGAATCAAAGCCCATATCTCTGTGCCTAGCCCATCTTCTATTACAGAATATCAACTGAACTCTGGCTTCTTTCTTGATGAAATTGGGCGGTGGGTCGACCTTGTAGCTAGTGGGCCGACGTAGTAGCTAGTAGGCCTTACTGGGCCTATTGGATGTTACAAAGCTGTTTATATTTCCTAGTGGTGAATTACAGGAACTCGAGATCTCAGATAACTTTGCCAATTCTGCTCTATATCTATCACAGGGTAAGTTGTCTCTTGAATTCATACTTTGTTTGGAATTAGATGAAAATCATGCTCATGAGTTGGAAGTTTCGTGGAAATTTGTAGGGCATTCATGAACCAGGTCTTTTATTCCGTTGGCCTGAAAAATTCCACGCCCACAATTGCAAGTGCACTAAGTAATCTACTCCCGGCCATGACGTTCCTCTTTGCACTGATCTTCAGGTGCATCGTATTCAGTGTTATTTTTTTTCCTTATCGTACGAATTCCGTTTTGGAAGTACTGGTCAATAGGCGATCAGTTTTGAACAGTTTGTTTGCTCACATTTTCCTTGATTCTTCTACAGGCAAGAATCGCTTAAAATCAAGTCTAATGTAGGGAAGGCGAAGGTGATTGGGATGCTCGTTTGTGTGGGCGGAGCCATGCTGCTTTTGTTTTACCACGGACCCAACATTGAGATTGGTCACTCGGGATTTACTTGATTTAATTGGATGTATGCTACAAAATTGACGGCCCAACACCCCACCGTCAATGGCAACATCATGCTAGGACCTGACCTTCTCTTTGCTAGCACTGTTTGCACAGGAAGTATGGTTCATCCTCCAAGTGAGTGAAGCATTCTTTTGATTTCTACTGCCGAATCATTTTTTTTTTTTCAATCGTTGGGTTCAATTTCCTGATGTTATTTCATGGTGCATTCGGGCAAAACTGAATGCCAAGCTCCTAGCACCTTATACTACAACGACGTTGGTGTGCCTCATGGCTAGCATCGAGTGTGCAGCCATTGGGGCAGCTGTTGAACACCGCCTCGCAGCATGGTCATTGAGGTTCGGAATCTGGCTTGTCTCGGTTCTTTATGCAGTAAGTTGTCGTGTCCTTTATCCAACTGATTTATTAGAAAAATTTGTGCATGAAAGTAATTCTAATTAGAATTTAAATTCAGGGTTAATATGTTCTGCCAAGGCATTTTGCATCACGTCCTGGTGCATTGAAAGAAAGGGTCCTCTCTACACTGCAGTCTTCACCCCTTTGTTGCTGGTCATCATGGCCATCCTAAGCTGGACACTTCTGAGAGAGACAATTACTACTAGAGTGTATGTATCCGACTATGTTACAAGTGAGAAGAAAATAGGTGAAAGGAGGTATCTTATTTATCATAGTACAAGATCCCCTAGTCTCCAAAAAAGTATTTCATGAAGATTCTGGTTGAAATATATGAAAGGACTAGGTGAAGTGAGAAGATTCTGGTTGAAATATAAAAAAGGACTAGGTATATTACCTCAGCAACGCTTCCTAGATGAAGACTATTTAGCAAATATTTACCCCATTAATTTTCCTAATCGGTTTCGTTGGTACAAGTGAGAATAAAGGTGGCGGTCGGTGGCGACGGTTGGCGGTCGTGCGGTGGTCGTGCGGCGGTCGTGCAACGGTCGTGTGGCGGTTGTGCGGCGGCGGGTGGCGGTCCGTGATAAGAAGAAAAAACAAATAAATACAAAAATTTATAAATTTTTACGAAACACATTTCTATTCTTTTTCTATTTTAAGAATATAATTTTTGTATAATTACCAAACACTTTATTTTAAATTGTTCCCAGAGTAGAAAAAAAAAACTCTTTCTGAAAAGAAATAGTTCCCCATAATAGAAATGTTGCCATGCGCACCCTAAACTGCCTTGCCATCAAGGCTCCTTGGTAAGTGCGAGCTGACTCCTCATCCATCAGCCCTCTTGAACCACTTCTACCCCAAAATCAGACTCTCTCTTAAATGTTGCTGCCCGTTCTAGCCTATGGAAAAACACTGGATTTGGGTAATTTCCTAGAATGGAAGTCACTTAGGCTGCACGTGATGATGGAAGACGGATTTGAAAAGAGAAATGAGTTTGAAAATTCGAACAATGAAGCATACAAGTCTCTGCAAGTGCTTCTCCTCTCTTCCTCTCTCCCTCTGCTTGCTTTCTCTCCTCTCTGCAAGCCACCCTCCTCTCTCTCTTTGAAACTCTTCTAACGAAGAGGAGAAAGCTAGATAGAAACAGAGGAAAATGGCCAGCCTCGACTTCCTCCCCTTCCTGAGCATTGATCGTTCTCCAACTGGCAGTTTGTAGGCATGAACATTACTTCAAAGTTGGCATTGGACAGCGGTATGAGCCCATTTGTGCTTGTGACGTATCGCCAAATCTTCGCTGTCGTCGCCATTGCCCCCTTGCCCTGCTCCGAGAGATATAAGTCCACGAGCAACCACGTCTGTGAAATGTCTAGCTTTGATGAAGTATTTGAAACCGCAGCACCTTTGCAACGATTTAGCAAATATCTATCCCTTTTATTTTCCTAATTAGTTTCGTTGGTACAAGTGAGAAGAAAATAGGTGAAAGGAGGTATCTTAGCTGTCATAGTCAAGATCCCCCTAGTCTCCGACAAAGTGTTTCATGAAGATTTTGGTTGAAATATAAGAAAGGACTAGGTATATTACCTCTGCAACGCTTCTTGGATGAAGACTATTTAGCAAATATTTACCCCATTTTCCTAATTGGTTTCGTTGATACAAGTGAGAATGAAATATATGAAAGGGCTAGATATATTATCTGTCATTGTACAAAATTACGCCCCCTAGTCTCAAACAAAGTATATCATGAAGATTCTGGTGGAAATTAATTTAAGGCCTTCGAGCAATGTATTATCTCATATTAATTCATAATCAAAGCCCATATCTTCGTACTTGGCCCAACTTCTTTTAGTGTACATCAGCATCTTAGTAATGTATTATCTCGTATTAGTTTAGAATCAAAGCCCATATCTTCGTGCCTGGCCCATCTTCTATTACAGAATATCAACTGAACTATGGCTTCTTTCTTGATGAAATTGGGTGGTGGGTCGACCTTGTAGCTAGTGGGCTAACGTAGTAGCTAGTAGGCCTTACTAGGCCTATTGGATGATACAAAGTTGTTTATATTTCCTGGTGGTGAATTACAAGAACTCGAGACCTCAGATAACTTTGCCAATTCTGCACTATATCTACCACAAGGTAAGTTGTCTCTTGAATTCATACTTTGTTTGGAATTAGATGAAAATCATGCTCATGAGCTGGAAGTTCCTTGGAAATTTGCAAGGCATTCATGAACCAGGTCTTTTATTCCGTTGGCCTGAAAAATTCCACGCCCACAATTGCATGTGCATTGAGTAATCTACTCTCGGCCATGACGTTCCTCTTTGCACTAATCTTCAGGTGAGCCGTATTCAGTGTTTTTTTTTTTTTTTTTCCTTATCGTACGAATGCTGTTTTGGAAGTAGTGGTCGATAGGCGATCAGTTTTGAACAGTCTGTTTGCTCACATTTTCCTTGATTCTTCTATAGGCAAGAATCGCTTAAAATCAAGTCTAATGCAAGGAAGGCGAAGGTGATTGGGACGCTCGTTTGTGTGGGCGGAGCTATGCTGCTTTTGTTTTACCACGGACCCAACATTGAGATTGGTCACTCGGGATTTAATTGATTTAATTGGATGTATACTACAAAATTGACGGCCCAACACCCCACTGTCAATGGCAACATCTTACTAGGACCTGGCCTTCTCTTTGCTAGCACAGCTGCCTGGGCAGTATGGTTCATCCTCCAAGTAAGTGAAGCATTCTTTTGATTTCTACTGCCGAATTATTTTTTTTCAATCGTTGGGTTCAATTTCTTGATGTTATTTCATGGTGCATTCAGGCAAAGCTGAATGCCAAGCTCCCAGCACCTTATACTACAACGACGTTGGTGTGCCTCATGGCTAGCATCGAGTGTGTAGCCATTGGGGCAACTGTCGAACACTACCTTGCAGCATGGTCATTGAGGTCTGGAATCCGGCTTGTCTCGGCTCTTTATGCAGTAAGTTGTCGTGTCCTTTATCCAATTGATTTATTAGAAAAATTTGTGCATGGAAGTAATTCTTATTAGAATTTAAATTCGGGGTTGCATATGTTCTGCCATAGCATTTTGCGTCACGTCCTGATGCATTCTTCACCCCTTTGTTGGTCATCATGGCCATCCTAAGCTGGACACTTTTGAGAGAGACAATTACTACTAGAGTGTATGTATCCGACTGTGTTACAAGTGAGAAGAAAATAGGTGAAATGAGGTATCTTATCTGTCATAGTACAAGATCCCCTAGTCAACGACAAAGTATTTCATGAAAATTCTGGTTGAAATATATGAGATGACTAGGTGTAAGTGAAAAGATTCTAGTTGAAATATAAGAAAAGACTAGGTATATTACCTCTGCAACGCTTCCTAGATGAAGACTATTTAGCAAATATTTCCAAATCTCTTTTCCTAATCGGTTTCGTTGGTACAAGTGAGAATAAAGGCGGTGGTCGGCGACGACGGTTGATGGTCGTGTGGCGGTCGTGCGGTGGTTGTGCGGCGGTCGTGCTGTGGTCGTGCGGTGGCGGGCGCCGGTCAGCGGTCCGTGAATAAGAAGAAACAAGAAATAAATACAAAAATTTATAAATTTTTACCAAACGCATTTCTATTCTTTTTCTATTCCAAGAATATAAATTTTGTACAATTACCAAACTCCTCATTTTACTTAGAAATTGTTCCCGGAGTAGAGTTTTCTGAAAAGAAATAGTTCCCCGGAATAGAAACATTGCCATGCACACCTTAACTGCCTTGCCATCAAGACTCCTTGGTAAGTGTGAGCTGACTCCTCATCCATAAGCCCTGTTGAACCACTTTTGCCCCAAAAAAAGCTCTCTCTTAAATGCTACTGCCTGTTCTAGCCTATTAAAAAATACTGGATTTTGGTAATTTTCTAGAATAGAAGTCACTTAGGCTGCACGCGACGATGGAACAGGGATTAAAAAAGAGAAATGGGTTTGAAAATTCAAATGATGAGGCATACAAGTCTCTACAAGCGCTTCTCCTCTCTCCCTCTCTCTCGCTCTCTCCTTCCGCTTGCTTTGTCTCCTCTCTGCAAGCCACCTTCCTCTCTCTCTCTCTCTCTCTCTCTCCGAAACTCTTCCAACGAAGAGGAGAAAGCTAGATAGAAACAGAGGAAAATGGTCAGCCTCGACTTCCTCCCCTTCCTAGGCATGATTGTTTTTCCAACTGGGGTTTGCAGGCATGAACATTACTTCTAAGCTAGCATTGGATAGCGGTATGAGCCCATTTATGCTCGTGACATATCGCCAGATCTTCGCTACCGTCGCCACTGCCCCCTTTGCCTTGCTCCGAGAGATATAAGTCCACGAGTAACCACGTCTGTGAAATGTCTAGCTTTGATGAAGTATTTGAAACCGCAGCACTTGTACAACGATTTTGCAAATATTTATCCCATTTATTTTCCTGATTAGTTTCGTTGGTACAAGTGAGAAGAAAATAGGTGAAAGGAGGTATCTTAACTGTCATGGTACAAGATCCCCCTAGTCTCCGACAAAGTGTTTTATGAAGATTCTAATTGAAATATATGAAAGGACTAGGTGTAAGTGAGAAGATTCTGGTTGAAATATAAGAAAGGACTAGGTATATTACCTCTGCAACGCTTCTTGGATGAAGACTATTTAGCAAATATTTACCCCATTAATTTTCCTAATCGGTTTCGTTGGTACAAGTGAGAATGAAATATATGAAAGGGCTAGATATATTATCTGTCATTGTACAAAATTAAGCCCCCTAGTCTCAAACAAAGTATTTCATGAAGATTCTAGTGGAAATTAATTTAAGGCCTTCAAGCAATGTATTATCTCATATTAATTCATAATCAAAGCCCATATCTTTGTACTTGGCCCAACTTCTTTAGTGTACATCAGCATCTTAGTAATATATTATCTCGTATTAGTTTAGAATCAAAGCCCATATCTTCGTGCTTGGCCCATCTTCTATTACAGAATATCAACTGAACTATGGCTTCTTTCCTGATGAAATTGGGCGGTGGGTCGACCTTGTAGCTAGTGGGCCGACGTAGTAGCTAGTAGGCCTTACTGGGCCTATTGGATGTTACAAAGCTGTTTATATTTCCTAGTGGTGAATTACAGAAACTCGAGACCTTAGATAACTTTGCCAATTCTACACTATATCTACCACAAGGTAAGTTGTCTCTTGAATTCATACTTTGTTTGGAATTAGATGAAAATCATGCTCATGAGCTGGAAGTTCCTTGGAAATTTGCAGGGCATTCATGAACCAGGTCTTTTATTCCGTTGGCCTGAAAATTCCACGCCCACAATTGCACGTGCATTGAGTAATCTACTCCCGACCATGACGTTCCTCTTGGCAGAAGAATAGCCCAAGTGCCATAACTTGGCACGAGAGGACACTTAAGTGCCATAACTTCAAAAAGGTACACTTGAGTGCTAGTTTTGAAGTTAAATGAAACACTTAAGTGCCACTCCGGTGAAAATCCGGCCAAATGGTTGACGTGACAATTTTCTGGCGAGTTTGGTTCAAAACGGCGTCGTTTTGCACGCTGACGTGGCGAGAAAATGCAAAAACGACGCCGTTTTCGTGTCAAACGTGTAAATAATAATATAAAAATTAATTAAATTAGAGTTAAACTTAATTTTATTTAAAATATTCTAAAAATTAAAAAAATTAAAAAAAATTAAAAAAAGGGGAGGTCAAAGGGGGCGGTTGAGGGCGAGCCCTCGCGCCGCCGCCACCTCCCCCGTCGCCGGAAATGCCGCGACGGAGAGGGCGAGGGTTGGCGGGGTCGCCGGCCCTCGGCCGATCGATCGGCGAGGGCCGCGAGCCCTTGTCGGATCGCGGTGAGGGCCGCGATCCTTGCCCCAGATGCGGGCGAGGGCTCACGGGCCCTTGCCGCCGGTCGGCCCGGCCTCGTCGGCCCCGGCCGGGGCCCGACGACCTTGGCCGACCCCCCCACTCCGTCGCCGGCCCTTCTCGGCGGCGGGGAGGTGGCAGGGCCCGTGAGCCCTCGCCTAGATTTGGGAGCGGGTTGCGACCCTTGCCCCGGATCTAGGGGAGGGCTCGCGTGGGGCGAGGGTCACGGGCCCTCGCCGCCTCCCGCCACCGCCGGGAAGGGCCGACAACGGAGTGGGGAGGATCGGCCGAGGTCGCGGGCCCGGCCGGGGGCCAACAAGGTCGGCCGATCGGCGGCAAGGGCCCGCGAGCCCTCGCCCGGATCGGGGGGAGGGTTGCACAGCCCTCGTCATGATTCGGCGAGGGCTCGTGGCCCTCGCCGCCGGTCGGCCAGGGGCCGGCGACCCGGGCCGACCCTCCCCCCTCCGTCATCGGCCCTTCCCGGCGACGGCGGGGAGGTGGCGGCGGCGAGGGCTCTACCCTCAGCCGCCCCCTTCGACCTCCCCTTTTTTTTTTTAAAAGAATGTTTTTAAATGTTTTTAATTTTTCTTAAATTTGTTTTAATTTTTTGAATATTTTAAATAAAATTAAGTTTAAATCTAATTTAATTAATTTTTATATTATTATTTACACGTCGACACGAAATGGCGTCATTTTTGCATTTTCTCGCCACGTCGGCGTGCAAAACGATGCCGTTTTGGACCAAACTCGCCGCAAAATTGCCACGTCAGCCATTTGGCCGGATTTTCGCCAGAGTGGTACTTAAGTGTTTCATTTAACTTCGAAACTGGCACTCAAGTGTACCGTTTTGAAGTTATGGCACTTAAGTGTCATCTCGTGCCAAGTTATGGCACTCCAGGTGTCCCAAACTCCGTTCCTCTTTGCACTGATCTTCAGGTGCGCCGTATTCAGTGTGTTTTTTTTTCCTTATCGTATGAATTCCGTTTTGGAAGTAGTGGTCAATAGGCGATCGGTTTTGAACAGTCTGTTTGCTCACATTTTCCTTGATTCTTCTATAGGCAAGAATCGCTTAAAATCAAGTCTAATGCAGGGAAGGCAAAGGTGATTGGGACGCTCGTTTGTGTGGGTGGAGCCATGCTGCTTTTGTTTTACCACGGACCCATCATTGAGATTGGTCACTCGGGATTTAATTGATTTGATTGGATGTATGCTACAAAATTGACAGCCCAACACCCCACCGTCAATGGCAACATCTTGCTAGGACCTAGCCTTCTCTTTGCTAGCACAACTGCTTGGGCAATATGGTTCATCCTCCAAGTAAGTGAAGCATTCTTTTGATTTTTACTGTCGAATCATTTTTTTTTCAATCGTTGGGTTCAAATTCTGTTCTCTAAGAAGTTTTCCTCCAATCTCTATTTGTGCTCTTATTCCAAGTTTCCAAAGTTTTATTATATTCTTTTGCTTCTAGGTATTAGAGCTAGAGATGAAATGCACAAATTCCGTTCAATAAGTAGTTCATTTAGATTATCTTTTTATATTGCAAAATTTGAGGAATCTAGTGGAGAATTACTACACTAAAGTGGCCGATGTTGAAGCATTCGATGCTTAAAGAAAAGGAAGATAAAGACTTATTCGTAGAGTCTCCAAAGAAAGATCACAAAGCATAGTAAGCCATAGAGGAAACAATATTTGAAAAGGTATCGAGTATAGAGGCTATAAAAGTAGTGTGGGATATTTGGCAACAATCTTACAAATGTGATAATAATGTTAGATGGGCGTAGCTTTAAACAATTTGAGGAGATTTTAAGTTTTTGCGTGTGAATGACTCTGAATTCAAGTTTTTGCACGTGAATGACTTTGAATTAATCTTGGCATACTTTGATCGTATGCAATAACCAATTGAGGGTAGAAGGAAATGTGTTAGCCCCGATGTTGGAGCAGTTGATGGGTTCATTCTGCTCGCATGAGCTAAGAATAAATTAAAATTCCATAAATTCGAATATCGAGCAAGCATTGCAGAGTCAGGTTGCTCAATCAAGTTGAGAAGGTTGTCAAGGTAGCCGAGGTCATGGAGATGGTGGAGGACGCAGAGGTGGAAACTATATTCCACTGGAAAATATTAAACATGTGACAAATCAAAGGTCGAGTGTTTTAAGTGCAACATATTCAAACATTGCAAATCCCAATGCCAAGCAAAGGTGGCATACAAGCTAGTGGAACAGGCACGTTTCATCGATATTTGAAAGGAATTGTTCTTGCAGTTGGATAAGACGGCTCATGTGAAGTCAACTTTAAAAAAAAAATTCCGTAATAGGTAAATCTAACATTGATATCAAGTCAAAAGATGATACAATGTTATTATTGCATATGTTTACTTTGTGCCAGGATTATTTTGCAATTTGTTAAGTGTTGATCAACTTTCAAAAAGGCCACAAAGTACAGATTGAAAATGGAGGTTGCAACATTGTATGAGTAAACAATAAGGTTGACTCCAACGATTCAAATGACAAAGCACTATATATTCCCTTTGACTCTTCAAATGAAGAATCTTAGAGTTTTCAAGAGATGATGAAAGATAGTAGCTGGCTGTGGTATTTTTGATTTGTTCATCTAAATTTTTGTGGATTAAAATTACTTATCTAGAAAAAGGTGGTCACTAGTATGCCTATGATTGATAGCCCTGATCGCTCATGCGAAGAATGTTTTGTTGGAAAACAACATTGAGAATCATTTCTAGCTTGAAAAGCTAGAATATCAAAACAACCTTTGAAGTTGCTACATACAAATATTTGTGGTCTTTTTGAGCTCGAATCATTGGGACAAACAAGGTACATGCTAATTTTTGTGGATAATTTTACTAGAATAATATGGGTATATTTGATAAGAGAAGAATCTGAATTTTTTGGCAAATTGAAACAATAGTTTATGTTGAAAAACATAATGGCTTTAATATAAATATGTTGAATTTGATAAATATTTTATAATTCATGGAGTGAAATGTCATTTAATTGTTAGCTATATTCCTTAGCAAAATGGTATTGTAGAAAGAAATAACAAGATAATTTTTTAAATGGCAAAAAGTATGCTAAAAGCTAAAAATTTATACAAAAAGTTTTGGGCAAAAGCCGTTGCATGTGCTGTACTTGTGCTAAACAATTGTCCAATGATGAGGGTTCTTGAAGGAACCCTAGAAGAGGCGTGGAGTGGTCAAAGGCCAGATGTTTCTTTCTTACGAGTATTTGCTTTCGTGGTAGATCTCCATATACTAGATGAACAGAGAAAAAAGTTGGATGATAAAAACTAGAAATACGTCTTCATCGGCTCCATTGGCATGACTAAGAGTTATAAGCTATTTAATAAAACCATGAGAAGGTAATTATCAACCAAAATGTCCATTTTTGTTTTTTGAAGCTAAAGCTTGGGATTGGAACCAAAAGTTTGACCAAAAAAGCATCATTGAAGATGAACCATTAATGGGAGAAATAGGAAATTTTCAATTAAAGATCCATCACCATTGAAAGATGAACCATTGTTGTACAAGATGAAGTACAAGCTTCACGGTTAGGTTTACCGATATAAAGGCAAGCTAGTCGAAAAATGATACAAGAAAAAGGCCAAGTGTTGATTACTATGAAGTATTTGCACTAGTGGCCGAATAGGTACCATTCGGATGATCATCGTACTCACAGCTTAGATACATTAAAAGATCCACCAAATGGATGTGAAATCAGCAACTTTAAATGATTTACCCGAAGAGAAAGTCTATGTGAAACAATCACAGGATTACTAGAAGAAAAGGCATGGAAATCAAGTTTATAAACTGAAGAAGGCATTGTAAGAGTTAAAACAGATACCTGGAGCTTGATATATGTGAATCAACATGAACCTATTAGAGCATGGCTTTCAAAATGCCCCTTTGAGCATATACATTATATCAAGTCAAACACCAATGGTGACATAATAATCATACACCTTTTTTTTTTTTTTTTTTGATGACTTGATATTTACAAGAAGCTATGAAAAGATTTTTGTTGAATTCAATGAGGCTATAACTTGAGACGGTAGATTTATGAATGATGTACTATTTTCTTGGCCTCGAAGGGAAGTAGACAAATGATGACATGTTTATTTTATATCAAAAATATGATATTTTGAAGTGATTCCCTTTTAACCAAGCTAAGGATCCAAGGTAGCCCCTCGTTTACAAGATGGAATCGCTCAAATTAATACAGACTCCCATAACAAAACAACTAGAGCTGAAAAAAGAAACCAGTGAACTAGTAAATCCCATTTATTTTTTAAGTATTGTTGATAGTTTAAGATTTTGGCTTCTATTAGGCCAAATAATACTTATTGGCCGGGAAATAATAAGTCGATTTACAGAGAAATCATTCCCTTTTTATATGTATGCAGCAAAAATATTTTACGGTTTCTTGGTGGAAGTCATGATCATGAAATTTTATATTCATGATATCGAGACTAGAAATCGTATTTCCCAAAACGAATTCGTTCTCAAATCAAGAGCTGGGTCCTTGAAAAAACAAGTCATTGCACTCTCTATAACTGAAGCAAAATACATAGCATTAAATTCGAAGGCATGTCAAGCAATATGGCTTTGTAGGATGCTGTGTGAATTAATGCATGGACAACCAAGTCCTTCCAAAATAGTATGTGATGATAAATCGGCTATTACATTAGCAAAGAATCTTGTTCTTTGCGGCAAGAGAAAACAAATTGATATCAAATATCACTAAATTTGCGAGCAAGTCAACAATGGTGATTTTAGGCCAAATTTCTATAGACCAAAAGTTTAGATTGTAGATATTTTGACGAAACCATTATGGTGGATTTCTTTGAAAAAATTAAAACCAAGCTTCGTGTTATTGAATTTCAAAGTCATTTTTAAAAGAGACTGTTGGGATAATAAAAAATTGATTATCGGTGAGATTGAGCACGTCATTTGTTAGATGAGAAGGCTGCAAGCATTAAAGAAGAGTCCTAAAGATTTCGAGATGGCTTCGTTTTTTTTTTTTTGGACAAATTAAGCTATTTTGTTTTCTTTATTAATGATTTGTGGGCTGTTTATTTCTTCTTTATAAGATGTTATCATTGTCATTTGTGAGTTTCAATTCCTATATAAAAGGATGAAGGTATGAGTTGTATATCAAGCCATATGCAGTAGCCCCAAAGAGAAGGCGTTGTCAATAATTTCTCCCTCTGATATCTATTTGTGCTCTTATTTCAAGTTTCCAAAATTTATTATAATTCTAAATTTATCTTCCTTTTATCATCTTCGGTATTCACACATCTCCGTTGACAAGCAAGCTTCGAATTAGCCACGCAACGACATACTTGTCAAGCAGTTGTCACACCATCAATTGTATTTTTAGCCCACCAAAACAAGCGTATAAAAATGGCAGAGCAGCACATAAGTAGCTGGGATTCGATGCCGACCTACATGAAGAATTCATCCAGTAGACTTGCCAATCGCCATATAACTCAGAAAATCTTCTGAACTCTTTCACCCAGCACGAGTACGACGACGATATGTAAGGATCGAATCACACTTCACACTGTCGCTATCGGGGAGAAGGTTCCGACAAGGGTCATAATCTGGGGTGAGAAATATATCATCTGTTGTCGCCTCGGAAGATGGCCCTGAGATATCGGCCGTTCCGAGGAAGTTGTGGAGTCCGGCGTTGGCAACCTTTGGTATGAATTCTCATCTGCAAGCGCATTGCCAAATCGAGGTGTTAAGGAATGAAGATGGGCCAAACCTGCAGGGAAGCAAGATTGGCCAGGCTTGCGCGTGATGGGGAGTAAGTATCGTTACCAAACCATTCGATACAAGAGGATCGATGATTTGGCATTTTCGTCGTTAGAGAAGATCGCAGAGGAACTTTGCACGAGCTACATTATATGCGAAACCCTTTTGTACGGAAAAAGATAAACTGTTACCAGGAAAGTCATAAATGCTCACTGGATTTTGCAGATGATCATCCTTAGCTGCCCCTGGAGCTATCCAATGTCCATGCTTGAATTCTAGCTTCTTGCCTGAAAGCTGAGCAGTACCCCACAAAGGAAAGCAGTAGACTTTGATATACACAAAGACGTTGATAACTGCGTGCCTACTTTAATTGATGGCAAGACGTAGGCTACTGAGGTCTGTGCAGTGAGAAAAACTTGGGTGAACAAGTACTTGAAAATGGCGGTGAAAACTGAAAAGTAGGCTCTATCTTCTACTACAAAATACTGTTACTTGTGCCACCGTAGTAGTATGTTATTGGAAAGAGCAGTACCATACAAGTGAGTGAAAACACTCCCATTAGGTATGTACTCAATACACACAAGCAGCTGTGTATGGTGGTTCCGGCAGCAGTAGCCCGACGAAGACACCGGATTCCAATGTTGAATACACGGGAGGAAGGTGACCTATAGGCAGATGGAGAAAAACAATACGATATCAAATAGACAGAAATCCACCTGAAGAGTTACCGGTGCTGCAGAAAGTGAGATCAAGGAGCCATTGAAAGGAGAGGAGCAATTTCGTGCCGTTCCTTGATATAGATTCTTCAAGCTACTCAACGCCGATGATGAGGCGTCACAAGAAGTCAGAACACCATATGAAAAGAACAGGGAGAGGTCAACCAGATCCCACTAATGAAGAAACAGTCTCTTAACCCATCCAACTGAGCCAACAAACGAAGCAGCTCAGAAGTTCGCTTTCCTCCTTGGGAAGCCAAGGGCCTCGTTGAAGTTCGTGGTTCTCCGCATGAACCGACAGGCGCAATCCAATCTGCCTCAACGTCATGTTCTCATTTTGCTTTGAACATCGTCGCAAGGATGCCATCGACCAAAGGATTGTACTCGAGGCTTATCTACTCTGATTCCAACGGAGCCAAACCATTCTCCCCTGCGTCACTTTCAGCACAATAACATATGCTCGGTGGCAAGAGCTCCAGAATCAACTTCAGCTTCCAGACTTTACTAACCTTGCTCATCATTCTCAAAGATACCTGGTATGCTGATTTGATACTTTGTCTCGTGGAAAGTGTAGTCTGAAATATAATTTTCTAAAAACAATTGCTTGTATAACGAAACTCTCCACCTCTAATTCCATATCAATTTCTTAATTAGCTATAAGATTCTTTATACATGACGAGTGAAGAAAATTGAATATTCGGTTAAATTACTTTTTTTTTTAGTTAGATTACTTGGAACCATCATGTTTCGGCGGAAAAATAAATGATTGTTAGGTCAATCTCGAAGAATTACTCTCAAAATCGGTGTCCAAATCTATTTGATTGGATAAATTAGTTGTTATTACGTATAGTTCTATATCCAAGTGTAGGAAAGCTACGGCTAAAAACCAATTCAATACGTATTATTTGATGGATCAAACAAATCTTGATTTTGAGGTATTTATGGTATTTCTTTCAACCACTACTTTTCATCTATATTTTGCCAAAGCATTAAGCAAAACAGGGTGAATATTATTCATTTGGCATTATTACACCAATGACCTCTGAATTTTAACTTAATGCACAATATCTAACTTTTAATTCATTTAATATAATCTCTAACTTTTAATTCAATTTGCGTTGTCATCTTTAAAATTTTAATTTCTTTAACGTGATTTCTGAATTTTTATAATATGTTCATCAGTCTAATCTCTGAATATTATGAAAATGTTCAATATTATTCATAAATTAACATTTTCATATAATTTAAAAATTATATTAAATATAAATAAAAAGTTCATGAAGTTAAAAATTGAGCGACTGTTTACATCATTTTCCTTATCCGGTTTCGTGATTGGAGTCCGGTCCGACCCGGTCCCCTCGACACTTTCCAGCTAAAAGCTCGGAAGCCAAAATCAGACTGCCGCAAACAGCCAGTTCCTTCCGCCGCCGCCGCCGTCGCCGCCGGCTTCGCCCCCGGGATTTCTCCGACCTCCGTCGTCCCCTCTCCCAATGGCGCTCTCGAGCTCGCCGTCTACTTCCGCCGCCCGAAGCCCAGGGAGGTCCCTGGGGCTCCTCGCCAACGCGAGGAAGCACAAGCACAGCTTCATCCAGTTCGCCGCCATGACCGGGATCCTCCTCCTGAGCCTCCGGTCGCTGGGCCAGAAGTACCGCATCAACAACCTCCTGGAGGACACCTCCGCCCTCAGGGAGGAGCGGGATTCGCTCGCCGACCGCATGGGCAGCGTCCAGCGTGACCTCCGGCGGGAGGCGTCCCTGGACTCCACCGGGTTCCTGGCCGCGCGGCTCCGGCTTCTCTTCGGAGACGAGGAATGATGCGCGGTGAGTCGAGTTGTGTCGGTGCCGTCGGGTGATTTGGGTTTGCCTCATTTCTGTTGCTAGGGTTTGAATTGCTCTGAAATATTTGGGGATGCTTTTGTCTGATGATTTGCGGCTTTGGGATGGAGTTGCGATTGGAATTAGGAGTGTTTAGATGGTGTCTGATGGGAAATTGTTTGGTTCGCTGGCTTTGCTCGGGTTGTTCTGGCTCTTGGGTTTTCAAGATGCTTCATTTCGGTCTCCATTTGATGTGCATTGTGGTTGATCAATTGCAGCACCAATTTGATCTTCTCCTGAGAGATAGTTGACAGCGTAGGATGCAGTCAATAGTCGCGCTGTTCTATTGCGAGTGTTGGTGTAACGAGAAGTGACCTAAGTGCTTAAGCCTTCCTCATGGTCCTGGTCCAAGGAAAGGGGAGTTTGTCAGTGTTCCAATCAGATGTTTTGGACACTTTGTGATGGAATAAGAGATTTTTGGAAGTGAACTGATCACCATGATTAGTAATACCCTAATGTTTTATTATAGCTATACTTTGTATTGAGATTTAGGATTTAGGATTTCCTTCATGTTCTGGTTAAAAACAAGAATAAGATAGTGTGAGGGTGTTCTGCAGTCATTCACATCTTGTAAGTCCTCCAAAGAGAGAGCTTCTTTTTTAACTTTGAACACGCTACAGTGTTTTAAAGCTTACTCGAGGAAGTTGTCTTTCTTTGGCAAAAGGAAATTTACTCACCCGAGCGAAATTGCTTGTGGGAAAAGCATGTTGGATGGTTTCACTTTTTCATGAACTGTTCCAAATTTCATGATGTTTATCATTTGCAATTTGTTGTTCCCCTGAAGGCTTAGAATTTGCAGTTGCTTCTCTATTGTTCCCATAGAAGTTTGGTTGGCTGTTTCACGTCTTCGTTGGGTTTTTATTACTGTTTTGATTCTCATTCTATCTAACACAAAATTCAACTGGTCAGTAGTTGGATATAATAAATCCCGACTTCTGAAAACTTAAGCATAGAAATGTTATGAGTCAGGCTTGAAGCTTGTAATTTGGTTTTCCTGCAGGTCTCATTCAGTATGCTTTGCATTTCATGGGAAGAGGTGTCAGCAGCAACCAAATTCTTGTGTTTCTTTTAGCTCACAAGCTGTAGCAGTCGAGATAGTTTCTTTCTTATTTGCAGAGTACTGATTGAGGTGTTTATTTTGAAAAATACATGAGTTCTTGTCTTGGAGATATGATAATGACTTTTGGAAATATCTCATGCACGTAGGGATAGTGCACTTGTAACCTGTCGAAGATTGTTAATAAGGTCCATTTGTTGATCATCAGCAAGCAAACTGCAGCTAGTGTTGATGAAGGAACTGGGAGTTAATACCTCAATTAACTGATATTAGTGTTTTAAGGAAATGGTAGAAAGCTTCATTATGGCGGAGAAAAAGAATGGAGAAAGCCCAAAAGAACATGTTTAGTGTAGCCTTACTTGATTAGCATAATGTCATTGCTGGTTTCTATTTTTCTGGCTGGGTGCCGCCTATGGTTTTGGTTATGCTGAAGTAGGTAGACATTTTTGTGTGGCTGTGACCATGAGGGCTTGTCAGCGGACATTTCACAAATGTTTCGTGGGAAGTTTGGACCTTGCATTGTGGCTGGTTCTCGGATTGGTTTGATCTCAATCTCATGCTCATCTAGTAACTAGTGAATCATCAGCTAGCCATTATCCAAAGTCCCTTTGGTGGTTGGGAGAGTAACAGGGAAATCTCTTCTTGGTCGTATCTAAATGATTTTTGTAAACCCGGGTGTTCTGGCTCAATGAAGCTGCTTGGCACATTCTTGAATTCCCTTGAGGATGATTTCCCACGTTGGTCTTTACTTCCTTTGAGGCATTAGTTCTTGATGAATCTTGGTCTGTGGACCAAACTAGAATAGGGAAATTTGTAATGAAATGTTCAATTGATGAAGTGGAGCACAAGTATCTAATATAGTCTTCTCGGTCCACTCTAGATTCAACACGCTAACTGCTTATTTCTTTATTATGGTACTCAAGTATGACTTTTTATCTTCCTCTGTCGAGCGGTCAATGGTCTTTTGCATCCTTTCCTTTGGTACTCCCGATATGATGCGGATCGAGCCCATACATTCTTGAAGTCATACATCGCTGATCGCCATCACCAGAGATATACATGCCCACAAGCGAGTAATGTGTAGTCTTGTTTCCACTTCAGTTTTGACTTGCTGGGCTCTACACACCTCTCTCGATCAGCATCTCTGAATGCGCGCATTGATACATAAACGCCTCCAAGGCTGTTGCCCCTCATCCTCTGGGAGAACTTGTAGACATGTAGATAGAGATTGAAGCATATGTGATAGTCCATCCAATCTATCATTAGAAACGTCAATCGCTTAGATTTAGAAAAAGAAAGTAAAAAAGCATAGAAATTGCAGAGAGAAACAGCATAAGTAGGAGTTACAGTAACTGTAGCACTCCTCCAGTAGAGAGAGAGAGAGATAAAGGATGATCACTGTGTCCGGGGTACATGCAACTCTTTTCACTTTAGTTTTGTCCTTCTCTCTCTCTCTCTCTCTTTCTCTCTGATCCTAGAAGAAGGAATCATGAACACCAGAGGAAAATCATGGCTTCGTGGACACCAACATTCAGTCTAAGTATACCCTCATGCGTGGCCTTTCTCATCCGGTCTCTTTCCTTCACATCTCTCTCCAAACTCACAGAACAAAGGGGTTTAAGCACAGGATTTGGAGGGGATTTGCAGTTACAGCGAGATTAATACTGGCAAATAAACCAAATCTCAGCCCAAAGGGACACTGCTTCTCTCTCTCTCTTCTCCCAGGTTTCAATTTTTTTTTGGGTTTGCAAAGAAGACAGAATCCAGAGAAAGAGAGAAGATGGGGCCAAACTTCGTGCAGGCTTTGAAAGAGATGGGTTTGACATATCTAGGGCATTTTCCCAATTCTTGCAACGAGAAACTCTTCTTTTTCCAGAAGTCGATGATGCCCTCCTCCCACGGACAAAGATTTTGCGTTCCTCTTTATAGCGGTGTTTCTGGGGCCTCACGGTGTGTCGGCTGCAACACGACGGAGTCCCTCTTATCCTAGTTAATTCCTGCTGGTTTTTAGACTTTCAAGACAGAGACCTCCGGTTAATCATTTTGCTTAACGTGATCATTGCTGGCTTCGGTCAGCAACTTCCCTTTGCTTCAAATCCACAGGTGAGTCGATCGTTCAGCTTCGATTTCAAGAAAGCCCTTTTTGTTCATATGAGAACCCAAAAGAAGAGACAGTGATTAATTATCCACTTTGCTTTTAATTAGGTTTCATTATGCATGTCTAATCAAGGGCTCAATCTCCTGCTCGTGTCTTGGGAAACTAGTTGAAGGGAGACCCAGCTTCAGTGAAAACGGCAAAAATGGGTTGGTGGGTTTAGCGCCCAGAGAAACGTCCAAATCAGGTGACAATTTCAACTTCAACTCCTCTTTCATGGGATGTTTTAGATTAGGGTTGAGAAAATTAGGGTTACTCATTAACTCCGGATATTGAAGGGCGGAAAAACCTATTTGGGAGATTAAGCAACTCAGGTCCCAAAATGGAGCCAAGAAGCCAAGAAGATTAAGCAGAAATCTCTAATTCTTTGTTGTATGATGACCCAAATCCACCCAGTCGAGAGAGGAAGATGGACCATGGCCAAAACCATGTCATCTCAACTCAAACCCTAGATCAACCAAAACCCAGAATTGATCATCTACTTCAACCATCGATTCCCACTTCAAGTCAACCCAAGCGACGCCTCTGCGGGTGGCCAATTTCCGATACTGCGAATGGGTCAAGAACCACGCAGTGAGCCTCGGTAACTATGCCATTGATGGGTGTGCTGAGTTCATGCCCAGGGATGAGGGCACGCCGGAGTTCTTCCAACGCATTGCCTGCTGTTGCCACCTTAACGTCCACTGGAAGGAGATCGTCGCCCATGGTGGCAGTGAGCTGGAGAGCTAGAGCAAGGATCTTGGGGTGTTGAAGATTGTTAATGAGGTTCATTCGTTAACCAGCAGCGAGTGAACTGCAGCTAGTGTTGATGATGGAACTGGGAGTTGATACCTCAAATAACTGATATCAGTGTTTTTATTAGCCATTTCAAGAAAGGCAACGGTAGACAGCTTCATTTTTTTGGGGGGGAGGGGAATTGAGAAAGCCTAAAAGAACATGTTTAGTGTAGACAGACTTGATTAGCATAATACCATTGCTGGTTTCTGTATTTTCTGGCCGGTAATGCCTATAATACTGGTTATGCCGATGTAGTAGACAGTTTTGTGTGGCTATGACCGTGAGGGCTCGTCAACGGACAGTCCACAAATGTTTCGTGGGAAGTTTGGACATTGCATTCTAGTTGGTTCTCAGATTGGTTTGGTCTCAGTGTCATGCTTATCTAGTAACTAGTGAATCTCTTCTTGGTTGTGTCTGTATGAATTGTGTAACCCCGGTGTTCTGGCTCAATGAAGCTGCCGGGCACATACCTGAATTCCTTTTGGATCTTCCCATGTTGGTCTTTACTTCTTTTGAGGCATTAGTTCTCGATGGATCTCGGTCTTTAGACCCAACTAGAATAGGGAAATTTGTAATGAATTGCCCGAATGATGAAGTGGAGCACCAGCTTCTTAATATAGTTTTCTCTATCCACTTCAGATTCGACATCCTAACCGCTTCCTTCTCTATAATAGTACTCAAGTATAACTTTATTTTCCTCTGTTGAGCGGCCAACAGTCTTCTGCATGCTTTCATTTGCCTATCGCCACCCATCACCGGAGATGTGCATGCCCACAATCGAGTACCGTATGGTCTTGGTTCCACAAATGTAGAGCTTGTAATGAACTCCCAATTTTGACATGCTGAGTTCTCTGCGTTCTCTCAAACGTCCTCTAAGTGCATGTATTGATACACAAACGCCTTTATGGGCAAAGAGAACTTGTAGACATGTAGAATATGTGATAGTCCATCCAATCAATCATTAGAAACGTCAATCGTTTGGAATGCTAACTTCCACCAAAGATGGTCAGATCTAGTCACATCTGCTGAGGAAATCTAATTATTACATGATCAATCCATGCGTGACTGAGTCTAACATCACTTGGAAACTGTTTTTCAACAGAGTGGGAAGTGGAAAGGAAAATCATTTCCCTCAAATGCTCTGCCAAAACGTGGCTTCGGAAGGACTGATTTGGTGGGTGGCCACTGAGATCTTATCCCGATCCCGCTTCATCCTCTCCATCATGCGGTGGTCTCGGACCCTCAAACGGCCTTAAAACCAAATAATTTCTGGCGTGTTTATTTGGGGAAAAATTCTAAGATTCAAGAAAAAAAATATCTTTTCAAAAAAACAATTTCACCTTTTGAGTTAAGATTTTTTTTATTCTAACTTTGAATTTGCATTTTTTTTTTTTGCGTGAATGATGTTATGTTGACTAACCATTTTTAGCAAACTAATTAAAAAATTAGTTCGCTGGAAAATTCTTTCATTCAAACAAACGCATTCTCAATTTGGTTCTAATTTAACTTTCTTCAAACCAAGTTTGAATCATCATAGTCGGAGGAAACTCTATGAAGAAAATTGACATAAGTATTCACTTCGGGTAGAGGGTTTAGCGTTTTCAATGTTATTCTTATTTGGTAGATAGTATTTCAAGCATCATTTACATTGCTACTGTCGGAATTTAAACCATTGATCCGTGTGCGAGGCATTAGTCACATTGCTAGACATGTAAAAAAGGAATCCACTATTTGATAAAGTGGTCGTGTGTCACTGTAAACTTTCTACAATCTGCATTAAGACTCTAGGGTCTAGACCAAGCATGGTCTAATGAGTACATGATGAAAAAATTGATCTTAGTAGATACACACTCAAACCATCGAAAACTTGTTCGATTGTCCACTACATTTAAGAAAGTGAAAATCTTCCACACATCGAACAAACCCATTTAACCACATCTTCGCATGATTAGAATATGTGGCTAATTTGGCCTGTTCATAGATTAGTTTGTACATCGATGGTGCAAGGGAGATATTCCCAAAAAGGAAATGCGATGGACAATATTCTAGTAATCTCAAGGCCCTTCTTTCTACAACCGACGTCTCTCTAACATTTTTTAGTACACACTCGGAATAATCCACCTTCGCAATAGATCTACTTGCATGCATTGAGCTCCATCTTCGAAGATAATTGCTTTAATTTAATCAAATACCAATCAACGACTAACATGCACATCAAGAACTTGGTTAGGCTTTGGCCACGTATCCCAAATCCCACAGCGCATCGCTTCGAAGCGATCTTCTCGTCCCTATTTGTATTAATAATCAATCTTTTAGTCCTCTAATTAAAATCGGTCCATTGCTCGGAAATTGTTCCCATCTGCGCAACGCAACTCTTTTAGATAACTTAATATATTCACTTGGGAACGTGGAAGTTGCTCGTGTAATTAGATGATAATAGTCTATATCGAGATTCAAGATCCCTATGGTTCTGAATTTGATCAAGTGTTTAAAAAAGAAAAAAAAAGGTTAGGTCATAAGAAGAACAGTGCATATATTTGGAAAGAGTGCCATGTTTCCTTTGATGTCATGTAAAGGAACGGATCTCTTGGAGAGGGGAAAGAACCCTACATTCACATGTCACACGACACTACTCTTGACCTAATGATAATATTTTCAAGATAAGGCTAGCTAAGACCTTTTTCTTTAACAAAATTCTTAATTTAACCCCAAAATTTAGTATCGATTTGGGCTAATCTTTACTACAATATATTCCAAGAAATTATGAGATCGGTGTCAAAGAATAAAGACCATTATGTGTTATTAGAAGAGTTTTGCCAGCATAACAGTCTTTTGGCTACTATAAGAATAACATGTTGTGATTCACAAATTCTAGAAAGAGTGAGCCACACAATAATTTATAATTATTTATAATTTAATTTTTTATGGTCAAGAACATAATGTTATTTTCACAATAGATTAAAAATTGTCACCCAATCATTTCTCTTGTGAGAATATGATAATTATTTTTCACTCTAGTCAATTATCTTATGGTGTACCAAGTCCAAAATCATGCCTTGGATCTAAAGCCATCTTCCATCATTTCTGTCGACAGCAATCAAAACACCATCATGCATCCATGTGCTTAGACAAATCCCTCACTCTGAGTTAGTCAAGCTCCTCCTAGATACTTGGGTAACTAACTATGAAAAGCTCCATCAAAATTCTATACCCATTCAAGCTATAGAATTGGAGTTCACTATAAACAAAGATGGCTCTGTATTCATCAAATTCGACCACTTTTATGAGAAGTCAAAAAGTTCTATCTTTCCAACCATCCTTACCATGAGCCCATTTGCTCCAAACGAACTATGAAGCTCAGAAGGAGACAAGCTTGAAATACAAGCCTTCAATTCTGAAGGGCATCCTATAGTTTATTTTAGAGATCCCTATTTTGGGGCATTGCCCATAGGATGTATATTGCCAATGTCAAGTCTATATGTTATCATATTTGGATGACAATGATACATTTTCTAGAAAAAAAAACAGAAATCCTAAAGATCATTCTTCTAGAAATGGCAGGAGAAGAGCCCTTCTATTGGGCCACTTGGAGAGAATGAAAGAAGATACCGGTTTTGGTGTCTTATGGCTCTTCTAAAACATCATAACAATTGGTTTCCAAAAACTCTCCAAAGAGAAGACCACAACCTCATTCTCCTATTAAACCATGCTACAAACCTATCCTCAAATGGGCCAAGAAAAATTTGACTTGTGATTCAGACATCTTTGAATTTTGCAATTTAGCAAAAACAAATCCTCCCAAGCCATTTACCCCTTCCCACATTTGCATGTTTGATGAGTTTGATTTTCCACTTTGGAAAAATTCACAAGTCCAATTGGGTATAGTTACCAACCCAAAATTCCCAATCCCACCAGAAGTAATTCTGGTGGAACTACCATAGAGCTCAATCCCCCATAATCTATCCTAACTTGGCAAATGGAAAATGCCTTAGTCCGGAATAAGACCCTTACCACATTGAGGTTCGAACAACAAGCAAGCTTTAATGCTCTCAAAACTCAAGTGGCTAAAGTCTAGACCGAAGTGGGAGAAGTCAAAACTTGACTTGATCATGTCCATTAGCGGATAGATCAAAGCTCAATGGTCCAAAACAAGCTTCTTCAACTTTATCAAACAAACTACAAAAAATAGAAGCTAGGTTAGTAAGACCTAAACATTACCTTGATGATTAGTCAGTTGAAGTGGAAAGACTTTTGAAACAGATCAAAGAACTCCAAATCAACCAAGAGAGGAAGCACAACCCTTCTTCTTCTACCTCTATCTTTGATCCATTATTTTCCTTTTCATGGGAAAAATCTTCATTCCTTCCTTTGAGTTTCACCACTACTCCATCCCTTCCGTCTCTACTTTTTTGTTTAAACCAAACCGCTCCTGCTCACAGGCATGACGTGAGGTCCATTAAAGAAAGGTTCTTGGCAGAACAAAACCAAAAATCTATAGCCAAATCACAGAAGAATGAAAAAATCCAAACAATTTGAGCCTCCACCAACTAACCCTCCATCTTTATACATGATCTCCGACCTGCTTGAGTCGATTATGAGAGAACATGTCAAGATGAGTATCACCATGGTAGGCCTGTGACAAAATCCAATCTATATAAGATTTGCACTCTGAAGCTTCTAGGTTTGAGTCAGACACTACATCATCCGCTTCCATAGACAATGAGTAGGTTCGACCTATTCCTAAACAAGCCCCATCAACTTCATGATATGACTTAAGAAGGAGATGAAGAAAACATGGTAGATTTTCCCTTCCAGAATACCAATTCTAGGAATAAGACATCCACCTTCACACTTAATGATATCCCATATCACAAGTGGCATGCTAGGTTACAAAAGTTCTATGCCTGGATGATCGGCAAAGTTATTGATCCAAAAAATGATTAGTTTCATATTCTTCTAGAGTTCACCACTAGATTTACAAGTAGCTTTCTAGATTGGTAATTGGCTCTTGCTCCAACATATCATAATACCTTCTTGGCACAAGATTTTGACTAGGTGATTCACATTCTCCACCTTTTCTTCATTGGGAGGCCAGAGGGCCTCATAAAGCAAAAAAGGAAAGAATTCTTTGAGAGAAAATGTTGTTCTTATGAGCGAAAACATCTTGATATAAATTTCCAAGAAATGATTAAGCTCTACTATACCCTTGGTGGAGATCTAACTCTCAAACCAATTTTCTTGTCATTTGTGCCAAAACAAATTGGTAATATGGTTGACAATCATTTCCAATCAAAGAATCGGAGAACCCTAGATTCTTCCCTGAAGAAATCTAACAAGGGATTCATGGACCCCTTGATGAATTATGTCTAAGGAAAAAGGCATTCGAGGAATTCTCAAAAAACAATAGGATGCTTCGCAAGGCTTGCAAAAGACTAGGTCTCCAAATCAAATGTGGCCATAGAGATTGTTCTTGCGATTGTCCAAAAAAGAAAGAGAAGCATTTCCAAAAGCATTCTTCCATAAGAAAGGAAGAAAATGGAAGTTTCTTAAAAATAGTTGTCGATACCATCAGAAAGATCGTTTTGGCAAAAAGAAGAAGAAAGATCACTGCTTCATTTGTGGTCATAAAGGACATCTTGCAAAAGATTGTTCATAAGCCCACAAAAGAAGTATGAATCTTGTGGATGTCATCCCCAAGAAAACTGGAATCTTTCTAGCAGAAGACGATCTTAAGTCAATCTTCTCTCTTGAAGATAATCCTTCCAACGAGACTATTTGTGTTGTAGAAACTTTCTCAGAAAATAGTGAAGATGAAGTAGATGATTCTGCGCATGAGGGGATGTTCATTTTTAATGAAGCATCATCCCCTCTAGCAAGCCATGACCAATTCTCATCCATCTAAGTCACTAAAGAAAAACCTCTTTTGGCAAACCATATGGTCCTATTCAGCTCTTTCCATCCTAATCCTCTAAACCCATTCCCCTCATTGCACTCATGAAAACTAGTGCAGACTTCTTTATCCTTGATCCAAAGTTTCTTCTTGAAGAATATTAGGAACCTTATACCTTGTATTTTACTTCTACATCCGAAAACACTATTTCTAGCCTCATAAGGAGTAAACCCATCAAAATTCAATTCTTTCCTCAGTGCACCATTACTACCTAGATTATCGGATCCCCATTCCCAAATTGAGACATCATCATTGCCTTGGACATCCTAACTCAAATCTCAAATCTTAAGATTATACCCAACGAGCTTAAGTTTCAAACATAGCTCTGAGAATTTGTAGAGACTAAGAGACTCTATTTGATCCAGCCTAAAACCTTGATAAGATCTTCCTAACCCTTCTGGAGCCATGCGCCAAAAACTACTAAGAGTTTCTTACCAAATGTTCCAATCCTCTTTGAAAAACTCAAACTTTTCATCAAATTGCCTTCAAGAAGAATGAGGATGTCAACCCACACAGGAATGAATCCATCAAATCTTCAATTAGTCCAAAAAGAATGCAAGGATCTCATCTAGCAAGGACTTGGGCATGTGAGGCATTCTATGTAGAAAATGTGCCGAACAACTCAAAGGAAAAACGAGATTGGTCATCAATTGCCAACCTCTTAATATGTTCCTCTAGGATGATAGGTTTCCCTTTCCCAAAAGGAAAACTTTATTCTCTAATCTATTAAATGCAAAAATTTACTCTAAGTTCGACATGAAGGTAGGATTCTAGCAACTTTGAATCCACCAGAAGATAGACATAAGATCGCATTCTACATACCAAACCAAAGTGAAAGGTCCTTCCTTTTGAATTGAAGATGGCACCTTCATTGTTCCAAAAAGCCATGTGCAAAATATTCTATCAAATCAATGCGAGTGTACAAATCTACATTGACGACATATTGCTTTACAGCAAAGATGAAGAGTGTCGCTATAAGTTGTCACTCAATTTGCTCATATTGTCAAGCAACATGGCATTATGTTATCATAGAAAAAAAGATGAAGATTGCTGAGACGGAGATTGAGTTTCTAGGCATGTATCACAAAGATGGTGCATTCCAACCAAATGATCATATTGTAAAGGAACTACTTAAGTTCCTAGATCAAAATCTCTCCCACAAACAAATCTAACAATTCCTTGGAATTATTAACTACTTGAGGGATTTTGTTCCTAACATCACCATGTATATGCATTCATTGCAAAAAAAAATGCTAAAGAAAGACCCACCTCCTCGGGGACCTTCATAAACTAAGGTAGTCCAATCACTCAAACAAAAGCTACAATTTCTAACTTCTCTTCAAATTCCCTATGAAGGAAAAAGAATTTTCTAGACTTATACTAATGATAAATATTAGGCAACTATTCTTTTCAAAGAATAGCCTAATGATAAGAAGAGAATCTACGGACATAAGATTGGAAGATTCTTCCAAACAAAAATCTATTACCATTCTACATTTAAAGAAATCTTGGTTGTTAACTATGGAATTAAGAAATTCAAATTCCATCTCATAGGTCACAATTGTCTTGTCAAATTGGACATGTCTTCCTTTCCTTAGATGTTGAAATTCAAGCAAAAGACAATTCCATACCCACGGCTTCTAAGGTGGGCACAATGATTTTCCAACTACTCCTTTAAAATCAAATACTTTGCGAGAAAAAAGAATGTGCCTACAGATTTTCTATTTAGGCCAAATCAAGCCACAATGAGTTCCATCAACATGTTTGCAAATACCACAACCAGTGGCCAAATTCGAGCTCAACTAATTTGCCAAAGTAGCCAAGAAGGGAATATACTCTTGAAATCCCAGGATTCACTCAAGGCCATGTTGTCTTTGAAAGCTTAATTGATCTACTATGGGTTTATCAGCTAAGAATCTTCAATAGATATGGTGGATTATGTTTAAGACCCTTAGGATTACATCCTAAGTATCCATTCATATATCCTTTGATCATCTCACCTACAGATCCATTTCCTTAAAGACCTTAAATGGCTTCTTTGGTATCTGCTTAATCTGCATACAGTAACTGTCAAATTTCCTACAGCTTAAATGACTTACATCATTAGCCAGATTATCCAAGGATAGTCAAATTTTGCGCATTTGGGAGAATTCTTGTCATGGTTTAAGCCTTTAGGAATTTGGAGATTAGGTTTCAAAGAACAATTGAAAGTTTGCCAGCCAAATTCGGAACTTCACACCTTAATCATTTTTCACAAGTTGTGGATGTTTCTTAGGTCAAGTGGAGATCTCCACTAGACTCTGACAAAGGTTAGTGTCTCTACTTTCAAGCCTCAACTAGGAACAAATGATATTTTCAAAACTCTCCCAACAAAAATTAGACAAATCCCACAAGAATATAAGGAACTTCAAAGAATTTTATGCCAACACAACAAGGTGATTCCTTTAGAGATCCGGTGAGAAGGAAACACAATTTGGCAATGCACTAATCCGGAGTTCCTTAAAGCACCAAATTCATCAGGCCTTAAGAGAATATCATGGAGAGGATCTTAGCTCTAACCATGATGAAGCACTCACTTCATCCTCCCAAGATTAATAGGGAGGGCCATTAGCCCAAGACCCACGCTCATCTGATGGTTCATCTTCATTAGGAATCCCTCATGACCTCGTTGCTAATAAGTTTTTGTCACAATGGGAGATCGATAGCCTTGTTCGCACCTTTCGCAAAGTAGAAGATGGAGACAGCTCGAATAGCTTGACAAACAACACTAAAGAGGGATTCCGTAATAAGATAAGGTAGTGTGCTTTGCTAGTGTACTACGTGTGGAGTGTGCTTTGTACGCTTTGTGCTTTACCATGTGCTTTAGCAGGCTTTGCATGGAGTGTGCTTTGTTTGAAGTACTTTAAGCATCTTTCGTACTCTGTGGTTTTCATATCTATTGTCTATAACATCATTAGAGGGACTTGTCCTCTAGATATCTCTTGATGTTTGATGAAGCTCATGCCTATATAAGGCAATGTATTGTGTATTGAAGATGCATACTAGCCTTCCCTAAATAAACCCTTATTGTGATATCTCTCATGACTTTCTAAGTCCTTTTTCTTACTCCTCTAGAATGGTTTCTTTTGATTAAGAACTTTGTTGTTAACTCGATCATATGGTGTGGTTCTAAGTATGCTCTCCTTTTGCCACTTTGTGGAACCTGTGGATCAGAAATATGAGATTTTAAGATCAAATTCAAAAAAAAAGGGTCAGAAAACTAAGAGGCGATCTCCTCAGGAATGGTCGGTGGTGCTTGTCAGTTGGAGATGACATACTTGTTTCGACTTTTTATTCTTGAGACTTTACCTTTCGTATTTAAAAAAGAAAAGTAAGTATATGATTTGACATGTGATAATTATCCTAATTTGTCAAAGATAACTTCTCGAATTTCTACTAGAATTTGATTTACATAAAGGAGATTCCTAGGAAATGAATTTGTTCTTATATTCTGCTCAACATAAGATTTCTTGCCAACTACTTATAAAATGATATTCCATTTTATCACCGAGGAGCAAAAAGACTTGGACCAAATAACTGTCTAAATAGTAAATACGAGTGTTAGATTTAAAAAAAAGTAAAAAAGCATAGAAATTGCATAGAGAAACAGCATGGAAGGGCATTTGGAATTTACGGTGAGTGCGGCACGCCTCCAGTAAAGAGAGAGAGAGAGAGAAGAGGACAAAACTAAAGTGAAAAGAGTTGCGGGTCCCCCATACACAGTGGTCGTCCTTTATCTCGACAAAACTAAAGTGAAAAGAGTTGCGGGTCCCCCGGACACAGTGGTCGTCCTCCCTCTCTTGTTGGATTCTCTCTCTCTCTCTCTCTCTGACCCTAGGGAAGGAATCATGAACACCAAAGGAAAATCATGGCTTCGTGGACGCCAACATTCAGTCTTAAATAAACCCTCATGCGTAGCCTTTCTCATCCTCTCTCTTCAAAACTCACGGAAAAAAGGGATTTAAGCAGAGGATTTTGAGGGATTTGCAGTTACAGCAAGATTAATTCTGGCAAATAAACCAAATCTCAACCCACACCAGACACTGCCTCCCCCCCTTCTTCTCTCCTCTTACCAGGTTTAAATTTTTATTTGGGTTTGCAGAGAAGATGGGGCCAAACTTCTTGCGGGCTTTGAAAGAGATGGGTTTGACATGACACGGCATTTCTCAATTCTTGCAACTAGAAATTCTTCATCTTTTTTCGGAAGTCGATGATGCTCTCCTCCCACGGACAAAGATTTCGCGTTTCTCTTTATAGCGGTGTTCCTGGGGCCTCACGGTGTGTCGGCAACAACACGATGGAGTTCCTCTTATCCTAGTTAATTCCTGCTTGTTTTTCAGACTTTTAAGACAGACCTCCGGTTAATCATTTTGCTTAACGTGATCACTGTTGGCTTCGGTCAGCAACTTCCCTTCGTTTCAAATCCACAGGTGAGTCGATCGTTCAGCTCCGATTTCAAGAAAGTCCTTTTTCTTCATATGAGAACCCAAAAGAAGAAACAGTCTTTCACCAAAAAAAAAAAAGAAGAAACAGTGATTAATTATCCACTTGCTTTTAATCAGGTTTCATTATGCATGTCTAATCAAGGGCTCAATTTCCTGCTTGTGTCTTGGGGGAATAGTTGAATTGAGACCCAGCTTCATTGAAAACGACAAAAATGGGTTGGCGGGTTTAGCACCCATAGAAACGTCCAAATCAGGCGACAATTTCAACTTCACTGGTGATTGTCCCTTTGGTTTAAGTCTCCTGTTTGATGGGATGTTTTAGATTAGGGTTGAGAAAATTAGGGTTACTCGTTAACTCCACATATTGAAGTGGGGAAAAACCTGTTTGGGAGATTAAGCAAACCAGGTCCCCAATTGGAGCCAAGAAGCCAAGAAGATCAAGCAGAAATCCCCAATTCTGACCCAAATTTACCCAGTGGGCAGAGGAAGATAGACGATGGCCAAGACCATGTCATCTCACCTCAGACCAAAACCCAGAATTGATCATCTACTTCAACCATCAATTCCCACTTCAAGTCCACGTACAGCTAAATTCACCAAAATCACGGCTTCAACCCAAGCGACGCCTCCGCCAGCGGCCGATTTCTAGTACTGCGAGTGCCTCAAGAACCACGCGGCGAGCTTCGGCAGCCACATCATCGACGGGTGTGGTGTGTTCATGCTGAGCGTGGATGAGGGCATGCCGGAGTTCTTCCAATGTGCCGCCTGCAGTTGCCACCGCATCTTCCACCGGAAGGAGATCGTCACCCACAGTGGCAGTGAGCCAGAGAGCTCGAGCGAGGATCTCGGGGTGTTGAAGATTGTCAACAAGGTTCATTCGTTAACCATCAGCGAGCGAACCGGAGCTAGTTCTGATGATGGAACCGGGAGTTGATCCCTCAAATAACTGATATCAGTGTTTTTATTAGCCATTTCAAGAAAGGCAATGGTAGAAAGCTTCATTTTGGGGGAGAGAAACAATGGAGAAAAGCCCAAAAGAACATGTTTGGTGTAGACATACTTGATTAGCATAGTATCATTGCTGGTTTCTGTTTTTTCTGGCCGGTACCGCCTATGGTACTGGTTATGCCGATGTAGTAGACAGTTTTGTGTGGCTGTGACCGTGAGGGCTTGTCGACGGACAGTCCAAAAATTTTTCGTGGGAAGTTTGGACATTGCATTCTGGTTGGTTCTCAGAGTTGTTTGGTCTTAGTGTCACGCTCATCTAGTAACTAGTGAATCTCTTCTTGGTTATGTCTATATGAATTGTGTAACCCGGGCGTTCTACCTGAATGAAGCTGCTCGGCACATTGCTGAATTCCTTTTGAGGATAACTTCCCATGTTGGTCTTTACTTCCTTTGAGGCATTAGTTCTTGATGAATCTGGGTCGAAGACCCAACTAGAATAGGGAAATTTGCAATGAATTGTTCAAATGATGAAGTGGAGCACCAGCTCCTAAGTATAGTTTTCTCTATCCACTTCAGATTCAACAAACTAACTGCTTCCTTCTCTATAATAGTACTCAAGTATAATTTTATTTTCCTCTGTTGAGTAGCCAACAGTCATTTGCATCCTTTCATTCGATGGATACGATGCGGATTGAGTCCATTCATTCTCAAAGTCGTACATCTCTGATCGCCATCCATTGCGGGAGATATACATGCTCACAATCGAGTAGTGTATGGACTTGGTTCCACAAATGTAAAACTGGTAATGAACTCCCGATTTTAACGTGCTGAGCTCTATACACTCTTGATCTTCCTCTAAGCGCATGCATTGATATACAAACGCCTCTATAGACAAAGAGAACTTGTAGATATGTAGATAGAGATCGAAGCATATGTGATAGTCCATTCAATCAATCATTAAGAATGTCAATCGTTTGGACTACCAACTTCCACAAAAAGGTGGTCAGATCTAGCCACATGTGCTGAGGAAATCTAATTATTACATGATCAATGCACGCATGACTAGTCTAACATCACTTGGGGAAACTGTTTTTCAACAGAGTTGGAAGTGGAGAAGAAAATCATTTCCCTCAAATACTCTGCCAAAACTGGGCTCCAAAGGACTGACTTGGGGGTGGCCACTGAGATCCTATCCGGATCCCGCTTTATCCTCTCCATCATGCGGTGGTCTCGGACCCTCAAACGGTCTCAAAACCAAACAATTTTAGGACATGTTTATTTCGGAAAAAGGAAAAAATATTTTTCAAAGAAACATTTTCTTTTTAAGGTAGGAAATTTATTTTTCTAACTTTAAGTTTGCATTTTTTTTTACCTAAATGGTATTCTGTTAACTAATCATTTTTAGCAAATAAACACTTGAAAGTTTAAAAAACTAATTCGCTGAAAAATTCTTTCACTCAAATAAACACACCTTTAATTTGGTTCTAATTTAACTTTCTTCTATCCAAGTAAGATGTTCTATAGATTTATCTGACTTATATATGTCAATGTACGATGATCAAGCTTAAAGAATATTTTATTTGAGAAAATAAGTTCTTTTCTTTTTTAAGTTAATCGGAGAATTTAAAAGAATTATAATTTGTGCCAAATAGTTGGAGGAAAACTCTATGAATAAAATTAAACCTAAGTATTGAGTTCAGATAGAGGGTTTAGCTTTTTCGATGTTATTCTTATTTTGGAGACAATATTTTAAGGGAAAAAGCATCATAAAAGTTCTAAACATTTTCCATTTGTACTAATTCAGTCCTAAATCTTTCAATGGTACTAATTTAACCCTAAACATTAGTGCCAATTCAATTCTAAATTTCTTAACTTGATGCCAATTCAGTTATTCCGGCAAATTTTGGTTAGATACTACTAATGTGGACACTGACCGAGTTACATGGCACCACTAACGTTGACATTGACACTTTTTAGTACTATTTTAATCATTTTTCAGTTTATTATTTTTAAATTTTTTAAATTATTTTCTTGATTCTTTTTTCTTTTTTCTTTCTTTTTTTCTATCATTCTTTTCCTCTTCCTTTAGGTGGTGATCAAGCACTGACTACAAGCAATGGCTAGGTGAGCTGGCCTCACCTATTGCTTATGGCCAAGGCAAGGCTGAGCCTCAATGAGAGCTAGCCTTGCTAGATTTGGCATAGGCAAGGGCTGGCCTCGTCTATGCTGACACTCGATGAGGTAGGCTACCCTCACCTAGGCCAAAGCTACCTCGCTAAGAGTGACCTTTGCCCAGGTGATACTTGGTGAGGGGAGCCCTCGTCAAGGCTTGGCCTTGCCTTGGCTAGGCGAGGCCAATCCACTCGGCCATGGCTAATGGTTGGCATCTGTATAAAGGAAAGAGAGAGAAAAAAAGAAAAAAAAAATCAAAAAGTTTAGAAAGTAATAAATATAAAAAAAATTATTAAAATATTATTTAAAATTATCTACGTCAGCATTGATGATGCTATGTAAGCCGGTTGACATCTATGTCAGCAAAATCCAACCAAAATTAATAAGTAAATTAGCACTAATTCAAAAGGTTTAGGACTATTGACATCATTAAAAGATTTAGGATTGAATTGGTATCAAATTGAATTGTTTAGAACCAAATTGACATAAATGTAATAGGTTTATGATTTTTTTGATACTTTTCCTGTATTTCAAGCATCACCTACATTGCTACCGTGGGAATTTAAACCATTGACTCCTGTGTGAGGCATTAGTCACATTGCTACACATGTAAAATAGAGAATCCACCATTTGATAAGGTGATTGTGTGTCACTAATAAACTTTCCACAGTCTGCCTTAAGGCTCTAGGGTCTAGACCAAGTATAGTCTAATGAGAACATGATGAAAAAATTGATCTTAGTAGATACATGCTCAAATTATCGAAAACTTATTTGATGGTCCGCTACATTTAGGGAAGGAGAAGTCTTCCACGCACTGACGATGTACGAATTCATCCATAAGTGAGACCCATTTAATCACATTTTCACATGATTAGAAACTGTGGCTAAGTTGGCCCGTTTGTAAATTAGTTTGTACATTGAACGGTGCATGGAAGATTTTTCCGAAAAGGAAAATGCAAGCGACGATATTCTAGTACTCTCTAGGCCCTTTTTTCTACGACCGACGTCTCTCTAACATTTGTTTAGTACACGCTCGGAATGATCCACTTTCGAAATAGATCTACTTGCATTCATTGAGCCCTATCTTCGAAGATAATTGCTTTAATTAATTCAAATACTAATCGACGACTAACATGCACATCAAGAACTCGGTTAGGCTTTGGCCACGTATCCCAAATCCCAGCAGCGCATTGCTTCGAAGAGATCTTCTCGTCCCTCTTTTATATCAATAATCAATCTTCGGTCCTTTAATTAGAATCGGTCCATCGCTCGGAAATTGTTCCCACCTGCGCAACACGACTCTTTTAGATAACTTAATATATTCCACTTGGGGACGTGGGAAGTTGCTTGTTTAATCGCATAATTATACTCTATTATATCGAGATTCAAGACCCCTATGGTTCTACATCTGATAAGTGTTTAAAAAAAAAAGATTAGGTCATAAGGAGAACAGTGCATGTATTTGGACAAGTGCCATGTTTCCTTTTATGTCATGTAAAGGAACGGATCTCTTGGGGAGGGAAAAGAAACCTACATCCACATGTCACAAGACGCTACCCTTGACCTAATGATAATACTTTTAAGATAAGGCTAGCTAAGACCTTTTTCTTTAACAAAATTTAAGCCTGACCCTAAAATTTATAATTGGTTTTGACTAATCTAAATCATTATAAATTTCAAGAAATTATAAGATGGGTGTCAAAAAATAAGGACTTTTCAGTATTCTGAGTATATAATACTTATTTTTCACTCTGATAAATTATTTTACGAATAATTTTGTCATTTCAAAAAGAAAAGTAAATATATGACTTGACATGTGATAATGTGCCTAATTATCAAAGATAATGTCTTGGATTTATACTTAAATTTGAATTTGATTTACATAAAGAAGATTCCTGGGATATCAATGTGTTCTTATCTTCAACTCAACATAAGATTTTCTTGCCAACTACTTACAAAATGATATTCCTTTTTATCACCGAAAGCGATGGAATTTTTTTTTTTTTTTTGGACCGAATAACTCTCTACATACGAGTGTTTAGATATGGGAAAAGAAAGTAAAAAAGCATAGATATTGCAGAGAGAAACAGCATGGGATGGCGTTTTGTATTACAGTAACTGCGGCGCTCCTCCCGTAGAAAGAGAGAGAGAGAGAGAATCTGACAAGAGATAAAGGACGACCACTGTGTCCGGGGACCCGCAACTCTTTACACTTTAGTTTTGTCCTTCTCTCTCTCTCTCTCTCTCTCTGACCTTAGAAGTCATGAACACAAAAGGATACATCATGAATTCACGGACACCAACATTAAGTCTTAAATAAACCCTCATGCGTAGCCTTTCTCATCCGGTCTCTTTCCTTCACATCTCTCTCCGAAACTCACAGGAAAGAGCGGTTTAAGCACAGGATTTTGAGGGGATTTGCAGCTCCATCAAGGTTAACTCTGGCAAATAAGCCAGATCTCAACCCAAACCAGACGCTGCCACTCTCTCTCTCTCTCTTCTCCCGGGTTTCAATTTTTATTTGGGTTTGCAGAGAAGAAAAAGAATCCCAAGAAAGAGAGAAGATGGGGACAAACTTCTTGCAGGCTTTGAAAGAGATGGGTTTGACTTGACACGGGCATTTCCCAATTCTTGCAACGAGAAATTCTTCATCCTTTTCCGGAAGTCGATGATGTTCTCCTCCCACGGACAAAGATGTCGCGTTCCTCTTTATAACGGTGTTTTTGGGGCCTCACGGTGTGTCGGCAGCAACACGACGGAGTCGCTCTTCTCCCGGTTTAATCCTGCTGGTTTTCAGACTTTTAAGACAGAGATCTCAGGTTAATCATTTTGCTTAACGTGATCATTCTTGGCTTCGGTCAGCAACTTCCCTCCGCTTCAAATCCACAGGTGAGTCGATCCGTTCAGCTCCAATTGCAAGAAAGCCCTTTTCTTCATATGAGAAGCCAAAAGAAGAAATAGTGATTAATTATTCACTTGCTTTTAATCAGGTTTCATTATGCATGTCTAATCAAAAGCTCAATCTCCTGCTCTTGTCTTGGGGGATTAGTTGAATTCAGACCCAGCTTGGGTTGGTGGGTCTAGCACCCAAGAAACGTCCTAATCAGATTGACAATTTCAACTTCACTAGTGATTGTCCCTCTAGTTTAAGTCTCCTCTTTGATGGGATGTTTTAAATTAGGGTTGAATTAGGGTTACTCATTAACTCGAGATATTGAAGGGGAAAAACCTATTTGGGAGATAGGCAAATCAGGTCCCAATATGGAGCCAAGAAGCGAAGAAGATCAAGCAAGAAACCCCAATTCTTTGTTGTATGATCATCCAAATCCACCCAATGGAGAGAGGAAGATAGACCATGGCCAAAACCATGTCATCTCAACTCAAACCCTAGATCAACCAAAACCCAGAATTGATGATCTACTTCAACCATCAGTTTCCACTTCAAGTCCACCTTCAGCTGAATTCCCCAATATGACGGCTTTGACCCAAGCGCTGCCTCCACAGCCGGCCAATTTCCGATACCGCGAGTGCCTCAAGAACCACGCAATAAGCATCGGTGGCCATGTTGTCGACGGGTGTGGTGAGTTCATGCCGAGAGGGGACGAGGGCACGCCAGAGTTCTTCAGATGCGCCGCCTGCAGTTGCCACCGCAACTTCCATCGGAAGGAGATCGTCGCCCATGGTGGTGGCGAGCTGGGCTACATGGCCAATTTCCAGTATGATCATCGAAACGGAAACATTCTAAGTTATGGTCAAATCAGACATGCAGCCAATTCAATCCCCCACCAGCAAACCCTCCTCCACCAAGGCCGCCACCGCCAGAGCTTCTCGCCAGGGCCGGCTCAGCCAGTGATGGTGGCGTTTGGTGGGGGCGGCGAGGCGGAGAGCTCGAGCGAGGATCTCGGGGGGTTCCAGCGCGGCGACGGAGGAAGGTGGCGGCACGAAGAGATGTTGGCGGTGCAGATGCAGCAATCGCCAAAGAAGAGGTTCAGGACGAAATTCAGCGAGGAGCAGAAGGAAAGGATGATGGAGTTCGCTGAGAAGCTGGGGTGGAAGATGCAGAAGGGGGATGAAGATGAATTGGTGAAGTTCTGTGAAGAGGTGGGGGTGAAGAGACAGGTGTTCAAAGTGTGGATGCACAACAACAAGCAAACCATGAAGAGGAAGCAACCGTGTTGACACGAGAGACAGAGATAGAGAGAGAGAGAAAGAACGTTTTTCTCATGGGCATTTTGGCTTTAATTCAAGGAGGTTTTCTTGATGTTATAATCATATGATGAAATAAGGTCTCGTGCAATGTGTGAAATTTTTATTTCCTTTTGAAGCTTTCACAAGGGTAATAATAATCAGAAGGGGATGGCATTATTATACCATTCGTTCATTTTGTTGATGAAGTTGATTTTGTTGGAGATCTTCTGGTGAGGGTTTAGATGATATATGTGGGGATTATTTGGAGAAATAGTAAAAGAGAAAAAAGAAAATAAGTATAGTCAAATAGCACCTATCTAGGAAATCACTTATTAGTTTTCTCGATTTTTGAATTTATTTTGGCTTCCAAAACTAATACATTTTATTGAAAGTTGACTTTTGTATATTGCATTAAGTCTTGATGAAGGGAGTCTTTTCTTTTATAAATACGAACTTCAGATTTTTTTAGAGTTTTTCTGAGGAAAAGTAAAAATTTACAGAAAAATCTCTGACAGTTATTATGATTTTTGCACATTAAACGCATTGAATTTTGATGAAAGGAAAATTTCTTGTTCAAATGAATATTTAAGATCATTTTTTTTTTCAAGATAAAGCGAAAGTTTAGGAGAAATTCTCTCGGCAATAAGTAACATAAGTCGCATATTAAATGAGAAAATATATTTAACAAAATAAGAGAAAATTTCCTAAAATATCAATGTAGGCATATTACCTGTATTTAGTAATACGTACTAAGTGATAAACCTAGCTTTACGAGAATGAGAAAATACTCATGTATTGTACATAATTTCACATAAAATCGACTTTATCATGTATGATGTGTGATGTGAAATATTGACAGAAAACTTGTACTTGTATATTCACGAGATAATATGGAGGGAGAACTTGTATATTTGTTCCTTGCAATGTACACTGTGGAGGGTAATACTTTCTATTATAATATACACCATGCACGTTAATTAGACTTTTCAAATATTATACAGAAATGGAATGGGCAAAAGCATCCCATTCTATTCGCAAACTTAGTAAAAAACACGTGATACATGCACAAGAATTTATCCACGGAATTTCCGGGGTGGCCTGAAACCTCTTAGGTACATAAAGTAACCAGTGCCAAGGGGACCATCCAAAATTTTGGACCTCCCCTGGGATTACATCCTTTTCGAAAGCTAAAATACAAAATCATTATGAACACTATTTTTGAAATCCATCCTAGAATCTAGGATAATTGTCCAAAAAGTACTAAACTTGTTATATGATGATTATTTCGATTTTAAACTTTCTAATTTTATCAATTAATTTTAAATCTTTTGATTATTTTCCGTTATACTTCATTTGGCTAATGTTTGTGGGAAATTACTAACATTGCGGTCCAATCAGTGTCAGTTGTCCTACACGGCACAATGAACATTAACGTGGATAATTTTTTCATTTTTTTTTTTAATTATCTTTCCTTGTTTTTCTTCTAGTGATAGCCACAAGCAAGGGTTGCAACACCATCGCCAGATCCAAGCGAGACAAGGTGAAGTGAGGGTGTTGTAGCCCACACCCTTCGTCGGTTGTAGCTGAGGCTTTGATGACTTGCTTGTCGGAAATCTAATGAAGAAGAAAAAAAAAAAAAAAATGGAGAGAAAAGAAAAGAAAAAATTCAAAAAAAAAATTACAAAAATAATTTACATTAAAGCCAACCATGTCATGTAAAATGGTTGATACTGATTATAGACCCTTATGAAAGTGATTTTCGATTAAAGTTGACTGAATGGATTACATTGCAAAATTGTTCAAAGGTTTATAACCAAATGGGCAAAATTGAAAAATATATTACTGAATTGGTCGCTATATAATAAGTTTAAAACTTTTTGAACAATTTCCCCCTTAGAGTCTATGGCCTAAAGTCTTCCCTTCCCTTGGTCGGGATGAGCTACACTAACAAGACCATGTAATTCAACTAATGCACAAGTTTAAAATATCGTAATTTTCAATTAGCATGTGATTTCAAATCTTCGTGCAAATCTATATCAAAATGCAAAATCAATCAGTCTTGTGGTTCAATCAGCATGAGAGTCCATAGATTAGTTAGTGTGCATGTTCAATTTAACACGCAAAATCAATCATCGTGCAGTTCACATTTGACTTGTAATTCCAAACATCTGGCAAAATATTCCCATGTAGTACGCGATCCTGTTTCAACTTCAACTAGCTTGTTCAACATTCAACTCAATTCATAACGTTCAGACCGATCCCCTCAGTACGCGAGCAGGGGTCGGCTTTATTTAGTAGGAATTTTTCTAACCAAAAGCATATATAGCATGTTCAGCAGAGTGACGACATGATTGGGAAGAGTAGAGAAGATAAGAGCTTGAGCCTAGGATGAGTTCACGGTTGAAATCCTGTATAAGGCCGGCTGTGTCCATTGCATCCTGATCCTGTTCTTCCAGGCCATATCGGGATCTTTCACAGCCATAACCGGACGTTGGGTTCTCTACTGATGCTAGACTCTTCAACTTAGTATACAGAGACGCTGGACAGTGTAAACTTGAGGGAAGATCTTATTGAGAAAGATTACACCAGCTGAGTAGAGGTGCCAATAGAAACAGTTTGTCATGAGGTGCCACAGTGCGCAAGGTTGAAAGACCGCTCTTATTCACCTCGCATATGAACGAAAACGTTGGGGCTTGAACTGCACAGCTTCTTTTTGAACTAATTTATTATCAGGTTACAAGTGGAATTCACTAAAGAATTTTGCTGAAGGAGATAAAATATGGGTAGACCTGAAGCCTTGCAAAAATTGAAGCTTTGATAAATCAAAATCACCTCAAGAGTATAATGCCAAATGTATCTATATTGACCGTCTTGGGCTGTTTGTGAATTTCAAAACTGCATCATCGATAAATGCCTTGACAGCTCTAGGCAGATTTGCAAAAGTTGCGGACCCATATGGACAGTCTCAAGTCTCTGATTCTCAGGCTGTTCTATCTTTTTGCTTCTGTCCACACTATCTTCTTTTTTTCCTTTCTATTGTTCGGCCAGTCTTTACTATCTAGTGAAGCACATGACCTGCCTGTTTTTTTTTTTTTTTTTTTTTTTTCATGTCCCAAGTTAGCAATTCAAGAATTTCATGCACCCAAGAAACTATTTTGTATCCAGCAATGAGGCTAAATCTGGTTTCCAACCTCAATCCAAGTACTCCTAGTCTCTTTCTTGCTACCATTTCCCTCATTAATTTCCTAACTCGTGCAAACTCCCCCCATATACCTTCAGCTGCATAAATATCTGATAGGGTTGCGTAGGTCCTGGCCAACCTTGGTCTCGAGTCTAGGACCCTGCGAGCTACCAATTTTCCCAAATTCTTAAGTCCGTGTGCTGTACAAGCTCCAAGAAGGGAGCCCCACGGAGGACTCATCAGGTTTAAGTGGCATATTCTCCATCAGTTGGTAAGCCTCCTCCACTCTCCCTGCACGGCCAAGCAAATCTGTCGTGCACCCATAAATCTCCTGGCTTGGGGTAACATTATAGTCACCCATTAATTCAAAGGACATCAACCCTTCATTTAGAAGACCTGCATAGCTGCAAGCACTCAGTACTGCCATAAATACAATTTTATCCAGTCTTACTCCGGATCTGCCCATGTCATAGAACGATTTAATGGCCTCTCTTCCATGTCCATGAGGCACATATCCAACCATCATAGAACTCCAAGAGAGCAAGTTTCTGTGAGACATAGAATTGAACATTCTGTGCAAATCATTTATGCTTCCACACATGGCATACATATCAATAAGTGCATTAGCAAGCCCAATGCTACCCTCAAGTCCTTTCTGAATGATTACTCCATGAATCTGTTGTTCACACTTCATAAGTCCTAAATTACTGCAGGCTGCTGTAACAATTGTAAATGTGAAGCAGTTTAGTTGAAACCCAGGGGACTCCTTTTTAAATTACATAAGGACCTCACCAAAATCTGATCTTTCATATCCAGCTATCGAGGTGCTCCATGTCATTACATCTTTTTCGTGCATTTCATGGAAACGTTGACTTGTCCCAGATAAGCAAAAGCACCTGCAGTATCCAATATGGAGTTTTTGACAGGAAGGTTGGAGTCAAACCCGTGTTTGATAATTTATGCATGGAGTTGCAGGCCAAAAATCTATGACCCAATTGAGGCGCAAGCTCAAACTGCAATTGAGATGCTAAATGGGTTCAGTTCAGCTCCTTCCTGATGCCACATAGATTGCATAGATAATTTGAAAATCTACTTCCTATTGAGACCAGTTGATAGGAAAATGAACAGTAGGCATCCTAAATGACCACATTCTGCTTGAAACTATCAAACTAACTTCATCTAAAGCAAAGTGAATGCGAGGTGGTAGTTGAATTCATGACAGGTATGACCAGTAACATTTGGCGAAGCACATTAAGCCCACTATAGCCATCATGTGAAAGACTTTTCATACCTTAAGCCTTCAAGACACTGGATAAAGTAAACTCGTTTGGCTCCTTTTTCCGAACCATGTCAGAGAGCACAGCCATGCTTCGTCATGGTAACCACATGAAGTATAGCAAGCAATCATGGCCGTCCAAGCAACCAAACCCCTGTGAGACATTCCGTCGAACATGACGCGAGCTTCATTCACTAATCCACTCTCGAAGTGCGTCTTGATTAAATCCGTGGATATAAACTAGTGGGTCCTCCGGCAAGAATGGTGGGTTTGGTTGGTTAATGCAGTTTCGGACCCCGCTAAGTGTGTTCAGCACTATCTTCGGTATTGGCCGGTAATGGGCGGTCGATAAGTAGTTTCTTGGCACTCATGGATCGTGCAGTACCCGCTCATTGCTAAGCACAACCTCGCTTCATCGGTTTGACCACCAGAACAGTGGCAGATCACAAATACAGTTAAAGGGGCCCGGTCCAGAAGCAGCGGACGTGGACGAAAATGCCTTTAAGGAGTAGTTATTGTCACGAGGCTAAGCTAAACTCAAATTACACGAAATTCTACCAAACAATCAGACTATTGAGCTATTCAAATCAGGATAGATCTATCTTATATCGACGGATAACCTCTAAATCCTTGTAACTAATTTTATGGTCACTGGATTGAGATATAATTGCTATACACAAGTTAAACCTATCAATTATCAAATTTTTTACACTATAAAATGGTAAGAAACGATGACCACGATAAATTTATAAATCATTAATATTATAAGACTATATTCGAACTATAATACTCACCTATGACATGTTGTCATGTAATTAATTGAGGTCAACTATGACATTCTTCTCCATTCAAACTAATCATGGTCTTTACAGGGTTATCATTTTAGAATTTAGTTTGGTAAGACACAGACATTAGTGTTCGGAATTAGCAATAGGAGGACACAGTAGGCTTTTAAGGGCACACAAAATGAATAAAGAAAAATAAAAGACAGACGAAAGTGGAAGAAGAAGAAGAAGAATGTGAGGCTGGGGTGGGTCGCTGTCTTATCCCAACTGGACTGAAACCAGAGAGAGCCATTGCAAGCAGAAGCGGAGGGAAGGGGCAGAGTGAGGGCTAGTCATGGCAAAGTTGGCGGCGGTGCAGCATCAACGCCACCCACCTTCTTCCCTCTCTCTCCTCTCTTCTTCTTTCTCCGACTTTAGTGGCACCAGACTCCATGCTTGCATTCAGGTCCTCTCTCTCTCTCCCTGTGTAGTTTGATCAAGAATTCTTAAAAACTTGTCATTTTTCTTTACTGGGTGTTTGCTCTTATTAACTTTGATCATAGTTTTAGGATTGTATTCACTAATGAATAACTAGCGTATATTCTGTTACCGACCAGAAGATGGCATGCCATTTTACTGTATCTCTACGGATTAGAGTGTAGATTAACCTGCCGGGATTGTTTCCTTTCCCATAATTCGTGATATTTTCCTATGCAAAGAAAGGGACAAACTCTGCCAGAACAGTCATATAGCCCTGTACGCTTGGTTGAAGTTGAAACTGAGGCTCAGACGTTTATCAGCTGTTCAAAAGAACTCTGTATGAGAGATGAATGATTTGTTTATCAGCCGTATAAATAGCTGATTTTAGGTTGTTTATAGTATAAGAGGAAGGTGTGGCAGCCGAAAGGAGCACTGTGTGTCACTGCATCGAGCACCGAGAAGATCCTAATAATGGGAGGCGCCCGTTTCATCAGTGTGTTTTTGTCGAGACTACTCACCAAAGTTGGTCATCAGGTATTGGGAACTTACACCCCATGTTCATATATTTCCCTCATTTCCTGATGTCAATCTTCCATGGTGCCTCACCGTCTTCTATCACCAATACAGTGCAATCATGCCTACCTTGCTATTTTGGCAGATAACTTTGTTTACCAGGGTAGAAGCACCCATCATTCAACAATTGCCAGGTGAGTTGGACAAAGTTCACGCTGATTTTTCTTCTAAGGTAACTGCGTTGGACGTAGCTAATTTCACACATAAGTTGTTTGATGAAATTCTTTGACAGGATGATTTGTGCTAGCGTTTTCTCATCCGATGGTTAACTTTGGGGCAGATCCTGCATTTGAAAAAAGGCAGAAAGGACTTTAAATTTGTTCTATCTAATCTTGATGCGGAAAGCTTTGATGTTGTTTATGACTTACAAGTTTTTATTCACAATTGTCTGATGCCATACATCCTACTTGCAAGTTGACTAAAACTTGAAGCATTTTCTTTGATTTGAAAATCTTCTAATTTATAGTCAGACTAAAGCTTTTGCAGTTCCAAGGAGGAGTGTGATGGCCTTGATCTTATCAAGTTGTGTCTTCTTACGAGTTGGTTTGGGCAACATTGCATTAGCACAGCCATCTGTCAGGTTCAGAGAGTACATTGATACCTTTGATGGTTACTCTTTCAAGTATCCTCAGAATTGGGTTCAAGTCCGAGGTGCTGGGGCTGACATATTCTTCAGAGACCCTTATGTTCTAGATGAAAATCTCTCGGTGGAGTTTTCATCTCCTTCATCATCCAGCTACAAGAGTGTTGAAGACTTGGGTCCGCCAGAAGAAGCTGGAAAGAAAGTACTCAAGCAGTACTTGACAGAATTCATGTCAACCAGACTCGGAGTCAGGCGTGAGTCCAATGTAGTTTCCACTTCTTCAAGAATTGCAGATGATGGTAAAATGTACTATCAAGTAGAGGTAAGTCTATTTAGCTGTTATTCAATTCCCTTTATTTCAAAATAGGAATACATCCACCATGCACAGTTTTCCGTCCCTCTCTGAGCACTGGTTTCTGTTTTCAATGTAAGTAGTTGAAGGACTCACCTTTTGTTTCAGGTGAACATAAAGTCGTATGCCAACAATAATGAATTGGCGGTTATGCCTCAAGATCGAGTGGTTCGTTTGGAATGGGATCGAAGGTACCTTTCAGTTCTTGGAGTTGAAAACAATAGGCTGTATGAGTTGAGAATACAAACACCAGAAAACGTCTTTTTGGAAGAAGAGAATGAAATTCGCCAGGTCATGGACTCTTTCAGAGTAAACACGGTGACCAGTTAATTTAACTCAGTTGAATCAATTGTTGAAATGTAACATCCAGGTTTTTTATGGGTTGAGGCTCTGTTTTCTCCTTCACAAAACAATTTTGTATCTGCAGTCTCATTTTGAACCCCAATTTCTTGAGTCAACTTGCATTAGTATTGCAATTGTTTTGCCCTGAAGTTGCCCTTGATACTCAGTTTTGCTCTGTTTATTATATACACTTGAGTACCGAAAGCTTGCAAAGAAACAGACCATATTCAGAGGGGACTTTGACAAAAAGAATCTGCTATGTAATGATCATGTGAAATTACATACTGAAAGGAAAAAGACTTTCCTGAACCTGAACTGCTCTGCAGAATTAAGAACTGCATCATTTCTCAGCAACAGCCTCTCCCAGAATGTTTTAAGGAAAGCTCTGTCAGGATCATTGAAGAACAACAGAAAGATGTTCCTCCACAGTCCCTCAATTTCTTTGTGTAGGACTGCCTCCATAGATAGACCCCCATAGCAAATTGAAGCACATCATACCCTCACTTGCTAACTCACTGCTCGAGCAGGAGCTCAGAAACCTGTGTAAGGACGGTTATCAAGTACTGACGTTCCCGTCAATGATGGGGCTTTATATATAAGAACCCATCCGATTGGCCAAGAGCATTACAAACAATCAAACAAACGAGTACTATGAAATTACACCAGCAAGTACCTTATTTCAAAGGAATGTTCAGTGTCCCACAATATCAGCTGATGAAATGCAGGAAGCAATTGAAATTGCATACTGATCGAGTCGATTGTCTTTACTGGATCATTCCATACTCCAACTAACAGGCTTTAACAGCATGTCACAGCATCCGAAGTCAGCTGTGACTTTCAGTATAATAAAGGAATGTTCTTCAGCTTTTTAACTCTGTATAAGCAAAGTAACTAAACTAACCAGAGGCATGAACAATCAACGGACAGAGCTCAAAATATTTTCCCCAGTCTCCATCCTAAACCACTGCCTTCTTTCTGAAGTCAATCTATTGAAAAGACCCACTTCCTGGTTTGACCGTTGTTAATTTAAAAGCTAATATGTATAAGCTAGCACACCGCAAAAATCAAATGAAATTGATGACACTTCTGGAATCAAACCCATTTTTTCACACCGAAGTTGTCCGTCAGGAGGGACAAAAGAAAGAATGTGATGAGATTCCCATGTTCGATAACTTACTCATAATTGAAATCTGACTTCATCCGGATTACAGGGATTTGCTAAATTAACTATGAAACTCCCATCAAACAAATGAACCAACTGGAGGCAACGTATAAGAGAGTATTTGTTAGTGTCAACTGGGCGAAGACATGAAATTTGCAGCTATCCCAGAAAATGCACTGTCAAATCATCAGAGCAAGAAGAAAAACGAAAGAGAGTGGTAAAGTCAGCTTTAAGGAAAAGATGTAAATCCTTAATAACCTCATTAAAAGGTTTCCGGCAACATACCTATTTATGACCGCATCCACTTCTTCCCCGAGATTAACATAGACTTTATTATTAGCATACTTGGGGTCTGCTGTCCTCCATAAAATACACAAGGCTGTTGCACCAGGAAGCGCCTCACTCACATTTGAACCAGTGCCACTCTCTCTCCCCCCTCCCCTCCCCCTTCCCCACCACAGCGCCCCCCCCCCCCCCTCTACCCTCAAATAACGAACATAACTTGAGGACATCTGAAGCTTTTCCTTATTCTCAGGTACATCTACTGCTCATTATCCCGAGTTTGATTCAGAGAAAGAAGGCATTCCCATTTTTGAGCAGGAAAACATGAGAGAAAACTATAAGCTTTTCTATTTTGCTTGATGCAGAAAATGGGATTAATACTTTCCTTGAGTATCTATACATAGTGATTTATGACCAGCATCACAAGCGAACAAATATCTGGTTTATGGACAATAGCACCTGTAGTGCATTTGCAGCCAAAGACATGACGTCCCTCATAATGTTGTATAAAAAATGACCCATTTCATGCAGAATGATCTGAAGGTAAACCTCTTAAAAGAACCACTTGGACATTTCCAGACGAATTTGGTGATTCATACATCACATCTGCAGATGTCATAGACTTATAGAGCATACGAAATTCCCATTAGTTCAACTTTTTGGGTTGCAATAGATAGTATATTTCCTCATTTCCTCTAGAAGCCCTTCAGGATACAAAACTACCGGCATTTCAAAATGCATGCAGCATTTCTTTTCATCAGTTGAGAAAGTGAAGAGTGTGCTCGAGTGGAAACCGGAGTGGCCTGGTGAAACGCCTTGCTGCCTCCTACAACCTAGAAAGAGTCTCGGCCGGAGGACATACCGAAAAGAGTCTTCTTCTTTAGAGCTAGACAGATTTCTCTTTCTTTCTGCTCCACACTATCCTTTTTTCCAACCCTCCTTGATTTTATGATTGTCGACTAAAAGTTTATCATCAGGCGAAGTCAGCAAAAAAAGAAAATTTGAATGTTGCAATTTTGCAGCTTTGAATCGAACTAGAAAACAATATATTTAAAAACCATTTTTGCTAGAGTGGTACTCTTTTGCTGAGTTTTGCAAAGAGAAAGTTCATTAGTTGGAAACCTGTTCAACATTCAACACATTATCAGCTGAAGATGAACCCCCCGAGCCAAGTGGAGCATGCATGAAGCGGTCAAAGCACAAGTCCTTTAGGATTGAGTAGACTCTAAACCGATGAGCATACAATAGTATTTGAGGCCTATCCGTCGGGATTAGGGAGAGGCAATTACAAATGCTAAAGAATGAAAAGGCTCAGCCAAGATTGCACTCAAGAAAATTCGTGTTTGAAGTCCAAGGTTGTTCGCTTAGCTGTCATGTTTTGTTCTGCTCCTAGTGATGCAATTTGGTCCCATCCCACATATTATCCAAATATGATTGAATTGTGGCTTTTCATGAAACTAGTAAAAGAAGTTAGGAATGGATTGGAGCTACCAGATATTGACTCAAAAAGTATTTAACACATTTTGCTCTTTCATTTGACTATTACGGTCACATATTCTTTTCATTTTTTAACTATATTTTTTCATATGATGTGCTCTGCAAGTTGTATCGAACCTTTTTCTATTCAACCAGTCCTAATTTGGCACCTGGGGAATGAATTGTATCATCTCGTCTGTTGCTGAAAACTAAAGGGAAGTTGGATTCTGCATTTGGAAAGATTTTTCATTGCTCTGCTTTGTGAAGTGTCTTGTCTTCTGTTCAGTCGAATGCAAGCCTGAGCAGCACTACATGCCAAATGAATTTGGATCTGCCTGATCTGTAAGACACTGCAGTGAGTGATCGTCATTGATCATGAATCAGAAAGGAGAAGCTTGGTTTTAGAAGTGAAGAGCACATTGCAGCAACTACAGTTGATTCTTCCATAATTTAATAGAGTGCTATTTATTAATGCATGATACATAGATGAAGCTCCTTGCGTTTGCATCAAAGCTAAGCTTGAGAGAGACCTGAAACCTAAAAGACGCAGAAGGTACATAAACATGATCAGATGCCTGAGAACTAGTGAAACAGCATCAAAACTTTGTTTATACCCAATCATGAAGTCAGCTTAAACCGTCTTCTCCTATGCAAAATACTTAATTGGGATCATGTTGATCTTGGCCGCCATTTCCATGTGCCTGAAACTGCAACTCTAAGTCTTCTTTCTCTCTATTCTTCACTGCTGCTTCCATCTCCTCGGTGATGTTCGCTTGTTTTGCCTCCTTATCCTTTCCCCATAGGACAGAGTAGAGTCCCACAATGATCAATATAGAGCCCACCAATCTGAAATCGAAAGAAACAAGGTAATCTAAGTGAATGCTTTCTTGCAATTTGTAGACAGCTCTAAAATCGTAGGATATTGTATAGCGACATCGTCGAATACATACGTTCCGATAAACAATTTCTCACGAAGAAGTGCCCAACTTAGGACAGCTGTGATGACAAGCATCAAAGGGCTGAAGACCGAGGTGTAGAGAGGACCCTTTCTTTCGATGCACCAGGTCATAACGCAGAATGCCAGAGCCGAACATACAAAACCCTGCATTTAAATTACAATTAGCTTTACTTCTGTCCACAAAATTTCCTAATAAATCATTTTTGTACAAAAGCTAAATGAGATCCCTCCATTTTTTGCTTAAGTTTGTTCAATGTCCACGACACTGTACCGCATAAACTACTGAGATAAGCCGGATTCCAGATTTTAGCGACCATGCAGCAACATGATGTTCGACAGCTACACCAACGACCACACACTCGATGCTGGCCATGAGACACATCAATGTTGTGGTAGTGTAAGGAGCTGGAAACTTGGTACTCAGTTTCGCCTGAATGCACACGAAACAAGCATCAGGAAAGTAAACTCTGAAACTCTCTTCAATGACTGCTCAATACACGAGTTGATTTTTGATAAGTGTGAAACACTTGTTTCAGCAAATTTGAACTTGAACTAGTTCTCTATATGAATCAATGAAAGGGGCAATTGCAGAATATAAATCTTAGATAGAAGCGAAATGAATGTTTTACTCACTTGGATGATGAACCATAGTGCCCAGGCAGCAGTACTAGCAAAGATAAAAAAAGGTCCCAAGAAGTTGCTTTTGTTGGTAGGGTGTTCGTCCGTCATTTTCTCTGCAAATTTCCAATGGATGGCCGAGTTACCAACTCCGATGTTGCGTCCATGGTAAAATGAGAGGAGCATCGCCCCGCCCACGCAAACAAGTGTCCCAATCACTTTTGCCTGCCCGGCCTTTGACTTGATTCCTAGTGATTCTTGTCTATCCAAGACAATTCACAAAAAAATGTGAACAGGTTGTAAAGGGCGATTGCATATCAACTAGTAGTTACAAATGCAGCATTCGAACAACAGTTAAGGAACAAAATGACTATTGTTGTTGAAGTAAACAAACAAGAATGTACGCAATGAAGTAGCGCTATTAGATACACCTGAAGATCAGTGCAAACAAGAACGTCATGGCCGGGAGGATATTGGTCAGCGCGCACGCGATGGTGGGCGAGGAATTGTTCAACCCGATGAAAAAGAAAACTTGATTCATGAAGGCCCTGCACATTTTTGGCGGAACCCCAGCTCATGAACTATGATTTTTATGCATTCGTATCATGATGACAAATATTGGCAGAGAGAGAGTCCTAGCGTAATAATGTAGCTACCACGTAACTCCAGGTAAGTATAAATGCAAAATCGAAATTCAAGAGATGGCTTCCTTACCCAGTGAGAGAACATATAAAGATCTGGAGCAGAATTGGCATCGTGATTTTGGGTCTCGTCTTCCTGCAATGGACCATGAAGAACGTGAAAATTCTTGAATTTTTTCATTCAATTTGCCAAGCCGTGATTACTCTTCATTTTTTTTAAAATGATGTTAGAGAATTAAATTCAAATGAAACTCTTGGACATGCAAAACTTGCACTCATCTTTCAATTTTCAAGAAGACTCCTCTTGGTAGAAGGTAACAAAATCTTCACGAACGGGAATGGTTCCAATTGATATATTTGGTTTTTTCAAATTTAGGAAACGTACAATAATTCCAACCGGGTATCATCTTTTCAAATCTTAGAAATCAATCATTGTTATGTGAGAGAACTTCTGTCGACAACAGCACACAATTTTTGCACCATTTTTCGCATCACAATTGATTTTGTCCTATCGTGCATCATGCAAGTGTGGACGAGACAAAAGTTTCCTCGTAAAGTGGGAGGTGACGTGGCAGCCATGCAGGTCCACCTAATCAAGCCGTTTCAACGGGTCAGTAATTAAGAGCTCGTCGACTCCTCCTTAATGAGCTTGCCTCATCAGTCAAGCTCTGCAGATCACACCAATCCAGTGAGAGGAAAAACCGAGAATTGCACTTAAATGTATATTCAGATCCATTCAAATTAACCTAAATTTTCTCTCTACTCCTTCTTCATCGCTACCATATTGTTATTTGTCATCCACTTATTATTTTTCTTTGTCTTGCAAGCCACCACGCCATCATCAGCTTAAAAGAAGTGGAAAGAGAGATCTTCTGGTTCGTTGATATTCTCCAACTTTGATCTCAACACTTGGTCAAATACAAAAGCACCATCAACCTTTCTTATTTTCAGGGGGTTAATAGAGAAAACAAAATCTGTATGCATCGATCAATTCAAGTAGAAGTTAGAAGCTCTCTCCAGAGATTTTGTGACGCTTACGTTAATCTTGGTGACCCAAAATAGAACACATGCATGGCCAAATGAACAGCCATTATCACGAAAGTTAACTCAACCATCGTCATTGTCGACCTAGCTAACAGCGCATGATTGCATGCATAAAGAGATTAAGAAGAACATTATTTTCCACACAAGCCAAATATTTAGTGATCCTTTATCACAAAAGACGTGCATGGAAGACAAAAAATAGAGTTCTCTCGATGAAGTTCTTTTAGATACCTCTCCAAGATCAGAGCAAAAGGGACGGTGGCGAGGGTGGCAAAGATCTGGCGATATGTGACAAGCACAAAAGGGTTCATCCCGCTATCCATGGCCAGCTTTGATGTTATGTTCATCCCTGCATAGCCCACTTGAATGATGACCATGGCCAAGAACGGCATGAAATCTACAATTGCCATTTCTTTCCTCTCTCTTCTTCTTAGCTTATATGCTGATCTTCTCTGGACAGATTTCACAGAGAGAGAAAGAGAGAGAAAGAGAGAGCAAGAGAGGGGAGGGCGTGTTGCGGAGAGATGCGAGAGAGAGCTTCAATATAAAGGAGAGGGAGAGAGAGAAGATGCAAGTGCAACAGCAAACTTGCTCTTTTTTGAGTTTCATGGGGGAAAAAAGAGACGGGTCCGTAATAAATGAAAATGAGACAGTGAGAGAGACGGTTCAAGAAAGGTGACTCGCAACACCTGGGCGCATGCATGGGACAAGGGCTGCCACTATATCCTACTATAAGTTATAGCACCTTTCAGTTATAATTTTCTTGCTTTCCTAACATCCGAAAGCCTGAAAAACTGGGATACTAAGCCATATGAGCGATTGTGATTAGGCTTCCATTTCAAACAAGTCGATTCTAATAATATAGATTGTCACATCTCTCGTTCGGTTATATCATGTTCTCAATAACACTCTTCCACATTAATAATATATATGTCGATTTCCTTATACGGTCTTAGCACACTTGCCATTTTTTATTTTATGTTTTGGCGTCTCTCTCTCTCTCTCTCTCTCGCTTCTCGCGTCTACAAGCCTTTCAAGCAAGCAAACAAGGCTTGAGTGCGCAGCAATGCGCAGCAAAATACGGCAAAAACAAGGAGAGTCACGAAGTATGCTTTTTCTCGTGCCATTGCCATGCGTGCATCGTCATTGTATGTAGCTAAGAGAGGCTGACGATGGAAGCGTTTTATCTCATGAAAAATTAGTGGGTTTGTGGTGATCTTTCTCAAAGCAAAATTCATGTGAGTCTGTTGCTCATTGCGTTTGCCACAAGCGTTCGACGTGCGCAAGTTCATTATATATATAAAAAGAAAAATTAATTATGACTTTCCACCTTTGACTTGGGTTAAGTTTTTCAATTATGACAAAAATGAGGTTCCCAGGCATTAACTCACATGATTAGTGGTTTGATTTAGCTCAATATAAGGGCGCCCATCGCAGTTGTAATGGGGTTGCATTTAATGCGCTGCAGCTCCTACATGGAGACCATGTATTTGCCAATGGTAAATCAAGAGAGTTTATTTACCGGAATTAATACCAAATCACAAATCGGTACTTATAAATACATTTACTCCAAATTTAAGTCTCAGAAAAAGTCTTAATTAAACTGATATCACCGAGCCAATGTAAGCTCTAGGTTAGATCGCAGACTATTAATGGAGTGTAGATTTTGGTTGGGACTACTGATTTAAGATTTTTATGAGAAGAAAATTAATTTAAAATAAATGTGTCCTAACGCACCAGTTCATGATTTTTAATGGCATTATGTGCATGAAAAAAAAAACCATATTTCCTAGATGTCTATTAATTTAGGAGAGGGTGCATAAATTTGAAGTTTTAAAATGATGCCTGCCTGGTTGGCCAAAGGCAAGAACTAATACCCTACACGGTTCCGCGTAAACATCCATCTGCTCTATATTTCGAAAAAAACAAACAATTAATTAATTAATTGAACCTTATAATTACTACATTTTGGATTCTGGTGCTTCATCAATGAAACATCCTCCACATCGAGTCTCTCGAAACCTGGCTAAAAAAAAAAAGTTGACCGAACCCAAATCACAATTCAAGTCCCATTCACGGTTCTGGTTCATGATTTCTCTTCCTCCCCGTCCATCTGTCCCCTTCTTGAAAGTAGGGCTCAACAAGTCACTCCTACAATAAACTACTAGTTTCTCCAGAGATAAATGTCTCGGTAGAAAATTGGCATAAAAATAATTGCAGGAATAAGAATGGGAATTGACTCCTAGCTTACTGTGCTTGGATTTACTTTGAAATAAATGTATATTTTCAGTTTTATAATTGTAAATTATTGTAAACTAAGAAAGTTACTTACTTGCAAAATGCATTTAGCATTTTAAATTTTCTTCTGATAGAAAGTTGTCAATAGGTGCGTGACTGTATGTCAATGGGCAACAAGGTTAAATAATATTTTCCATGTTGAGATTTGATGTTATTCCTCTTCATCTAATGCTACCAAACACTCTCGAAAAATATGATGAAGATCTCATTTCCATTTTCACGAGTTCTATTCTCAGAGACCAAGCAAGGCCTAAGGATTCATGCAACTGTAGAATAGAAGTATTATGATACCAAAAAAAGTAGAAAATTTACTTATCCATATACTACACATAAAATAAACCCATTGATAGTTTTTAAGCTCAAACTGTCCCCCAAATATTGATTCTTGCAATAATATCTCCAACAGCATAGACGAAATCATAATATAAGCGGTCATAATAAAACATCAAGTGACTCCACACAAGAAATACATCAGGTTTCAAAATCAAGCTTAAATTTCTTTTATTACATCGCTAGTTAAATCAATTTCCAAAACTAATTCTCCAGACTTACTCTCGCCAATAAATATATTTCTTTTATTTTTTTAGACGCACATGATGTGCTCCTTTGCTAGTGTAAAAGACAATGCCAACATATGAAAGAAGCACGATGGCTAATCCTTGCTGTAAGTCCCATTAGATTTTTTATTATTTATTTATTTAATTTTTTAATAGACGGACTTCAAATGAAAAATGATGAGCATGAAGCTAAAATCAGTGTCCAATTAGGCAAGGATGAAAAACACATTTGAGAAACATCTTTTGGTGAGGGTGAAGTGAAGCTCTTCCTTTCCGCCATAGTTGGTGCAAATGTGAATTGCGTAAAATTTATCAAATATATGTGATTTTGACTCCCTCGCGGCGGTGACAGCTGACAGGCCATGATATAGATGAGGCTCTTTCTTTCTAATGTGCGATGGTCTTAGATAGGGGTGACCAATCGAAACAGTTCAACTCAGAAATCGATTTTTTTTTCTTTGTTAAAAAAATTGATAGATACATTTGAAGATGGGTTTCAAACCTAAAAAGTTTAGGGAATCCATTAAGACCTTAATCACTATGCTACAAAATGTTCACACTGCATGTATCCAAAAATAATAGTTATATAAATTAAAGATTATTCTGATTCTTGCATCAACCCAAGAGAAACTAGCCAATTTGGGTTTTCAGGTTGGTTCATAAGAGAATTGATTCTAACAAGATAAGTTTCAAGTTTTTTATTTAGAATCTATCCATTTTGGAACCTATCATCCTTGATCTCACATATCACTGCTTAACCATTATGGTAATTATTGTTGTGTAACAAGTGACCATTATGTTGAGGGCTCCTTTGACTGAGTGAATATCAAGCTACTAAGACGTAGAGAGGGCAATCATTAGAGGCCCCATACATACAGTTGTTTATTCGATTTTTGAGAGGCTTTTATTTGATCTTATACTATTAATAGATATAATCACGAGCTTGGTGACTATTTGGGCACTAGGGCTTGATGAATAACCTGGGCGGCCTTGGACAAACATTTTACTTGCTTAGGCTAGAGCCAGCCCAGGCCTAAATGGGCTAGCTCAAGCCCTCTGCCCAATTAAATATGAAAAGAGAAGATCTCAAATGGGTGTTTTTCAAGTAAATGACTTTCACATACCATTAAAAAGAAAAAAGAAAAAGAAAAGTAAAGTAAATGACTTTCAATGAGGGACTGCTCTCCAATTATGTCAGAATTACTAATTCTTGAGGTGTCAACATGTGCAATCGAATAGAATTTGAGAAAGCACAACCTGAGAAGTCGAATCGAATTGGCTCGTTATTTTAGCAAGGAAAAATGTCACGAATGGTCCCTGAACTTTCATCTAATGTTCAAATTCATCTCTGAGCTTTCAATTTGCTCAATTTGGTCCTTGAACTTTCATTTAATGTTCAATTTCATCACTAAGCTTTCGATTTGCTCAATTTGATCTCTGAACTTTCATCTAATGTTCCATCTAATCCCTAACTATTTGAAAATTGACCAATTTCCCTTCTTCTTTTTTTTTTTTTAATACCAAACTGTTTTTTTATAAATAAAAGAAATACCAAACTGATTTTTTTTTTTTTATGGACTTCACCAAAAAAAAAAAAATCGATTGATGGGCTTTTATACATTATTCAAGTAATTTGCATATATAAAAAAGAAATCAAAATGCAAGATTCACCTTTGTTTATTATTACTGTCCCTTTTTTCCATTTGTTTTTAATATGGAGAAAGGAAAGAAATATTGACATTTATTACTTTGCATAAATATGGTATTTTTTCGACCAAGAAAAAAAACCCCAGTTTGGTATTTTTTATTTATAAAAAAAACAATTTGGTATTTAAAGAAAGGGAAATTGAATAGTTAGGGACTAGATGGAACATTAGATGAAAGTTCATGGACCAAATTGTGCAAATCGAAAGCTCATGGTTGAAATTGAACATTAGATAAAAATTCAGGGATCAAATTGAGCAAATCCAAAGCTCGGGAATGAAATTGAACATTATATGAAAGTTTAGGGACCATTTATGACATTTTCTCTTTAAGCAACTCATGAACATTAATTAGGATCTTGCCGGCTTTTGCCGTTTACATGCAAATGAAGCCAAGATTCCGAGTCTTCTTTCTCGCAGTACTTGGCCGCTGCTTCCACTTCGACAGTGATTCTTGCTTGCTCTACTTCCTTGCCTTTGCCCCACAGAACGGAGTAGAGCCAGAAAATGATGAACACAGCCCCCACCAATCTGAAATTTGAAAGGAAGCAAATAAATCTAAGTGAATGAATTATTGTCAACTTGTAGACAGTCCTCAGAAATTGTACAACTTTGCATTTTATATTTACTAACTTAAGGTTGCCATGAAATGGATATGTACATTCCCAAATATAGTTTCTCACGAAGGAGTGCCCACCTCAGTTGGGTCAACATAACAAGCAACAAAGTGCTAAAGATACAGTTGTAGAGCGGTCCTTCTTTGTGGACACACTAGGGCATAACGAAAAAAGTGAGCGTAGAAAACTCAACACCCTAAAATTGAATTACCATCAACATTTCCTTTGTGCCAAACAATTTCCCAAACTATTTATGCACGAATGGTCAATCAAGCCACTTGATATTTGATAAAGTTCATTCAAGATCCTGGACGCATACCGCATTGAAAACTGCAATGAAACGTATCCCAGATGTCAGTGGCTTGGCATCAATAGTGTGTTTAGTAGCAACACCGATAATTGAACATTCGATACAGGCCATGAGATACATCAATATTGTGGTAGTGTAAGGAGCTGAAAATCTAAGGCTCAATTTTACCTGAATTTGTTAAAATACAAGCATGACGAGGTTGAAGCATACTCTTAAACCTCCTATTTGAGATAAGTTTGTCCCCCGAGAAGAAAGATATAGGAAACAATCATAATAGCCAAAAAAGGGAAATGTTTCACTTATTTGGTGATTACACCCGCGATCATAACACTCGAAACTTTCGGGCCCATAAAAAGGAAAACTTGGTCCATGAAAGCTGTGCACAATTCGGTTGAATTGTCAATTCCATAAAGGAAAAAGTACTATAAAAGTCTTAGACCTATTGTATTAATATTAATTCGTCATAGATTTTTCAATTGAAGCAGTTTAGTCATAAATCTTTTCATATGTGTGCCAATTCAATTCATTTGACTAATTTAGGCTGGGAATCGATGACGTGGATGTTAGCAATCGTACATGGCATCATCGGTGCTGATGTGGACATTTTAAAATTTTTTGATAATTTTTTTTAAAATTTCCCTTTTTATTATTTTTTCTTTCCTTATTTTTTTTTTCCATTTCTTTGGATTGTGGCCAGTATGACACCCTCCTTGGATCTAGCGATGGCAAGACCCTTGTGGCCTAGGCAAGGGAGCCCTTGCTAGCGAGGACACAACCCTTGCGACCTAGGTGAGGGCAGCACTCACCCAACTCCTTGCTGCCCCCGCGAGGGGTTGACACTCATTGCCCTCATCAAGTCTGGCGAGGGCCGCCCTTGCCTAGGCTATGAGGATTGTGTCCTTGCCAAATCCAATAAGGGCTGCCCTTGCCTAATCCGATGAGGGCTACAGTCGCCTAGGCCACAAGGGTCTCGCCCTCACCAAATCCGACGAGAGTCACGATGCCCTCATTAGCCCTTTCCTATGGCCGCTCGCCCGCAATGGCTGATACTAGCCACAATCCAAAGAGAGGGGAAAAAAAAAAAGGAAAGAAAAGAAGATAAAAGGAAAATTTAAAATAAATAATAAAAAATTACTAAAAAATTATTTTAAAATGTCCACGTCGGCGCTTGTGATGCCACGTAGGATTGCTAGCATCTACATTAGCGATTTCTAGCCTAAATTGGCCGGATAGACTAAATTGGTACAAATGTGAAAATGTTTAGAACTAAATTGGTCCAATTAAAATGTTCATGACTGAATTAGTTCCAATGCAGTAGGTTTAAGACTTTATTGATACTTTTCCCATTCCATTATTCCTTTTTTCCCCCTCAACTCTTTAGGTGTAAAGAAGAGCATGATCTTCTTATGCACTAGAACGCTATTTTTCCGGATTTGTAATTGTGTTTGTATTGTAGCAAAAGATAATATAAGCATTGACAAATGAGGTTGAACTAGTGACTCCTAACAAAGAGGGATGGATGCTTACTTACCTAGTGATGGAACATTAAACTATATGGAACAAGATTGGCATTGTAATCTTCGGTCCTGTCTTCATGTGATGGACAATATCAGGAATATTGAATAACCTCGGAGTGAAAAAATTGACTATGGTATGACAACAATTTGTATGAGGGTATTCATAGGGTCAATTAGCCAAAGAGGCGAAAGCTTTTATGTATTGAAAAAACTGAATACATCCCTACTGATATCATACCAGTAATTCTACGAGCGAAGGCACGTATTGCTTCTTTCAGAACGCTTTTGCCAAAGGAAAGAACCCTATAACATACACACGCATCTGGTTTAGGAGAAATTCTTTAATTTTTCTATTTTCAGATTTTCACTTTTTAATGCATTTTTCCTCAAATATATACATCCATTTATCTCGTTTCTTCATAATGGTACATAAAGAATATAAAATGAAACTCGAGGAAATGAACACAATCTTTGTTTTGTAGAAAATCTTTTGTTTTTACATAGATTGTTCAAATAGCCATTGTGTTCTTTCTATAGCCCAATAAAAGGAGGAAAAATAAGAGATTTGGCTTGGACGAGTTTGTCCAATTGGGTGCATCATTACCAAGACAAACGACTCTTCCATAAGTTGTAAACAAAATTTTCACAAACAAAGATGGCTTGGTTTTAATTGGTATATAGGTTGCCAAATCTAGGAAATATATAATCACTTCAAATTTGGTTTACTGGATTTCAAATATAAGAAATCTACAATGGCTTTGCAACAATTTTTTCTTTTTCCAATAGACAAACTGTTACCAATGTCGATCACTCTTCCAAATGCTTATGTCATAGCCGATTTCCTGGCACACCTATAAGGGATATCTCCAACACAATGATCATAATGCTCTTTTCTATGGGAATTTTCTGATCATATTTTGATGAAATTCTGATACAGTCATTGATGTCGAACATGTGGTCTTCGTACTATATTGGCTTTTAAAGTATATTTTCTTTCACCCTTCTTTCAAAGTGTTTAAGGATCTTCTTCATATTGCTTTCAGAATGACAAAACATACATCAACTCCTACACGCTAACAAAGAAGCTCATTTTTAATGGAATTTTTTTTTTTTTTTTTTTTTTTTTTTTTTTTTTTTTTATGTTATGCGTCTTATCTACTATGCATAACTAGAAAGCCAGACATCAAAATTTCGGTCCAATCAATCCGTACTTCAGATCTGATTTTTGTCAAACCCCAAAGCTCCACAACGTTTAAAATTAACATTTCCATAAAAATCACAGCTTAATAACTCCTCGGTCAAACTACTTAGTTCAAAATCGACATAACATTGAACTAGTGCCCTAAATCAGAAAATCACTCCAATAAGATGAATGTTCGGCTCGAATACCCACCAGACATTGAGATTCGTAGTTGATTCGGCTAGTCTGGGTATTTGGATTGTATACATACAAGAATTTCTCTCTTTTCTTCCTTTCCTCTTTCACTTCTTCATGGACGCTTCTTTACTTTGTTTTTGTCACCGAGTCCTCTATTCTCTTTCTTTTATGGTCGCTCGCACTAGCTGATGAAGGGGAAAAAATGGTTGGGCTTGGGCTTATAAAAGACATGGCCTAGGTTTAATGGGCACGTTAACACATAATTTATATGAAAATGAATGAAAACTTGGTGAGGAGCAAAGATTTTTTTGGTCTGAAATTGACGTATTTCATTACGTGATATAAGATAAAGCGCCCATTAAAGGGGCGTCATTACACAAAATGTCCCATAAAGTTTGTGGAGGTGATGAAACCCAATTCAGAAATAAGTAGTTGTTCCTATGAGCTTTAGCTACCCAATCTGCAGTACAATTGGCCTCTCTAGAGCAATGGGCTATTTGAACATGTGAGAAGGTCTGCATTTTTCCTTGCATTTGCTGATAATTGGTTGAACTTCCCAACCGAACTGTTCGGCGGTCATGGCTTGAACAAGTTGTGAGCTATCAGACTCAAAGTGAAGTACTTCGTGTCTTTTAGGATAGGCAAAAGTGAGGGCTTCCCAAAGTGCTAGGGTTTCGGGAATCAAGGGGGAGGATGCTCTGATCTTCTTTGCCTCTCCGCCCACGAGCCTCCCCTCTGAATCACGGCAAATGCAAAGGCGTAACCCTCCGGCGAACCAGGTAAGAAAGCTCCGTCTATGTTGATCTTCAGAACTCCTCCGAGCGGTGGAATCCATGTCTGAGAGGGTTTTGTTGGGCGAGGTACAGATCTAGCAATTGGAGGGGTTTTCGGTTGAGTTACGGGTGCTCTGCCTCCTGCATCAGCGCATTCCTCCAATTCTGGCGTTTGATGGTTGCGTTGCGGCTCATCTCGTAGCCTCGTGCACCGCTCTCCATCTAGCGCACATACGTTCCTTCCAGATCTGCTAATCCTCTCGGCATTCGGTGGTCTGGTTCGGATTTGCTGACCTCCGTGTCTCCCACTGGTCAGTCCATTTTCAACCTCACTTTATCGCTTTGCGATTCTCGCGACTATGTTCGTTGCTGAGTTGAGATGGTTCCTTTTCTCGAGTTTCAGATCCACCCTCTTCGTGGGTCCTCCAGCAATCTGGTCGCCGATTCCTAGATATGTGAAGGAATCGATCGTGCTCTTCAGCTCCTCGCGCCTCGCCATTCTGCCTTCTTGTGCGTAGTTCCTCTGTTTCACTCTCTATTGTACTACTCAGTTGCGCGTTAGAGGCGCTTGGCCAAGATTGCTTCTCTTTTCCCCTTGTTCTACTGTCTTCCCCTGTTGAACTCAACACCTCTCTCCAACATGAACTCATCTCGCCGCCCAAACTTGGTCTCCCGTTATCTCTCAACTCATGTGCCCTGATTCGCAGTCCAGCATTCACTTGCTGTTCCTGCCTTTGAGTCTGCCCCTGTCTCATCTCTACATTTTTCTCTTTTATGGCTGTGCTTAGTCCTCCATGTGCAAATTCGGTTTCACCTCTATCTCGGGATCCGCCTTTCCTTTGATTCCACATTTGATAACTCTTGAGGAGCGCTTGTGCTGAGTCGATAATAGCCGACACTTCGGTTTTCTACCCCGAAAGATCGCCCGATTTACGGCCTTCCATATATTCCACAATGTTACAGCCACCATATTCAGGTTTGGAGGGTTCATTGTCTTCTTTTTGAGTTGACAGAACCATTCTTCTATCCTCGTCAAACCCTGACGTGAAATTTGAATGTGTAGCTCTTTGTGCCAAATCTGTTTTGTCCATGGACACAGCAAAAATAGATGTTCAACCGTTTCCCTCTCAAGATTACATAATGGGCAGATGGGGTCAGGTAATACTTTCCTTCCCAACAGATTATCTTTTGTTGGAATAGCATTGTTACATAAATTCCACATAAAGATTTTTATCTTGGGCGGTGTGTGCAAATTCCATATGTCTTTCCAAAGTGAGGGGGAGGTTGGAAAGAAGTTGTTGGCGATTCTCCGAACTTGTGCTTTGGCCTCCTTGATGTAGTTGTATGCACTCTTCACTGTATATTTGCCTGCCTGCATGCCAGTCCATACAAGTTGATCCGTTTCTATCTGTGGCTTTATGGGTATTGTCAGAATTTCTTCGGCTAATTCTTCATCAAAGTGTGCTGCTATTTTAAGTTCATCCCATCTCCCTTGCTCTTTGTTTATAATTTCAGACACTAGAGAAGGTTCATTGACATGCACCTTTGGACCCTCAATAACACCTCTATGCAGCCATTTATCCTCCCTGATTTTGATTTTTGTTCCATCTCCTACTTTCCACATGACTTTGGGAGCTATAGAATCCCTCCCTAGGACCAGACTTCTCCAACCCCATGAGGGCCTTACTCCCCTTGCTGCATGCCATAAATCCGTGTTGGGATGGTATAACCCCTTGAATAGACTGCCCCAAAGAGAAGATGGTTGTTGTGCCAATCTCCATGCCTGCTTTCCTAACATTGCTCTGTTAAAAGAGAGAATATCTCTAAAACCCATACCACCTCGATCTTTCCTGATTTTCAGAATATCCCATCTCATCCAATGCATACCTTCTTTCTTTTCATTAGTTTTCCACCAAAAAGAGGCTATTTTCTGTTCAATGGCCTTACAAATTGATACGAGGAATTTTAAATACCGACATAGCATGCTGAGGAAGGGCTTGGATCACTGTTTTCAGCAACACTTCTTTCCCTGCTTTAGATAGCAGCTTTTCCTTCTAGCTTTCTAATTTTTTACTAACTCTCTCGAGGATCCATGCGAACATCTGTTTTTTCGACTCTCCCCAGTCCGAGGGAATTCCCAGATATTTACCGATTTTATCAATGATAGGAACCCTCAGTTCTCTGGCCATATTATCCTTCAATGATGGAGGACAGCCCTTGCTGAAAAATATACCCGATTTGTTCAAATTTATCTCTTGTCCAAAATGACTAGACAATACTTGGTTTAGAATCATAGCCGAGGTTCGACATTCTAGTATGGTACCATGTAGAAAAAAGATTGAGTCATCAGCAAACATTAAATGAGTAAGTGTAGGACAATTTTGATTAAGCTTTATTCCTTTAATAGTACCAGTCTCTTCAACTTGCTTCATCAAGGAGGATAAAACATTTGCTACAATAATGAAAAGATACGGAGATAAGGGATCCCCTTGCCTGAGTCCTCTTGAAGGTTGAAAATATGGTAGTGGTTCGCCATTAAACTTGACGTTATATGAGACCGTAGTTACACATTGCATCACCAATTTCACCCATTTCTCATCAAAGCCAGTTTTTAGAAGACACGCCTCCAAAAAGTCCCACTCCACTCGATCATATGCCTTCTTCATGTCTAATTTCAGGATTGCTTGAAACTTCTTCTTTCTGTTTCTGATTCGGATTTGATGCAATACTTCCTGGACAATGAAGATATTATCTTGAATTTGCCTCCCGCCCACAAAGGCACTCTGTTCTGGTGCTATAATTTCTGTTAGAAGGGGTCTGAGTCGATTTGACAACACTTTGGAGATAATTTTATATCCGAAATTACATAGACTAATTGGACGATATTGGTCTAATCTCTCCGGGTGCGGGACTTTCGGAACAAGGGAGATATGTGTTTTGTTTAGTGCTGGTGATAAAGCTGCAGTGGCAAAAAAGTCCTCCACCTCCTTGTATATGTCCCATTTAATTTCTTCCCAGTGATTATGATAAAATAAACCATTAAAACCATCTGGGCCAAGGGCTTTTGTGGCTCCTAGCTGAAATGCAGCTTCTGTTACTTCAGCCATAGTAACTGCAGCAAGTAATTGTCTGTTCATGGCTTCGGTTACTCTTGCAGGTATTTGGTCGATCACTGGCGCAAAATTCCGAGGTCCGTTGGACTGATATAACTCCCTGAAGAATTGTGCAGTATGTTCTCTCAGCTGATATTGCTCGACCAGCCATGTGTTTTCTGTGATTTGTAACATAGAAATTTTGTTTCTCTGTCTTCTTTGTATGGTTGTTGCATGAAAGTATTTGGTATTCTGGTCTCCCCATTTTAGCCAATTGATTCGCGATCTTAACCCCCAATACATCTCCTCTTGCCTTCCAAGCTCGTCTATTTCACTCTGTAACTTTTTGAAGTGTGATTTGTTGAAATCATCAGAAACATGATTCGTTAGGCCTTCAAGTTCCTGTTTTAAGTGGCTGATTTTCTTCTTGGCATTCACGAATGTCTTTTTGCTCCACTTTGTTAGTGCTTTTTGTACCTCCCGAAGTTTACCTTCTAGTCTTGTCGGTACCGATTTGTACATTCCCATGACTTTAGCACCACTTCCTTGCATTCAGCATTATTAAGCCAAAAAGCCTCAAACCTGAACATTCTGTTTCTTCTAGGTTGAGGTGATTGGAGAGACAGAATAATAGGGCTATGGTCTGACCCTACTGCTGGAAGAGCGCAAGCTTCAACTTCCGAGTACATCAGCCTCCATTCAATGGTACTCACTACCCGATCTAGTCGCTCTTTCACATATTCTTCCCCTTCCCTGTTATTAGCCCAAGTAAAGGCACATCCCTTACAATCTATGTTCATTAGAGAGCATGCATCCAAGCAATCCCGAAACGCAGTCATTCTATAATTTTCAGCCAACCTCTTCCCCACTTTTTCCCAATAAAACCGAACTTCATTAAAGTCTCCCATGCACACCCATGGCAGCGTGTTAGTGTAGCTTATATCTCGCAATCTGTCCCAAAGTTGTAACCTCTTGGAGAATGTATAGGGCGCGTGAACAAAGGTGATTCTCATTTTTTTTCCCATGACCCCCTCTTCGCATTTCAGGTTGATAAAACTTTCCGTCATCGAGTCAATCTCCACTATGAGCTTATCATCCCACATAAGAGCTAAACCACCTGCCGTACCCACTGGATCAACTACTACACAGTTCTGAAATTGAAGTCTTCGTCTTACTCTCTGCACTACTTCAGTCTTGTTTTTTGTTTCCATAAGAAAAACCATCGAGGGCCTAAATTGAGCCGTAATGGCTCTCAATTCTCGAACTGTCAAAGGTGTGCCCAACCCTTGACAGTTCCAACTTAATATTGTCATTTTTCATTTGGTGGCTTATTAGGGCTAGCCACCAAAGCCCATGGTGCCACTTCTTCAGTCATCTGAACAGGAGTTTCCATCAGTTGAGTCTCATCCAGCACTCGTTGAACCAGAGTAGTTGTCATCTGCGTGCTACTTTTTCTTTGTTTCTTGAATGAGTGGGTTTTGTGTTGGGATAGGTTTTTCTTTCTGTTGCTGTCAGTTGTTGTTACTGGCTGGTAATCTGTGTTATATACATTCTCTGGACCTGTAAGCATAAGTATTCTTTTCCCTGAGGTGTACGGAGTTACCTCGTTTGCGATGTTGTGTTGAGATCCTCCCCGCTGCAAATTCGATGTATAATTGGAGTAATAGGCTGACCAACTTCCATAACTTCGCTTGTCTCGTTGTTCGGGAGTTTCGGGGACAACCTCTTCTACATTTGATGCATAGGACACTTCATGATAGAACACCTTCTAGAATGGGCTGTGCTCGGACATACGCTTTCGGCCGGCCTCCAAAACATCCTCCCGGCTCGGTATTAAATTTTTCCTCCTCATAAGGTATGTCTGGACAATAGTTAGCATAATGTCCTATTTTGCCACATGAGAAACAGAAAAAGGGCAATCGTTCATACTTAAAATCCAGCAGATTTTCTTATCCCCATGACGCATCAATTGTCCCACCCTTAATTCAGCCTCGACATCCATCTCCACTCTTACTTTCCCAATTCTCTGAAAGGCAGGACCTCTAGCATCTGTTTTAACCTCTAGCACTTTTCCCAATGAACTTCCAATTTTCTTAATCATACATTCCGAATTCCATTCTAAAGGTAGGCCGAAGATTCTAACCCAAAATGCACAAGTTTGAAATTCATAACAATGTGGCGGGGTATCCGGCTCCCAATTTCTCAAAAGTAAATGATTAGAGAAAGACCGGGGACCTCCCTCAAGAACTCGGTTTTTGTCCCCTTCATTTCGAAAAGTAAAGCTGATTTTCCCATCTTCTAACGGTTTAACCTCCACATTGTCAATTCTCCAGGACTTTTTCATTGCTGTTGTAAGTGCTTGAAAGTTTACAGTAGGGTTCTTATACAATTGCCCCACTAATGAGAACCTGCATTCTTGTATTTTTGCTTCTGAAATTTCCTCATCAAGGACTGTCATATCATTCTCATACATCAACTTACCCAATTTATTGCAGAGATTGGCCAGCCGTCCCACTGCTTCTTCCTTTCCTGCCATATGGGGTACAGCTGCAAGGGTTTTCTCGATCCTTTCGAGTAGGGAAAATTCACCAGGGATGCAAGATGCAGGGCGCTCTACCCAAGATTTTTCAAGAAGGACACGTATCCACAATCAATCCGCAAAATGTAGGACTCACCTTCTAAGATTTCTCCAGCGGATCCCACTTCCGCACTCTCATTCCCGAGCGATCAGTGCTGTGTTGATGGTAAAGCAGAACCCCTCTTCCGCACACTCATCCTTGAGCGATGACGCTAGGTTTATGGGAAATAGAGGAAACAAGGAGTTTCGTTGAGGAGAATTCTGGGTCAAATGGCTTAATAGTGGAGAAATCGTTGCTGGGTTTATGGAAAATTGATGGAACAATGGAGATTCGTTGAGAAGTGTGCTGGGTCAGATGGCTGAATGATGGAGAAATCGTGGCTGGGTTTATGGAATTTAGATGGAATAGTGAAGATTCATGTAGAAATATTCTGTGATTGAAGACTAGATTATGGTGGGTGTTTAGGGTTTGAAAAGGGAAGAAAGGGGGTGGCCATAGCTACACAGACGGTAGAGGAGAGCTCCAAAACGGAGGAGAGCCGAGACAAAGTCCGTGTGGTGAGGAGCAAAGATTGTTTGCAGGGTTTTAGCATGAGTTCTTCTTTATTGTGAGTCGTGTAAGCTATTTTAAGAGATCGGTTTGGTGTTAGTTGATTTATTATTGGAGATGTTTGATGCATTTCAAAAGATATCTTACATACTTTCATTTAAATCAAGCGGATTTTTCTCAAAATTTTTATTGTACCACGTACAAGGACGTGAATTCAGCAGTACACGGGTTTGGCTAATTTGGATTTAAATGGAGACTTGCGAGAACACTCAGACTTGTGAATTTAGAGAATGATTTCGTGATTTTTGTGATATGTTATTGGATGTTTTCTTCTCTTGGTGCAGTTGTATGGAATGTTTGCTTTATTTCTGCTGAGATCTTCAGGTTGAGATTGAAGGCCATGAACATAGCTTTGAGAAATCAGACTAGGTAATCTAGTGCACACTAGCTGTTTGACAAAATGCCCAAACCAAGTTTCAATCTTAAAATGGTTGATTTGAGCTTGAATAATATGATCTTCATGTCTTGGGTTGGTCCATGTTCATGCAAATCAATCATAATTCAGTTTAATGAATTAAAAACATTTTTTTCCAAAGATATAAAATATAAACAAAAAATAATAAAAAAATTTGAAAATTTTCAAAAAAAAAAAAAAAAAATGTAGGATAGTGTTAGATTAGGGCAGAAATAGCATTTTCGAAAATTTCCTAATTTTCTAAGTCATTTTCTACGATTTTTTTAGTATTTTACAGATTAGAATAATCATTTTTATAAATAATCCATTATGTGTATATTTGAATTACTTAGAGTAATTTCATACATATTTAAATTCACACATAGCTTGTGAGGGATTATGTCTTATGGCTTTATAATAAGGCCATGTATATTTTTTTTTCTCGACATGTATTGAGTTTTATTTATCATACTTTATTTTGGCATTTTCAATACTTGGATGTTTATTTCTTGCACTTTCAATCCTTTATTTGTTGTTTTCGTTTTTAGAATGGTTATGATAAGCCTTAGGTCCAATATGAATTCTTAAATAATATTGCATGAACACTTAGCGACCTGAAGATTATTATGATTTATAATTGATAACAAAAAATTTTTGATCACTTAGATGAACACACCAATCAAATTAGAGGTACCAAAAGGGTGCTAATTAAATGATTAGCATAATCAAGTCCCTAAGCTTAGAAAATCTCTAGTTACATAAAAAACAAGTCTAAACTCCCGTGTCTCATTTGGTTTCTAACCAATTCCAAAAACCTAATGGTGACTCCTAGAATCCTAAGGTAAAGTGAAACCAATGTCACGTATGGTATGAACTTGGGAGAGTTCATGCGTAGTTGAAGGCTATTAGCCACCTTTAGACAATAACCCTAAACTCTTCTTCTTCCCATTTCATCTAGAAAGAAACCCGAAAAGAGGGTGGGTATAGGTGTATAAGGTATATTTGCCTGATTGAGTGGCATGGGTAAACCAATTGGCCTATATTATCGAAATTTGCCACTAGTCCGTTTTGTCAGCCATTCTGGTTTACCAGATTGTTGATTCCATTTTGATAGTTCTAATTAACAATATTTTGATTATTTCCATGGTTTAGATGAACCATTTTTTTTTATTATTAGCACTATTTTGATCTTTGTTAGAAACACTCCGGCCTTTGCAATATTCTAATAGTGGGTGAGTAATATGCTCGTTATTGACATCGTTAAACTGACTCGATGAATTTGGAGCGTACTCATGAACCACGGGTCATTAACTATATGGCATTTTGCTACTCCTCGACCAACCTCTTGATAATTGACACCATGTGAGGGTTTGGCACCATCAATCTCATTTGCTGCCCTATGGGCGCCTTGGAATATCAGCATTTCCTCCTTGATTTTCCTTTGCCGTTTCATGAGATTGAGGTTTTAGAGTAAAACCCCTTGTTACGATTCGGTAGCAACGCGTTGTAATCCACAATATTCTTAGTTCCTTATTACTGCTTGTTAAGTGTAAACTAGTGTTGTCAAGTGAAGGCACAAGTGGACATCTTCACACATCAACACCATGAAAAGATACCACCATTTAGTTTAATTTCATCCAAAAGGAGGACCTTACAATATCTTATTCATAGCCAAACATCAAATTGGTACAAACTAATGCATGCACAAATATCCCTAGGAAACTTTAGGAGTTCCATTCATAACAATCTTTCAGATAAAGACACGGACCAGTAATTCGTACATACCACATACACAATCTACCACATTGATGGACATCTCTTTTCTGATAATATATATCAAAATAGTGAAATTGACCAGGCCATTGCATTTCGCAAGAGAAGAGTTTGGTACCCATTACATTGCTCCAAAAACGAAATTGCCACATGCCTTTGGGAGGGATTTGTTGAATGCCACGATCATCGTCCTCGGATTTGCAATGAACAGTGAGAGTTACTCCTTCGGGTAAGCTATTGAAGATTTGCACATGCACTATCTTAGATACGTAAAATATATTTCCGGAGCAAGCTTGTAGAAGGGCGGGAATGATCACGAATGCCACAAGAAGTCTAATGGACGAGTTCATATTTGTAACTTTTGTTTTCTTTTGAAATATGAAAGGCATGGTAGATCAATCTATTTAAGGAGGAATAAGGTGGCTTCATTTGGTAATATGAGCTATTTCCACCTATTAAATGATAAAATCCACCCAAATTACCAAAGAGATAAAATTGCCATAATCATTCGATTGCAATTTAGTTTTTATGAAATTATGTAGGATTTTGTTGCCAAAAAGATAAAATTACCATGTATGTATTGTTAGCTTTTACTTCCATAAAAATCTTTTTTTTTTTCGAAAAGAGAAATTTCCAAGAAACTTAGTTCTTTTCTACATTGTGTATTCCTAGATATTACTATAACTCTTACATGCTTTGTATAAAAATATCTTGCCAATAGTAAGGGAAAAAGATAAAAACTTATACATATTTAGTAAATTGAATTGATATATATTTTAGATTAAAGAAACTAAAAATAAAAAAAGTTCACCTAGAAAGTGAGCTTTTGAGATAAGAGAAACAAATAATAGATAAGTTATTATAAGTGCAATGGTGAAAAAGAGACTTTTAGGTTTCTTAATATATTAAAGAATTTATCTTTTTTTCCTTAGTATTGGTGAGGTACTTTTACACAGATTATGTAAAACATTAGAGGAATATCTAAGAATACACTAAAAAAGTTCTTTAATACACTAAAAACCAAAAGAAAATAAAATTGAGATTCTTAATTATGACAATTATATCCTATAAACAATTAGGAAAAAAAAAGGAAAAAAGAAGGAATGCGGCCATCACTTTGTAATTAGATAATTGGGGCCTATTTGGTCTTTTTCAGTGTAAATGGGGTGAATTTGGTCATACATGGAGCGAAAATATTGCCGGCCGAACATGTACGAGGAGTATCTCTTACCTATTCAAGCATTAAGATGACAAATGTGAATGGCACTTTTATTATAGCAATATAGTGTATGGAGAGAGAGTCTTTTTAAATCTATATCTACATATATTTATACTTGGAATATTTAGTGAATCTTGATGTCCCTAATGCATATTCATTGGTAAATTCCAAATGAAGTCTCTTATATTTCTCATTTAGCGCTTGAATAGCTAGTGTATATTCATCATACATATTTTAGTCATCTTACCAAATGAAGCATCTTAATCCTCTCTAAGTAAATTAAACGTCTAAATTTTAATAGGATATTGAACATAAATCTGACAAATGGCAGATTTGAGTAAGGGATATCAATTTGGAATTTTTTGTGAGAAGAATTCGGAATAAATATGTTGTGGGGCACCATTTTGACATTTAACCCTTCCTAAAAAGATATCATTATTATACTTGATTGAAGTCCTCTTTAGAACTAACTACCAAACTAAATTTACGTTGTAATCATGGTTGATTTCCAAGGTTAGTTTAAGAGTCAAGATTTGTTTTGCTTATGGTGAAGCAATTTGGTCCCACCCCACATATTGTGTTCATTTAACTTAATTGTAACTTTTCATCGACCGGAGCTATCAGAATGACTTTCATGAAACCGGCACGGATGAAAATTGCACAACTGGAATGTAATTCATGTCTCAATGATCTTTCTTTCTTTTTCGCTCAAACAAGTCTCCATGTAAGTTCTTGATTTATATACACACACAAATACCACCCATCCTATTGGAGTAACAAATCAAAAGGAAAAAAATCAAAATGGTTGCCGTACAAAATCTTCTACAAATTTGCATGAAGATAACACATCAAGCAGAGTGTCAACGAGGTGGTGAAAATTAAAGATAAAAGATAATATTTTATCTAAATGGAAATATAATAAAAGACAAATCTAAACATATCTCCAAATGATTAACTCGCCAATACTCTACTTGATGTGTTATCTTCATATTGATTCGTAGATGATTCAACACTGTAACCATTTTGACTTTTTCCCTTTTGATTAGTTAGTTCAATACATCTAACAAGCAATGGCCTCATCATCTTTTTTCACCTCCTGAAGCTGTTCTCATGTCATCGCTCTTTATCTTTTCTTTATACCTTATTTCATTGCAAATTTCAAAGATTATGGAATCTCCACGGTTCTATCGACCTGTACACTTTTTTTTTTTTGTGGTCAAAAACGAAATAATTTCATTAACATAGTAAAGAAGTGAGGCCCGGAAAATGGGCGTCATTACATAGAAGGTCCAACAAAGTTTGAGGAGGATATGAGGCCCAATTCAGAGGTAAGTAGCCATATTTGTGGGCTTTAGTTATCCAATCCGCTACAAGGTTGGCTTCTCTAAGGCAATGAATTATCTGCACATGTAGGAAGGCCCGCATTTTATCCTTGCACTTACTGACAAGAGATTGAGTTTCCCAACTCAACACTTCTGAACTGTTCATCGCTTTTACCAGTTGTAGGTTATCTGACTCAAAGATCATCTCTTCGTGTCTTCTAGAAAAGAAAAAGTTCAAAGCCTCCCATGGAGCTAGGGTTTAAGCCATTAAAGGGGAAGACGCTCTGACTGAAACAGCCGCTCCTCCGATCATTCTTCCTCCCGAGTCCCTGCAGATGCAAGCTACAGAATTTCCCATCGAACCAGGTGTGTATGTTCCATCTATATTTACCTTGTATGCTCCTTTCGGCGGTGGAATCCAGATTTGGGGATTTTGAGCATCTTGAATTTCGACCTGTACACTTAATTGATGGAGATTTCTTTGCTTTTGTTCCTCTCGATCGAATTGGCCATGAAAAAGGCCATTGCCATTTACTTCTTTCGCTCAAGTTCGCTAATTCCTTTTAGAAATAATGAACCACTAGTAATAATGGTTATCATATTTTCTTGAGTTAAGTTACCACATATTTTTGCATTATCAATTCTTAATTGAGTTAGGGCACGTTTGATAACTATTTTGTTCGAAAAATAATTTTTTTCGATTCTATTCGAGAACAATTTTTGAGCAAAAGAACATACTTAGTAATTATCCAAAATTTTTATTCTCGGGATAGAAATGTATTTGGTAAGATTTTTAATTTTTTTCATTTCTTTTAATTTTTTAATACTTTTATTATATTTTTCTTATTTTCTCTTATTTTGCTTATTTTTTTTCTTCTCTTCTTCCTCCTTCTTCTTTGTAGCTAGTCGTCGCCATAGCGGTGGCCGGGGATCAGCTAGGCGAGGTCTAGCCTCGCCAAATTTGGGCGAGGCCAAGCTTCCCAAGCAATGCTAGGTTAGCCTCGCCCTAGCCGAGCGAGGCCAAGTTTCGTCGGGGGCTAACAACACTCCGGCAAGGTCGTTGGCTCTTGTTTGGTCATAGCCAAGGCCGGTGACCAGCCAAAGAGAAGAAGAAGAAAGGGGAAGAGAAAAAGATAAAAGAAAAGAAAAAAAACTAGAAACTAATTCTAGAAATTGTTCCCAAGATCAATAAACTACTCTTTTCTACTTCTTGATTTTGTTCCAAATTTATTCCCTGAAACAAAAAATTTATCAAATGGATTTTTATTCTTTTTTCATTCTGGGGAATAAAAGAACAAATATAGTTGATCCCTGAGAAGGTTACCAAACAAGGCCTTAGCTACCGATTTTTATCTTTTATTTTTTAAAGATTTATCAACTTATCTTATCTTATCTTAAACGACAACACACTTGTCTTGCAATATACCACCTTTAATTTGCCTTTTTCGTCAGAGGATTACATTTACCAACTAATATATCAAATTGCAAACCTGTGTGACTTACCAACTTTTTTTCTTAGCTTTACCAACTTTTTCTATAAAATTCCTCCTTTTATTTGTATAATTTGACGATTGTTAAATTTACCAACCATTTTAAAAATTATCAAACTCAAGTACAGGAAATGACATGCCCAGAGAGCGGGATGATGGTGGGAAATTATTATCCGTACTATCCCTAGCCCGATTTGACGGTCGGCTTGGCGTCCCACACGGACCCGGGAGTGATCGTAGTGCTCTTGTAGGACCAACTCCCAGGTTTGCAAGTGAAGCATGGGGACGAGTGGTTGGATGCACCGCCCCAATCCTGGTGCTCTGGTTGTGAACATTGATGACGACATCCTTCGGGTAAACTTTCGTTGAGTACTAGGAGCATTACCAAAGCACCTGAACCTGTTCAAAAGTAACATTATACAATAAAATAGAGATCTAATTTACGTGATTTCAATCTTCGTAGATCATGTCCAACAACGAGTACAAAAGCACAGAGCATACGACGTTGGCCAACCCTAATCGAGAGCCAAATTTGTCTATTGTAGTTTTCTACGACTTGAGCAATTTGGATATCCAGCTCAGACTATTGCCGAAGCTTGTATCCTCAGATAAACCTGCACCTTTTCGGCAATTCACTGTGGGCGCATACTTGAGGGCATTCTTTACTACTGAGTTGGACGAAAGTCTGGTCGATTACTTCAGGGCATGATTCAGAGGTGCATGGGGCAGAAAAGATGATACGGGCATAAGATTGCTTCTTTGTAGGACTGGAGGAAATACTGGATTCTTCCCCTATATAATACTGATCATTGAGAGGTAGGGTATCTATGTCCTATTATATTTTGTTTCTTGTCAAAATCAGAACTTATTTCAAATATAGCTTTCTCGTATGTACTCTAAAAAAATCACGTTCTCTATCATGTAGGGAACATATAATACAGCGCCTTTTCTGCTTCACTGTAACCCTAGCCTTCCTTCACATATAATATTCTTCTAGATAATTATGTATTTATCACTATCAAATAAGTCTTATCTCTTCTCTTATAACAAATACTATTTCATTAGTGTTACCAACAATTTAAAAAAAAAAATGCATACAGACAAGCCGCAAAAAGCGCTAATTGAGTGGCTAGTTTAGATATAAAATAGAGGAGTTAAATGGGCGAGTTCAAATGAATATAAATCTTAAGAAAGAAAAGGAAAAAAATTGAAAATATACATGAGAGTTCACCTACATACCATTCACCAGTTACAGCTAGGGAGGGGCAAGCAAAGCTTCTTCTTTATTTATCTTTGGGAAAATTCCAAATGAGACCTCGAAGTGTCTTCATTTTTTCAAATAAGAACTTGAAGTAGACCCCATTTCAAATGAAGGCCCAAAATGGTCATATAAGTATCAAAGAATGGATTGAAATGATTATGATTATTTCAAATAAGGATTTAGCCTCACTCGCTTGTCAATCGGCAAAAAATTCCTACCGATTAAGGATTTTTGTCAAAACACAATATAAAATAAAATAAATTAAATTAGATTAAAATTAGAAAGACAAATTAAAAAAAAAAAAAAAAAGAGGAAAAATACAGGCATGAGGGAAGTGGGAGGGCTCCCTCCTCCCTATGGTCGTCGCCCCATCACCAATGGGGGCGACAACGATAGCCGGCAAGGTCATCGGCGCCTCGACAAGGGCCGGTAATCCTCATCGACCAAATGCAAGGGTCTCCATCCCTCCTGTGTGTGTTCCTTTTTTTTTCTTTTTTAATTTTTTAATTTTTTTGTAAAAAAAAAATAGAAAAAGAAAGAAAAAATAGAAAAAAGAAAGAAAAAAAGCAAAAATTTAAAACCTCAAAAGACAAAATTGCCCTTCATCGAAAGTAAGTTCAGGCCTTATTTGAGACTAATATAGCCACTTTAAGTCCTTATTTAAAATAATATTCAATTCATGCTCTTATTTGAGAAAATAAGAACAATTCCAACCCTTATTTGAAATAATATCAACTTCAAACCCTTATTTGAGAAAATGAGAATACTTCAGCCTTTATTTGCAATTTTCTCTTTATTTTTTATTTTTATATAAAAATTTATAAAAACTTATCTTAATTACTATTTCACCAAGAATCTTCTCGGAGAAAGTATCTTTCATCAAAGGTTGAATCTTCGACTTTTTTTTTTTTTTTGGTTTTGTATATAGGGTCCTGTGTCATTTTCGAAAAAGAAACGACTAATTCTACTCTAATGGCGATAACAATAAATAAAGATAAATTCAATGTCCTTGTAGAAAATTGCAGGATAAATGATGACTAAAGTAAATGTAAAAAGCAGCAAATAACAAGTGTATTGCATTCTCTGTCAAATTTTTCGGTCCTTTTACAGTCACTTCTCTTCGGCTATTTATGGCCAGATAAGGAAAATAGCTCTCTCGACATTTCAAATAATCTCCCGAATTCTCGGTTCGCTTTCAATAATTGTACTATCTCATCCACGAGGTAGATGATATTGAGTGCTTCGGTAATTGATATCCTGCTTCTTCGGTAACTGGCTCTTTCCTATCTTCTTTTTTCCGAATAATTGTTGATACCGAGTCGTCGGTGACTATGACCGTTGCGATTATGGCCTTATCCGGATTTCCTTTGATAGACTCGTCTTATGGAAGCCTACTGGGTCCATTCGGATCCTGATAGCCCATGAGGACAAGTTCTAGTGTCAACAATTACTTTATCAGATTAATGATTAGATAAGAACCATTTCTTACTTAACCTGACCATTTATAAGATGACCTTCGATAAATTAGATGTTGTTTTAAGCAAATTATTAGTATATTATTTAGCTTTTGGTGTCTTAAAAGATGAAACTTCATAAAATAAACTTAAATTGCACTGCTATATAACGATATATCAATTTTCTCTTTAGTATATATCCGTCGGTCCTAAACAAAAACACTTCTCACTATTTGTACTTATATATGTTTTGCTACACGGTGTTTTTCTCCATCATGTAATAACGACAAACATTATCGAAACCTTTACAGCCCCACTCTATTAAAATTCCGACTCCGCTTCATGTTTTATCCATAAATAGCTTATTTGTCGAAATCCGCCGATTGAATCATAACATCATGACCTTTAGTTTCAATTGCCCAATTAAAACGTTGTTGGGAAATTTTTTATTTTTAGGTTCCAATGAATTTGCAAGCTTTCCGACCATCAAAACTCATACTAATCAAATTTCACATGAGAGATAAATAAAGGCCAAAATTTTGTTCTGATTGTAAAACAGGAGGAGTCTAACCTCATGATCGGATTGCACATAACTCTTTATAGGATATTCTTAACTCTCAAAACTTTTAAACACATCTCGTTATTTTTGCACGTGTCCAACCATAGACTTTTCACCTCCAATCTAATACTTCATTTGTAACAGCCCAATTCGACAAGAATATGAAGTGATCACTAGGCCAAAGAACTTAGATGAGGAGCAACTCCCGACAAGCTTTTAAGATGGAGAAGGGTTACGTACTACGTAGAAGGAGAAAGTTCCTAAAATATATAATTAACTCACAAGATACACATTTTGACATAATGGTAATATTTAGTATTGAAATTTCACTATTAAGTATGATCATGTGAGAGTACTATCAGGATAGATGACCTTTTGAGAAAGTGCCAACTCAAACGCCTAAGAACTTAAACTCTGAAGCTCGATATGAGATGGGTTAAAACAAACAATTCCTCAAATGAGTTAATGCACGATGCCACAAGTTTGATTTCGAGGAGTTCAACCATTAAAATCAAAAGCAATCGCGGATTGTTTCATGACAAAAGGAGTTGACTGTGAAACCAAAAAATTACCTAAGATTGGAATTTTATAAAACTTTTATAAAACCTAATTGTCTCGGATAACCAATAAAATTATGCCACGCCAACATTCTTGCATTAGTATTTTGTATCACAGACAAACATAGTTTAGGTGTATAATGGTCATGACACACAAATATTAGAACTTTATTTATTTCACAAAAAAAGTGACATTTTTTGAAAATGTTTTTCAAGAAGTTATTTTTCAAGAAAATAACAATTTTTTTTGTGCTTAACTGAAACCCAAAAATAAATTAAAAAATATATTTTGCCATTTGGTATGAAAAATATGATTTGATTTTCTTAGGTAAAACAACCAAAAATTTTGAGTTATTAATATTTTTTTTTCTTTCTCCTTCTTCCTCCACCAATCGTTGGTCGTCGATCACGGTGAGAGATGAGCTTGCTAATCTCGAGCAAAGGCTCCATGCCACGCCCCGAACCCCGAACATGTGCCCATCCCTCTTTGGTCAATAAAATTTGCGACTTTCCAGGACTAATCGCCGACACTTTATTTGTTTTATTGCACATGCGGAAGCGGATTATAAATTCTCTGACAATAATCATCTCGGGATGGAAAAGCAGAAAAACAGATTCACAAACAAACATGCTTTTATATTCACACTGAGTCATACACAAAAGTCTATGGCCAAAAGACTACAAAAGACTAGCCTTCCAAAAAGAAGCAGTCCTAACTGACCTACACTTCCAATCACCTCCTCTCAGCTCCAAGTCCTCCACTCGACAACCTTGAAAATTTAAGCCCACGACGGGGTGAGATATAATCCTAGCGAGTTCGCACGCTAAACCCCGATTATGAGGGAAATATGCCCAGAAGCGTCCTAATCACATAATCACACAATCAATGAGACTTACCTCATTTCAAATCCACCCTGTAGGTCAGTACAACTTATAACTCAGACAGCATGAAAACATGAGCAACAAATAAGCTCCAACAATTGGAACGCCACACTCAATTAATCACGCGGCATATAGCACGGCCTACTCTATGTTCGGCGGTCTTCTGGCATTACTAGGCATCGTCTCACCCCATTGAGCACGGCACGTCTCTTTATCAGACGGCTTTCCCGAAGAAGCATAGGGTCCAGAATCTACTGCGACCGGCTTCCCGTTGTCTAGGGGGTATCCCAAATAGGGATAACGTCCAGCTTAACAGCCCGAGACGATTTCTCTTAGCCATCACACGATCACTAAATATGGCTCAGGGCACCGTGCATTGCACTCAAATGCTTCAATTAAAATGGTGAGCCTAGCTTTTTTCTTCATATTAGAAATTCACATGAAATTATTCCTGTGTGGGTACATGGTCAACTTAACCTAGAAAAATTGACATTCTTCCTTTTTAAAATCCCACTATTTTATATAATACTTAAAACCATTTTTGGTGTCAAAATCCGATACCTAGGATTTTCTGAATAAATATTGAAATTTCATAAATTTTGGAATTAAATACCAAAAATCCAATTAGCACTCAATTTGCAGAAATTAACTCTAAATTGCAAAAATTAACCACACCATTGCAATCAGCACGAAATTCCGATCACCGGCTATCCCAGCTTAATTTCCTGAAAATATTTAATAATTAAATAATTACTGAAATTATTTAAATAAATCAATCTAAATTCTAAAAATACTAACCTAGGCCTGAATCATTAAATTAATAACCAATACGGACCCGGAAAATTCTCGAACCCTTCTAAATAAATAGTACAATTTATTTAGGCATTAGCTAAACCATGCTAACCACCTAACATGCTTGATTAAATAATTAAATTTCTAATTTAATCTAACTAACCACCTAATTCCTAATTAAATAAATCTAAACACCCCTTAGACGTCATTAGCCTACTAAGAAGGGTTCAATGCATAAATTCACCGGTTTATTGCGAAAACCGGTTCACCGCTACGACGGCGCGATAACGGACGAAATCCAAATTTTCGGCGGTATCGGCGGACACTCGGGCCGAGCCTAAAATGCGCCAACAAATCTCAGTCTTATCTGAGATTTGCTTTTGAATTGGACCGGACCTGAAGCGGGCTGACTTTGTGGGCTTGGGCCTCAAAACTTGGCTGGGTTGGGCTGGGTTGGACTTTCTTCTTGGGCCTCAAGACTGGGCTGAAGATGGGCTGCTGCAGGTTGGGCTTCAAGTGGTGGACTGAAATTCACTGGACTGGGCTGCGAAACTTGGGCTGGACTGGCGTGGCCTTCTGCTGGGCTTTGATCGATGAAGACACGGTGGTGGAGAGGGGAAAGGGAGAGACGCACGCGAGCAGCTGCTTCGGTTGATGGAGGAACGCGCGGACGGGTGGTCTTCGCTGGAGGCGTTGCAAATTCTGCCGGTCAGCTGCTTCGGTGAAAGTGTTGGCGTGGAGGAGGAGAATTTGTGGGCTGAGGGCGTGGGACTTCGGACGTGTGGCAGCTCGGTCGGTGATGCTGGCGTCCACACGAGGGAGAGAAGGCACGGGCAGCAGCAAACTGGGTCGACAAAGAGGCTTCTGTGGGTAGAGGTGTTGACTGAGGTTTACTGGCTTACGGACGAGTGGCATGGATGAAGGAAAGAAGAAGTTTTGGGTGGGTAGTGCTTCGGCAGAAGAGGTGAGTGGGTGCAGAGATCAAAGGAAAAATGAAATTGGAGAGGTAGAGATGAGATGGGTGAATCGGCACAGAGAGAGGGTTCGAAGAAGAAGGGGACGGGCAGTTGGTTTTCTTCAACCAAAGGATTGGAACGAGGCTTAAAAGCCCACAAATACTATCCCTTGCATTAACTTCATGTCCCCTAATACTTTCCCACTTATAATTTCTCTAAATTAACCAATTTTGAAGCCCAATATTGCTGCCTCTCATAAAGCTCCGAATTTCCATTTTTAGTCTTAAATTTTCTCATTCAATTTCTCAAATTGAGGTCCAATTTCGATGAAAAAAAATCCCAAACAATTTTCTATAGATCCCCGACACTCACAGGCTGAGTTTAGAAGTCCCAATTTCTATCAATTTAGCCCATCCGAATCTCTCTAATTTTCCGCAACGTCCGAACCGATTTTTCGTAAAATCTCGAAATCTCTGAAAATTCTTCCAGAGGATGAGTCGACGTTCCTAAAATAACTTATGACACCACAGAATTTTCAATTTCTGAAATCGAGTTCAAATTCGCGGTTATTTTCAATCCCTAGGTACTTTTTAGGAATTTTTGGTACAATTGACCCGTGATCGATTTATCTCGAGTCACACTGTACATCTTTGACACATTAGCGACTCTCAATTGTCATGAAAATCTCAATGTTTCAAATACGGACACATGGTACCAAAACGATAGAAAATCAATTTAGTGCCGATCGATGAGAATTTTGTAATCAGGTGGAATCACCCACGTTTTGATCACCTATCTTAGTTGAATCAACATATCTCTAATCTCTGATCAATTTTTAATTGTGCCGTAATGACCCTTGCAAATTAGCACGGTCGAGCAATCGATTCCTGGTCGAATTCTCAAGTCTTTTGCGTTAAAATCCCTTAATGACTTTCTTTGATAGTCTAGTTATCTCATGAGTGATTGGATCAGAGAATAGCACTATAGACGCGTCGATGAAAGACCCAATTTATTCAATTGAAATCAGATTTGAAAAAATCAGGATGTCACACTCCACCTCACCAAATTCAACAAGGCCAATGAGCTTGAGCCTTAGCCTCACTAACCTTAGGCAAGCTCATCCCTCGCGTATGGTGGGTTGTCAGCCATCCTCGTGGTTGGAGATCGACCAAGAAAGAAGGAAAAAGAAAAAGGAAGAAAAATTAATAAATAAATAAATAATTCAGCTTTTTAAAAATGTATAATTTTATAAGAATGATTGCTTCATTAACCAAGAGACTAAGCCAAAGCAGCGAGATTCCATGCACTGCCTTTGTGAAACTGGGCTTGAGTACCAAGGATCAAAGTCCGGGGATTGGAGACTCAAGCATGACCTTTATGGACCCAGATTTGGATGCACAGGCACCAAGACTTCTAGCCCAATCTCACTTGATCTGAGCTTGAGCGCTAGAGACCTAATCCTGAATGCTAGGAATTAGTGTTGGGGTTTCTATACCCAAATATTAAATTTCGAGTTCAAGTACCAATACCTTATCATATTTTCCAAAAAAAAAAAAAATCATTTTCTTGAAATTAAGTATAAGTTTTCCATCGAATCATTTTTTTAAGTGAACCAAACGCCAAAAAATGAGGAAATTGACCACCACCTTGGTGGCCACGATGGTTTGGGCTCTCTTCCCCTATGAAGGGGAGGAGTTCGAATCCCCTCATGATCGTTTGGGGTCTTAAGTGTGACGTCAGAGTGATGGGTCCTTCGCTAGCGTCACTCCAGGATTTACTCAACGGTACGGGGTTCCCTGGGTATCAAAAAAAAAAAATGAGGAAATTGTATTCCCGAAAAATATTTTTTACAAAACAAACAAAGCCTGTAAACTTATTATTAACTTCTTGGGCCCTCGTGTTTCTCCACGCTAAGCTCTTTACCCATCTTGTGCTTTTATGTTGTTGTTAATATCAAACACTGTAAAAAAGAAAAAGACTCTTTTTATTCCATAAGAGCCATGGTTTCCCCTTATCTCCGGTTCCATCCTATCTTTTAGGAAATGGAACAATAGTGCTTAAGCCAGTAGCCAATTTTTAGAGAAATTAATTCGCCCTAGTGAAGAGGCGGCACCTTGTCAAAAAAGAAAAGAAAAGAAAAGAAGAGGCGGTACCAATCTCTCCCCGCCCCCCCCAAAAAAAGAAAAAAAAGACCATCGTAATGCTACAGTTTCTCTATAAATTTGGAAAAACATATAAAGATGTCATAGAATTGACAGGAGCAATAATAACTAATAATTGAATAGTTGAAATATAGCTGAACGACTAATCATCGACACGACGCCTTAAAAACCTGAGATTTCCCCCTTTTTTTAAGAAAAAAATTAGCCTCGCGTAATCGAGATGCATTGACTCGTAAGTTTGTTCTCTCAATTTTACGTCGATATTTCCATCGCGTTCTTTATTCATATCATTCCACCACACGAATACGGCATCTTTTTTCTTTTCTTTTTTTTCTTTTTTTTTTAACAAAGAGCGTTGAGAAAACCGACATTATTTCCTTCTTTCGTAATGCCATTTAGCACGCGACCGCGGGGTTTGGTTTTTGTCGAATGAATCTGGGAAGGAAGGAAGGAAGCTGTCTCTTCCTCTCCCTTTGCCATCGCCTCCTCGTCCTTCCCTTTCTCTTTCCTTGCAGCACGACACTCGCATTGGTCGAACCAGAAACTCGGAGTCGATCCATGGGCGTCACCGACACCGGCCGAGCCTCAGAGGTCAAGCAATTCGACGAATCCAAGCTCGGAGTCAAAGGCCTCGTCGACTCCGGCCTCACCTCCATCCCTCCCTATTCATCCACCCGCCCGAGACCCTCTCTGACCTCGGGCCCGCCCGGCCCAGCTCCGACTCGATCCTCACCATTGACCTCTCCGGCTGCGACTCCGGGCACCGTCCCTCCGTCGTCAAGGAAGTGGGGCGTGCGGCTCGCGGGCTCGGCTTCTTCCAGGTGGTCAACCACGGCGTGCCGGCGGAGGTCCTGGACCGGACGATCGCTGCGGTGAAGGCCTTCCACGAGCAGCCGGCGGAGGCGAAGGCGAGGATCTACCGGAGGGAGATGGAGACTGGGGTCGCGTTCTTCTCCAACCTCGACTTGTTCCACTCCAAAGCGGCTAGCTGGAGGTAATCAACGAAGCCACTTCAATTAATTTCGTTCTAATTCATGAATTTGATTAAAAAAAGATAGTAATTTGCAAAAGCTGAATTACCATATGGGAGCGGGTCGAGTCAAGTTTAGAATTTTGTAGGGAACTAGATAAGGACACGAAACGATATATCATATATTGAGAAATTATATAGCTGGATCGCATAATATCAGGGAATTCGTTCTTGTTTTAGTTTCTCACGGGCACAAACAAAAGAAGAATTCATTTATAAAGAAAGAATTAGGAAAGCAAAAATAATCAGTTCAAGCAATGCGAGATACAATGTTGTAGGGACACGCTCCAGATAAGGCTGGAGCCGAAAGGGGACATGGAAGAGATCCCCGAGGTGTGCAGAAATGAGGTGATGGAATGGGATCAGCAGGTTCGGCAGCTGGGAGGCCTCCTGATGGGATTGTTGAGTGAGGGGCTGGGATTGAGTTCGAGCAAGCTACAGGAATTAACGTGCTTGGAGACGAGGGTCATGGTGGGGAATTACTATCCGTATTGTCCCCAGCCCGATTTGACTGTCGGCTTGATGTCCCACACGGACCCAGGAGTGATCACATTGCTCCTGCAAGACCAGGTCGGCGGGTTGCAAGTGAAGCACGACAATGAGTGGGTGGATGTGACACCAGTCCCGGGTGCTCTGGTTGTGAACATTGGCGACATCCTCCAGGTAAACTCCTTTTGAGGACTAGGAGTGTCTCTAAATCACCCAGTCAGTTAAAAAGTTACATTCTTCAGTGAAACAAAGATCCATTCACACAATTTATGTTTTCCCAGATCATGTCCAACGACGAGTACAAAAGTGTGGATCACCGGGTGTTGGCCAACCCTAACCAAGAGCCACGTGTGTCGGTAGCAGTTTTTTGCAACCCGAGCAATCGTGAGAATGAGTTCAGACCGTTCCCGGAGCTCATATCCCCAGATAAACCCGCTGCTTTCCGGCAATTCAACCTCAATGAGTACATGAGGAGATTCTTCACGAAGGAGTTGGAGGGGAAAAGTTTGACAAACTACTTTAGGGCATGAGCAAGAGGTGCATAGGCCCAAAAATACTTCCTTGTGGCACTTAAGGAAACACGTGATTCTTCCCCTAAATCCTACAAATCGTTGAAACATATGGACTATTTATATTGTATGATACTCTGTTCCATTATTCAAATCAACTTATTTCACATATAACTTTCATGCATGCACTCCAAAAAATCATTTTTTTTCTATTATGTTTTACATGCTCAGAATACATGACATCGCAATGCCTTTTGCATCTCCTGGTGAACCCTAATTTGATATTCCTCTAGAAAATTATATGTATCACTATTAATCAAGTCTCATCTCTTTTCACATATCGATAACCGTATCGTAGTGCTCCTAGTGATTAAAAAAATGCATATAGACAAGCTCGCACAAAGCACCGATTGAGTAGCTAGTTTGAACAGAAAATAGAGTTTAATGAGTGATCTCGTATTGAACCTAATAACTCTTTAGAAAAGAAAAGGAAAAAATGTCAAAAATATATGTGAGTTTTTATCTAAGATACTATTTACTTGTTCTGAGTCGGGAGGGGGAGCAAGGTCTTTCTTTGCCACTAACAACTCATTATAATTGACCCAAAAAATAATTATTTAATTTTATTTGTGGTTGGAAAATGTACATTTGGTCCCCCAAGTCGAATGAGCTCGGTAATCTCACTAGGTAGCACCGATACGCAACATAGACACGCGACACGACACAATAATACGTCATTTCTCGAAAATAAAGAATTTCGACATGTTGGGACACGTTATATATTAAATGCATATTTTTATTTTTAATTAATTTGATTCAAAATTCACAATTCATACATAATAACAAAAGAGCCTATAATGAATTCATACTAACAATATTAATAAATCTATTCATATGAGATTCAAAAGATATATTCATAGTTAATGCATATCCATATTTGGGGGCATGTTTCTAACTCTAACAAAAGTTATTGATGAAACTAATGACTATTAAGAAATTAAAATTAACTTATTTAAATAAATTTCTTATCTTCTACAATGATCAAAATTTATTATTATTCAATATTTATGGTGCGTTTGTTTCAAGGAAAACTTAATGACAAAGGAAAATGCTTTCCGGGAAAGCATTTTCCAAGAATATGGTTTGTTTTCCTTTGTTTAGTGATGTATAATTAAAAATGTTTTCTGTCGTTTGTATCCCATTAAAAAATAATCTCACTTCATCATAGGAAAATAAATCAAGAAGCAAAAACTCACTGGCTGTCCTTGTGGCCGGTGACGGTTGAAGAAGAAGCAAAAAGAAAAAGGAAGAAAAGAAAAAGAAAAAGAAGCAAATTCGATTTTTTTATTTTTATTTTAAAAACGTTTTCCAAATTTTAACTTTTTAAAAAATAAAAATTCAAATTCAAAATTTTTTAAATTTATTTTTATAAGAGTAAATTTTTGTAAACCAAGCATCAAATCTAAGCTTTGGTAGATTCGAAAACGTTTCCGGTCCTTTCAAAGGGGAAATCATTTTCCGAATTTAAGCTTTTGCAAGAAAACATTTTCCGTTGACTAAGAAAACGTTTTTTTGCATTGACTCATTTTCTAAGCAACTCAAACGTCGGAAAATGAGGAAAATGTTTTCCCCGAAAATGTATTCCGCGAAACAAACGCACCCATGGTCAGTGTTCTCAATAGTATTTTCTTAGCTAATCATTAGCTTTTTATTGCCCTTGGATCCAACTATTAAGCACGCAAGATTCAGTTGTCTCGAAATGAGTAGCTAATCATTAGTATTTTTATTTTCCAAAATCAATTTATAACCTCATTTATTTATTTATTTTATAAAAAAAATGCAAACCCCGGGGTGCACCGCAGCCCTCACGCCCCAAATTTATTTCACTTCCTCATTTATTTCCCTCATTTCTGCCCTCCAAGAAAAGAAAATGCAGTAGTCTTTTGATTTCTTTGAAGTGTCCTCATTCCTGTGTCTCCAAGTAATTCTTCCACTTCTATCTTTGGTAAATATGGAGCAATGATGCTTAAGACGGTAGTTATTTTTCGGAACAGTTGATCAAAGTAAAAGCCATCATTATCTCAAAGTGATGTTAGAAATTTTCAAGTGGGGAAAGATCATTGTTTAAAAATAATCATATTTTCGACAGATTAAGATCAAGTGATAACAACCAATTGAACGATTACAATATAATAGTTCAATAATTAGTCAATATGATCTCTCGTCATATTTAGAAAAAAAAAATTATCTCGTGCAATCTAGATGGGTTGACTCGTTAATTTATTTTCTAATTGTTATGTAATTCTTTACGGCATCTTGCCTTGTCTACCTTCAAAAGTCAAAAAAAGAGGGAGAGCGTCCTGGCCCGGCGTTATCATCTCTCGTTACGCGATGGCGGGGGTTTGACTTTGACCGATGAACAATCACGCTATGTCGATCGTTCATATCATTCCTCCTTCCCCACGTCTCTTTCCTCACACCCCCCGCGCATACATCGATCGAACCAGGAATCGGAGACGAGCCATGGGCGTGACGGACAGCGGCGGACAGGCCTTCGACCGAGCCCAGGAGCTCAAGCAGTTCGAAGAGTCCAAGCTGGGCGTCAAGGGCCTCCTCGACTCCGGCCTCGCCTCCCTCCCTCCTCTCTTCATCCACCCGCCCGAGACCCTCTCCGACCTCAGACCCGCCCGCCCCTGCCCCGGCTCCATCCCCACCATCGACCTCTCCGGCTGCTGCGACTCTGCCCGCCGCCCCTCCGTCGTCGGGGAGGTGTCGCGCGCTGCCCGCGAGCTCGGCTTCTTGCAGGTGGTCAACCACGGCGTGCCCGCGGAGGTCCTGGACCGCACTGTCGCGGCCGTGAAGGCCTTCCACGAGCAGCCGGCGGAGGAGAAGGCGAGGATCTACCGGAGGCAGACGGACACCGGCGTGTCCTTCTTCTCCAACGTCGACCTGTTCCTCTCCAAAGCGGCGAGCTGGAGGTAAGTAAAGCCACGAGCATGTGCAATCAAATTCATGAAGTTGATGAAATTTAGATTTGTGAAAGCTAGATCGGCAAACGACACTACTGAACTGATGTATCATATCATGTTTGAAAAGAAGGCAGAGGCACATCCTGATGTGTTGACTGTCGTATTGACAAATTATGCATCATAAGGTTAGAGAATTCATTTTGACGAACGAAAGAAAAAATCATTTGAAGAAAAAAGAATTGGGCAAGCGAAAAGATCCAGTTCAATTAATGTCCGGAATGATGATATGCAGGGACACGCTCCAAGTAAGGCTGGGGCCGAAATTAGCGGACGTGGAAGAAATCCCCGAGGTGTGCAGAAATGAGGTGTTGGAGTGGAATCAGCAGGTCGAACGGCTGGGGAGCATCCTGCTGGGGCTGTTGAGCGAGGGGCTGGGATTGAGTCCCGGCAAGCTGCAGGAATTGACATGTTTGGATTCGAGGATGATGGTGGGGCATTACTATCCGTACTGTCCCCAGCCCGACCTAACAGTCGGCTTGACATCCCACGCAGACCCAGGAGTGATCACGGTGCTCCTACAGGACCAGGTCGGTGGGTTGCAGGTGAAGCATGGCAATGAGTGGGTGGATGTGATGCCAGTCCCAGGTGCTCTTGTTGTGAACATTGGTGACATCCTCCAGGTAAACTCCCTTTGAGGACTTCGCACCTGAGTAAGTTGAAAAGTTACACTCTACTGTGAAATACAAGTCAATTCACGTGCTTTTGATTTTTCCAGATCATGTCTAACGATGAGTACAAAAGCGTAGACCACCGGGTGTTGGCCAACCCCAGCCAAGAGCCACGTGTGTCGATAGCAGTTTTCTGCAATCCAAGCAATCGCGAGAATGAGTTCGGACCGTTCCCAGAGCTTGTGTCCTCAGATAAGCCCGCTGCTTTTCGGCAGTTTACCTTCAACGAATACATGAGGAGATTCTTTACCAAGGAGTTGGACGGGAAAAGTCTAATAAATTACTTCAGAGCATGATTGAGAGGTGCATAGGTCAAAAGAGGTGACAAAAGAATAAGATGCTTCCTTGTAATACTGAAGGAAATACTGAGTTCTTCCCCTAAACTCTACTAGACCTTGTGTGATTGTTGTTCTTATAGTGTTAATTTGCATATATTCGTTTGCATATTCCATGTGTGACAGTAAATTGTGCGATGGATGAAGTTTGTTCACTAAACTCATTCCACAGAGACTGAACCAATCACAGACATGGGAACTCAACAGCAAGATTGCACGAGATGAATAGTTTACTGTCCACTGGAAAATAGAAGGCAGTATCCTGGGAAACCTATGGAGGCAAAGAAACGAATGAATTTGATTCTTGCCAATTACATGTACAGGCATCTATACTCACGTCTTCCCACTGCCAAACCATTCAGCCATTTCTTCATCGTCCTCAAAGTCTGGTGATTCTGAGTTCCTATAAATTCTGGATGAGCGTGGCTCATCTGGATTTGCCTTTTCCTCTGCAGTCATTCTGCTTGTTTCCAGCATCTTCAGTTTCCACATTTCCCTCTTTTCTGTGTCACGAGACACATCGCTCATGCCCCCTGCAATTGTAAAATCAAGAATTCCAGAAACCTCGTTCAATGGGTTTGTTAACTTTGGTTTCTCAGTGACCCCATTCTCTCCATGCACAAATCTCCACCTATTTGTGACTTGCATTTGACTATTTCTTCTCAGAGACCACATAGAATTTCTATCTTCAACGGCTCCATGACCTTGATGATGATTTCCAGCATCATGCTCTCGTTGAGACAAGCCCTTTGAATTTGATGCTTTAGGCCTTCTATAATCACACTTCAAGCATACCATATTCCTTCTAAAGTTGATGTAATTGCACCTACCAGTCACAGATCCATAAGGGCAGAACAGCTCATGAACAACTATAACTGCTCAATGTAGGTGTTAACTAAAAGAATGGATTAGCAAGAACTCATGATTCACATTCCCACTCCCCAGGATTGAGTTGCCTTTCCGGGGGTTTCTCTTTGCACTGCAAACATCTAGTATTCTTTGCAAAATTTAAGAAATTGCATCTGCAAAACGCAACAGTTTCTATAAGCAAGGAGCTCTGGTCACCACAAATCAGGGAAAAAGTGAGAAAAGGCATGAGAAGCAATCACTTGTCACATATCCAGTCTCCTTTCTTTAGCGGAAGATGATCTTGGTCTTCCTGTAGTTGATTCAGTCTTTCCTGAGAAAAAGTATCGCATTGCAAGCATTTGATGTTCTTAGCAAAGTTTAAGAAGTTGCACCTGCCATATGCAGAATTATATCAAATATTCGGAGCAAACTCAAATATAGGATGTTAACAATTGCATTACTTGGGGCAATTTGCATTACTTGGGGCAATGCCAATCTCCTTGTTTCATTGGAACATCTTTGTAGCCTCTCTTCCAAACTTGAATGCCAGGATAAATCACCAGCTGGTGTGGGTTTCGACAAATCAGAGCCAAGTACATTGGTGCCATACTCTGCCATTAGCTTTAGCAGTGCTCTGACTGATTCCTTAACTGTTCTAGTCAGACATGATTTATTCTCCACAGTATTGCTTATGGGGTCAAGTCCATATGTCAACAAGATTCGCATAACATCAACCGTGCACCCTCCTTCATCTTGACGCGCCTTAACAAATGCTCTCTCACAGTTTCCCCTCAAGTTGCAGGAGCTGCAAACCTGGCAAAGCAGCTGTCTGTAATGAGTATGACTGATGAAACTATATAATCTAATGATTACTGGAAGTCTTTAAGAAGAGAACGTACATTTCCCTCATCGATGCCCACATGTGCCCTCAAGCGCTTTCCAGAGTTCACCACTTTCTGTCAGTGCTGGGGCATCCACACCCTGCTATGACCTGAATATGTTTCTTTGACAAATACCTATCAGGAAATGTCTTGTTAAAACCTTCTGAATATGAGTTAAGCGACTCTTTCTATATGTAAATGAGGAAACGTCCGGTTTCTCAAGTAAAGCTATGTTGTCGGATGCCTAATTGGTGATGATATTGCATTGGACAGTCATTAGCCACATTGAATAGCTAACCTCTGAATCGGAATGCATACCGTCAAATTGATTACCAGCTAAATTTTTAATATGCGTTATTATCATATGCCCAATGTAATATGAATTGCCTCTTTTCAGGTTACGTGCCATCGAAAATCTTCGGCTCCAAATTCTAGTCAAATACTTCATTTCTAGAGAAAGGCATAGTAACATAGAAAGGCCTGATAGTGGATGGGCAAGCTTGACACCTAAACGCAAGTCCTGTGGATTCTCTTTTCTAAGTAAAGGAGGATGCACATAAGGCACCCTGTTGTTGCCACTATGCAGAAAAAGACGGACTAAGATGCCAACTAAGGTGCTTTTAACAATATTACATTTAGCTTACTAACAGGATTCTGGATAAAAGAAAGCTAGGGATAAAATGTCTACATTTCTAAAAAATGGTCACTTGTATTGCTTACAAAAATAAATGATGAAAAATATTTTCATCATCCACAAAAATATTTAAACATATATTGTTATCAATTATGAAAACATTTACAAGTGACTAATTATTTCAAAAGATACAAGCGATCATTTCTAAGAAAATATTTTTCAAACCATTCATTTTTTGCAAAACAAACAAATTACAAATCTATGGATATATGATAATAGGCCATTACTTCATAGTTGACACAACATGGTGATATTATCCAAAACAACTTGACCATTCACAAATAACTGCTCCATACTTTTCTTTCTCCATGTTTTCAAAATGAACAAAAAAAGAAGAGAACTTTTTTCCTTCGTGATGTTGTGATTTTTGGCCTGGTTTGAAGACGGTGGAGTTCCGATTCCCATAACTAGCATGCTCTTAACCTCAAAGCAAGAGAAATATAAATTTTGGCCAGGAATGACAGTCAAACGTGACAGAGTTAGCTCTCTAAATGACGATATGCTGGTGGGTATTTAAATGCAGCATTTAACAAGAACCTGGAGAAAGTTTGAACTCTCATCAAGCTCATATGAGCAATACATTCACAACGATCAGAACGAGGCTTATAATGAACTACGTTCCGAAGAAGCCCTGCCTACCCACAAAATATATACTCCTCAAGAAGGCACAGAGGTCTATTACCTCACCATCATCACCCAAGCCCAATGTCTCTGTAATTAAATCAAACAGGTAAAGCGCACCAACCGAAGGTCATTCCTTTCAGTACCTCATAACGTCGTATCTGTCGCGGACGAAATTCAGGCATGCGGTTCTAATGAGATTCGATTATTTCGGACCCAACTCCACATTCTGGAACGGGTTGCCCTCCGCATCAAAGTAACCTCCCTTCGACAGAAGCACCATCAAATCCACCCACTCGGGCCACGGATGCGAAATCTGAGCCGCCGCCGCCGCCGCCGCCGCCGTCGACTTAGAGGGCTCCGTCCAATGGAAGTTATTCTCCATCCCCGGAGCGAATCGGGGAATTGGGTTGATGGGTTTCGAAGACTCGAGCTCCCCAAGCACATCGTTGCCAGGGAAGTCGAGCTCGGAGTCGGGGTTCGGGGCATCGGCGTACTGGCGGGAACGAGCGGAGGTAACGACGAATCTGAGGTTGGGGAAGTGATTTTTCAGATGCCAACGACTTGTTGGGAAGAGCTTGTACACTATAATACAAGGTTCACCTTGTATTTTTCCGTTTTTTCAAACTCAATAATTACTTGATCATGACATGTAATGTTTGACCAAATGAGGTTATGACCAGGTGTCATCAAAGTATCAAGGGACCATGCTTTTTATTACATTATTTAAATACCAAACTAGATTATCGTTTGATAACTTAAATTTTTAAATTTCGAAAGTCTTAATGTTGAATTTAAATCAAGCCCTCATCTAACAAGCACCTCAACTAAAGACAAGACATGAGTGAACCAACTTATCTCTAGCTAGCCGCTTTGGAATGGAACAAGTCAACGTTGGAGAAGAACGCGACGACGCCGGTCTTCATCTCCCTCCGGTATATCCTTGCCTTCGCCTCCATCGGTTGCTCGTTGAAGGCCTTCACGGCCGTGATCGTGCGGTCCAAGGCCTCCGTTGGCACACCGTGGTTGAGTACCTGGAAGAAGCCGAGCTTGCGATGGGATAACTTTTCTCGAGAAGGACTGAGTCAACTACAGGAAGACCGAGATCATGTTCCGCTAAAGAAAGGAGACTGAGATATGTGACGAGTGATGGCTTCTCATGTCTTTTCTTAGTTGTTCACTGATTTGTGGTGAGGGTCAGAAGAGCTCCTGTCTTAGAGAAACCGTCGCATTTTGCAGATGCAATTTTCATAAATTTTGCAAAGAATACCGGATGTTTGCAGCGCATAGAAAAACCCCTGGAAAGGCAACTTGATCCCGGGGAGTGGGAGTGTGAATCGTGAGTTCTTGCTAATCTTCTTCTAGTGACCTCCTATATCGATCAGTTACTGTTCATGAGCTGTTCTGCGTTATGGATCTGTGATTGGTAGCAGCAACTACATCGACTTTAGAAGGAATATGGGTGCTTGAATTGCGATTATAAAAGGCCTAAAGCATCAAATTCAAATGGCTCCTCAACAGGAGCACGATGTCGGAAGTCATCGTCGAGGTCATGGAGCCGTTGAAGACAAATTCTATGTGGTCTCCGAGAAGGTATACATGTACAGGGATCTCTACTCACATCTTTCCACTGCCAAACCATTCGGCCATTTCTTCATCGTCCCCATAGTCCGGTGATTCTGACTTCCTATAATTCTGGATGAGCGCGGCTCATCTGGATTTGCCTTTTCCTCTGTGGTCATTCTGCTTCTTTCCAGCATCTTCAACTTCGACCTTGCCCCCTTTTCCGTGTCACGAGACAAATCGCTACACGCCTCCTGCAATTGGAAAATCTAGAATACCAGAAACATCGTTCATTGAGCATGTCAACTTTGTTTTCTCGGCGACCCCGTTCTCTTCATGCACAGATCTCCACCTAGTTGCGACTTGCATTTGACTATTTAAATTCATCTGTTTCTTTGCCCCATTTGTTTTCTAGGATACTGCCTTCCTTTTCCAGTGGCCATGGGAAGGTTACAATTTTGAAGATGCAGTACTCATTAGCGAGTATCTGGTATATGAAGATATTTCTACTTCTTTTCACATACGGAAATATGAAATTCAGACTCATCCGTGTAAACTGTCCATCTCGTGCATTCTTGCTGTCGAGTTCTTATGTCTATGAATTGGTTCAGTCTCTGGCAACGAGTTAAGTAGACAAACTTCGTCCATCGCACAAGTTACGGTCACACAAGGAATATATAAACAATAAGTGCAAATTAACCACTACAAGAGCAATAATAACACAAGGTTAAGTAGAATTTAAGGGAAAAATCCAGTATTTCCTTCATTATTATAAGGATGCCTCTTATTCTTTTATCACCATTTCTGGCCTATGGACCTCTCAATCACGCCCTGAAGTAGTTTATCAGACTTTTCCCGTCCAACTCCTTAGTAAAGAATCTCCTCATGTATTCGCTGAAGGTGAACTGCCGAAAAGCAGCAGGCTTATCCGAGGACACAAGCTCCGGGAACGGTCCAAACTCATTCTCGTGATTGCTCGGGTTGCAGAAAACTGCTATCGATACGCGTGGCTCTCGGCTGGGGTTGGCCAACACTCGGTGGTCCACGCTTTTGTACTCGTTGTTGGACATGATCTGAAAAATTCGAAATTTACATAATAAGATCTTCATTTCATGGTAGAATGTTAACCTAACTTACTCAGGAGCTTTGGAGAAAGTCCTAGTCTTTGATGGGAGTTCACCTGAAGGATGTCACCGATGTTCACAACAAGAGCCCCTGGGATGGGTGCCACATCCACCCACTCATCGTCGTGCTTCACCTGCAACCCACCGATCTGGTCCTGCAGTAGCAATGTGATCACTCTTGGGTCTGTGTGGGACATCAAGCCAACTGTCAGATCAGGCTGGGGACAATATGGATAGTAATGCCCCACCATGACCCTCTTCTCCAAGCACGTCAATTCCTGTAGCTTGCCGGCACTCAATCCCAGCCCCTCGCTCAACAACCCCAAGAGGAGGCTCCCCAACCGTTGAACCTGCTGATTCCACTCCAACACCTCATTTCTGCACACCTCAGGGATCTCTTCCACGTCCGCTAATTTTGGCCCTAGCATTATCTGGAGCGTGTCCCTGTATTATTATTATTATTATTATGGGCGAGCACTTCATATAAGTTGGAACCTAGAACCTCCTCATTTTTTAAAAGCTGGGACTTACATTACATAACCTAAAATTTATCTTGTCACAAGTTCCAAAATTAGTTCTAGGATCAACCCTTGGTTCCATCTGTATTATTAATTGAATATTTATAATGAATCATCACTTTTAATGACCACAATTTTTTTCTGCAATCAACTGACTACAATTTATATTTAAACAAATGAAGATGGAGCATTAACAAAATAAAAAGTCCAACCATAAAATGGAAGTTTAGATTGGACCGCACCATCACACAAAGACATATATCAAAAGAAACACAAAATTATTTCAAATTTTATCTACTTGGAATTGAGACCTTACTCGTTCAAACAGGTTGCCAATTTTTGGAACCTAGAACCTATCCTACATATTTTGAAACCTAAAATCAGATAGATTCTCACTGGTTCTCAAATTCTAGGTTTTATTCTAGAACCCTACTCATCCCTAATTATAATTTTGTGCATTGGTTGAAGTGATTCTTTTCTTTTGTTTGTCATCGTCTTACTTTCAATCATATATGATATATTAGTTCGTCTCATTTGCCAAACACTTTACACGATCGTATTGGTAATGAGCCGGCGACTGGGGAATCCCGCACGGCCGGCAATGGAGAAACCACTGGACGGGGCGACATGCGTGTAGCCACCACACATGTGCCACCGGGCAAGTCACCAAGGGCGCGCATGATAAAATTTATACTTCTCTATTTCTTTGTTCCCCGGAACAGGTTTGGAATAGAAATCCGTTTGGTAACGCAATTTGATTTTTCTATTTCTGGAACAGCATTTTATTCCGTAAATAGATTTGAAGCAAGAAAATTAGAAGCCTAAAATTTTGACTTCTCAATTTCGAAATAAATTGATTTCTCAATTTCTGGCTTGTCATGCGCACCCCAAGAGTCTCAAGCTAGCCTTCTTGCAACTTGCGTTGCAGGAGCTTCAAACACTAGATCTCCTCGATGGAGGTCTAGCGCCTACCCAGCTGAGTCACCACGGCGGGTGGTGTATTGGTAATTGAGCTTTTATACAACTAATTATCATCAAAATCATGAAATAGTACGAAGTCAATTGAAGTGGTTTGGGGCTGACCTCCAGCTAGCCGCTTTGGAGTGGAACAAGTCGACGTTGGAGAAGAACGACACGCCGGTCTCCATCTCCCTCCGGTAGATCCTTGCTTTTGCCTCCATCGGCTGCTCATGGAAGGCCTTCACCACCGCAATCGTGCGGTCCAGGACCTCTGTCGGCACGCCATGGTTGATCACCTGGAAGAAGCCAAGCTCGCGAGCTGCACGCCCCACTTCTGCAACGACAGAGGGCCGCTGGAAGGAATCGCAGCAGGAGAGGTCGATGGTGGGGATGGAGTCGGGCCTGGGGCGGGTGGGCTTGAGGGTGGAGAGAGTCTCGGGCGGGTGGACGAAGAGGGGAGGGAGGGAGGTGAGGCCGGAGTCGACCAGACCTTTGACGCCGAGCTTGGATTCTTCGAACTGCTTGAGCTCTTGGGCTCGGTTGAAGGCTTGTTGCGTGGTGTCGGTGACGCCCATGGCTGTAGTCTCCGAGTTCTGGTTGGAGCGAGGTTCTGGGATCGGGTTGGATGAGGACGTCGCGTAAGGGAAGGGAAGAAGGAAGAACGAAGAAGCGATGTGAGTGGGACAAGAGGAGACACCATCCACATATTTACGCTAACCCTATGTTTGTCGATGACGTTCAATGCTGACGTGGCACAATTGTATTGGTTGTCCGTGATGATTAGTTCTTTTGAAAATTCCGTGAAACTCCAATACTACGTAATTTCTCCGTTCGATATATGTTTTGAGCGATTGTAGCGTCCACGAAAGGCTCATATGATGTACTCTATCCACAAAGACAAACCAGTGATATCAATTTGAATCAATTTCTTCTGACTTTAATGGTTGAATTTCTTGCAATCAAATTGCCTATTAGATTGGAGCGAATAGTTTGTGATTAAATAGGTTAAAACACATAATTGAGATATATTTGAATGTTTTGAGAGTTAAGTATACCCTATAGTTTTTACCCAAAAAAAAATGTATACCCTATAGAGACTTACATGTACTTGAATCATGAGGCTGGACTCTTTTTGTCTCACAATAGTATGAAATTTTAATTATTTTTTTTTTCTCAAGTGACTTTTGGTTGATATGATTTTTTTTCTTTTGCCGATAAACCTGATCATTTCTAATTTCAAAACTTGTACTAGAACCTAGAAAATGAATAATGTTCTTGACAAAATTTTAATTGGGTGGTTCAAGCTAAATGTTGTAATATGTTACGATTCGATCGGTGGGTGGAGAAAAATTAGATATTGATAGATAGCTCATGACAAACGCCTCGTAGCAAAACAGAATAAATAAGTAAAAATAAGTTTAGATAGGGGAGCATGTTGAGTTCATTTATCTTAAGACACTAAAAATTAAATATCATACTAATAATTTACTTAACATATGAAATTAACTTTACCAAGGGGTCATCTTAATAATGAATATACTAAGTATGAAATGGTTCTTATCTAATCATTAATCTAATAAAGTTAGTAAGAAATTTTTTAATAAGCTTTTATATTAGTAATTAAAAGAATTCAATGAAAAGCGACAGAATGACGTAGACATTATATAAGATTCAAAGGAGCGTGAGCTTACCGACCCCATTCGACTTGGGGGACGAAGGGTACATTTTCCAACCAAAAATAAAATTAAGTAATTATTTTCTGGGTCAATTATAATGAGTTGCAAGTGGCAAAGGAGAAGAACTTGTTCCCCTTTTTTTTTTTTTTTTTTTTTTTGATCTGTAAACCATCATCATTTTATTTACTACTTCATATGGTGAAACAAAACACTCAGAGCATCAGAGCATAGTAGATCAAATAAAACAGGGGGGGATTATAAATCCAGTCTGGGGGTAGAGAATTTTTTCGGCATGCCTTCGCGATCCAGTCCGCAGGGCGGTTTTGGTTTCTGCTACAATGGGCCAACGTCAGGCCCGGAAGGTGAAGTAATTTTGCCTGGGCCCGGCTCACGGTCGGATTCAGTTCCCAACTCAACTCTGTTGAAGTCTTCAAAGCGTGCACAAGAGATAAGCAGTCAGAGTGTACTTGAGGAGAGAGAAAGTTCCGGGTCTCGATGAAATCTAGGGTTTCGACGATCGCGATCGTCTCTGCCTGGAGAGCCGAAGTCGCAGCGACTGGCTTCGCGAAACCATCGACGATGAGGCCTCGGTGATCTCTGCATACACATGCTATGGCCGCGCGATGTCGAAGAGTCTCTGTCATCTCGGTGGGAGGTTCTGTCGTATCGGTGTTTGCTGAGTTCCTTTCCAGATCTGGGTCGAAAGCTGCATCCACGTTAATACGAACCGTTCCTGGAGGAGGTGGAAGCCAAGAGTCAGATGAGTGTTCTGTTTTCTTCTTATTGTTCTTTTCGCCATTTACAGATCTATAGGTTTCTGTAAATGCTTCTGCTCTGGCTATGATTGATTTTGGTCTCGGAATCTGCTGATTGAATATGAATCGATTTCGTTCCTTCCAGATGCTCCATAATACCTCAGCAATTAGGTTGAATTTACCCGAGGTTACTGAAGACTGTTGTATGTCGCAGAACCATTCTTCAAAGCGGGAGAGGCCGACTCTGGGAATTTGTATATGCAAGGGGGCTGAACTCCAGACCTTTACAGTCCATGGGCAGAGAAGGAAGGTGTGCTCCAGCGTTTCTGCTTCTTTTTTGCAGAGAGGACACAAGGGAGAAGGTACGATTTTGCGGTGGTGCAAGTTTTCCATTGTAGCTAGGGCATTGTTGCATGCATTCCAGAGAAAAATTCTTGTTCTGGGTGGGATTGTGGACTGCCATATATTTTTCCATAGTTCGGGACTGGCCTGGTAAGATGATGTTGGTTGAGTGTCCTGTGTGATAACAGAGGCTTTCCTAAACATGGAATAGCCACTCTTTACTGAGTACTCTCCTGATTTTGTGTGCATCCATACCAGCTTGTCATTCTCATCGGGTAAGCCAATGGGTGTGGCTAGAATTTCCTGCACTCTCCTTTCATCGAACATAGAATGTATTAAGGGTTCATTCCATGTGCCTGTGTCTGGATGTATGAGTTCTGCGACTTTTTCTGGTTCATGTTGTGATGCTGGGCCTTCTATTATACCACTCTTTAGCCATCTCGTTGTTCTAATTGGAGTGTTTTTGCCATTGCCGATCCTATGCATGACCTGAGGAGCAACCGAGTCCCTTGCCATGATGATACTCTGCCATCCCCACGAAGGCCTTGACCCTCTGCCTGCAGTCCAGAGATCCCCCTGTGAGTAATATAGCCCTTTCCATAGTCTGGTTAGCAAAGAGTCTGGATTTTGAATTATGCGCCACATCTGCTTTGCTAACAGTGCATTAACAGTCATGTAGATCTTTAAATCCCAATCCCCCTTCACCTTTCCCTGTTTTCAACAAATCCCACTTCTTCCAGTGGATTGCAGTCTTTTTCTCGTTGCTTTTCCACCAAAAGGATGCAACCTTCTTCTCTATTGCTTTACAGATTGATATAGGAATTTTATATATTGACTTCGCGTGTTGAGGGATAGCTTGTACTACTGCTTTTATGAGAATTTCCTTTCCAGCTTTTGATAACAGTTTTTCCTTCCAGCTGCTCAACTTGGAATTTACCCGAGCTAGGATCCATGCGAACATGTCCTTCTTGGAGTGTCCCCAGTCTGAAGGTATGCCCAGATATTTCCCTGTCTTTGTGATTTCTGGAACCCTAAGAGCAGATGCCATATTTCTTCTTAGATCTGTAGGACATCCTTTACTAAAGTAGATGCCTGATTTGTTGAGGTTAATTGCCTGGCCTGAAGCAAAGCAGTACTGATTAAGTATATCAGCAAGGTTTTGACATTCCATAACTGTTCCATGCAGGAAAAAGATTGAATCATCCGCAAAGAGCAGATGGGACAGAGTAGGGCATTGACAGTTCAGTCTGATCCCAGTGAGCGTACCCTCCTGCATAGCTTTCTTCATCAGAATCGACAACACATTGGCTACGATGATGAAAAGGTAAGGTGAGAGTGGGTCTCCTTGGCGCAGGCCGCGGGTAGGTTTGAAAAAAGGTAATGGTTCTCCATTAAGGTTTATGCTGAAGGATACTGTGCTCACACATTGCATTATCCATGTTGTCCATTTGTCACAGAAGCCCATTTTTGTTAGGCATGCCTTAAGAAAATCCCACTCGATGCGATCATAAGCCTTTTGCATGTCCAGTTTTAAGACTGCTTGAAATTTCTTCCTCCTGTTGCTAGTTCGAAGTCTGTGGAGCACTTCCTGTACTATCAATATGTTGTCCTGAATCTGCCTGCCTCCCACAAAAGCGCTCTGTTCCTCTGCGATGATGTGGGGTAGGATAGGTTTGAGTCTGTTAGTAAGGACTTTAGAGATTATTTTGTATAGGAAGTTACAGAGACTGATAGGGCGATATTGCTCTAGTTTTTCTGGCTGAGGGACTTTGGGTATCAGTATGATTTGTGTTCTGTTGATTGCAGGATCTAGATGGCCTGTGGTGAATAAGAGCTGCAGTGCTTGGTGGATTTCTTTGGATACAACTGGCCAATGCTCTCTATAAAATATTCCGTGGAAACCATCAGGACCAGGTGCCTTAAAAGCTCCAAGTTGCTGCATAGCTATGGTAACTTCCTCCTCAGTAAAATTCTCCATTAAGGTTCGGTTCATCTGGTCATCCACTAAAGTAGGGATGTGTTGTAAGATAGGTTGCCAGTTACGGTCTCCCACTGATGTGTATAAGTTTTTGAAAAACTGTTCTGTCATCCCCTGTACCTGCTGTTCCCCTCTTACCCATTCGCCACTTTCATTTCTCAGCATTCTTATCTGATTTCTACATCTCCTCTGAATTGTCGTTGCATGAAAAAAACGAGTGTTTTTATCGCCCCACTTTATCCAACTTAATCTCGATCGCATGCCCCAATACATCTCTTCTTGTCTCCATAGTTGGTCGATTTCTTTAGTTATTTCTTTCTCCCGAGCTGTCTCTTCATGTGTTTGTTTGCTGTTCATCAGGTTCTGGAGTTCTCCTTTGAGCAGGGTGATTCTCTTCTTTGCATGGCCGAATTTGCTCTTGCTCCACTGCATTAACCTCTGTTGTACTTGCTGCAATTTTTCCACCAGATTAAGGTCTTGTGCAGCAGGGTCATTCCAGGTATCTGTGACAATGTCTTTGCTTTCTGTTTCATCAGACCAGTAAGCTTCATATCTGAACTGCTTTCGTTTTCTTCTTTTTGGTTGATCCAGAGATATCAGGATGGGACTGTGATCTGAGCCTATTGCTGGGAGTGCAGTGCAGTCTGCCTCAGGGTAAGTAATTCTCCATTGGTGTGAGCATAGTGCCCTGTCAAGTCTCTCTTTAACCAGGTTCTCTCCCTCCCGTTTATTTGACCAGGTGAAAGAGCATCCCTTGCAATCGAGGTCCATCAGGGAGCATTGATTAACAAAATCTCTGAAGGCTGTTAGCCGGTAATTTTCTACCCTGTACTTCCCCTCTTTCTCCCAGTGATTCAGTATTTCATTGAAGTCACCCAAGCAAAGCCATGGTATCCGGTAATATATACTCGCTGAGTAGATTCTTTCCCATAACTGAATTCTATCTCTGAATACATTGGGTGCATGGAGGAATATTATTTTCATTTTCTGATCTCGATCTGTTAGGTAGCACTGGGTGAAGATTGCTGTGGCCGAGGAGGATTCAATTGATAGCTGCAGTTGATCATCCCAGAATAAAGCTAAGCCCCCTGCTGTGCCCTCGGGATTAACGATGTAGCTGTTCTGGAAGTTAAGTCTTCTTTTTATTTTAAGCACTTTCTGTTCTGAGTTCTTTGTCTCCATAATGAAAACAAGGTTGGGCCGTTCCTGAGTCACAGTGACTCGCAAGGCTTGGATTGTCAGGGGATTGCCCAGCCCCTGACAATTCCAGCTTAAGAGTTTCATGGGTACTTTGGTGGCTTATTAGGGTTAGCCACCAGAGCCCATTCTTCTGACATTTCTGCCACCTTAATAGGTGTTTCCACAAGCTGGATACAGTTCTCTGCATGCTGAGATGTTGGTTGTGCTCCATATGGACAGAACCTTTTTGCTCTTTTTGCATTAGCCACCTTTACACTCTTTCCTTTGTTTTTGCGGGGGTCCTCTTCAGGTCTCCTGTATCTTCCTTCATTTGTTCCTCATGGATTGTCAGGATAGATTCCTCATCAATGCAGCTATTTCCCCTTTTCTGGAGACATTTCGGGTCTAGCACAATTAGGTCCCGAGAAGAGGAGGGTGTGTAGGTGTTCTGATCTTTTGACTGGGTGTTGTAGACATGTGTTTGCTGGGATGTTGATGAGCTAATCTGCTCTGTGTCAGGTATAGGAGATAGTGGGGTTTCCAGCACCACATCCACTTCTTCAGGGGGGAGTTCTTTCTGCCCATAAAAGATTTTGCCATAGGGGCGAGATCCCTCACATCGCCGCATGACCAATCACCATACCTGGTCGGTAAGTTTTGTTCCATCCCTGACTCCTTATATGGTAGCTCAGTACACGCTGTAGTATAATGACCAATTCTGCCACAGGAGTAGCAGTAGTGGGGTAGTCTTTCGTATTTAAATTCAACCCAGAGCTTTTTATTATCGAGATTCACTATCACGCCAGTCTGCAGAGGTTGTTTCAACGACAGTGTCACTTTGGCTCTACCCATCTTATATGTGCTGTTTCCTTTTTCCTCCAGTTTTACTTCTACAACTGCTCCTATTTTTGAAGCAATTTCCTCTATCACATCATAGGTAACTCTCCCATATGGTAGTCCAATAAATCTTACCCAGAAATCACAGTGATTATAATCATAACAGAACTCGGGTGTATCAGGTTCGCACTGCCTAAGTATTAGGAGATGGCTGGAGAAAGACCAAGGCCCCGACTGGAGTATTCTCTGTGCATCGGCTTCCGAATGGAAGGAAAAAGAGAAGAACCCAGGTTCCAATGTGGCACAGGTGAAGTTTTCTGTCTTCCACGCTTTTCGCATCAGAGTTAAAAATGCAGTATAGTTCAAAGCTGGGTTTGTGTAGAATTTACCAAATAAGGTTTTTCGACATTCAATCAGTTTCTCAGTAGAAATAGCACCTGGGATATCAACGACCTCGATTGCATTCCAGAGTTTTCCCATGCTTTTGCATAGAGCCGCAAGCCTTCTTTCTTCGTTGTTCTGATCTGCCATAATTTTGTGTGTGCGGGGCTAGGGTTTTGGATGAATCGTGACTGAAACGGTTGAAGGGAGCTCTGATGATGGGGGGTGGATCAGAACTTTGCTATGGAGGAAGGTGGTAAAATTAGGGTTTCCAAAAAAGGGGGTTTTACCTCTATTCGATGATACGCAAAGAGAGGTGGAAGGAAGGGATGCTCGGACACGAAGCAAAACAGAAGCTCCGAGCTTGAGGGCAGAGTAAAGCAAAATGGGAACTACCCAGCTGGTAGAGGGGGACTACACAATCGGTAGAGGGTTCCCCTCTCTTGACCCTGTAACAAGTAAATGGTATCTTACGTAAAAATTCACGTATATTTTCGATATTTTTCCTTTTCTTTTCTAAAGAGTTATTAGATTTAATATGAGGAGAATTACCAAAAAAGTCCTAAACTTGTTGCAATTGTGCTAATTCAGTCATAAACTTATTTTTTTTGACCAATCAAGTCCTAAACCTTTTACAATTGTGTCAATTTAGTCTTTCCGGCCAAAATTGGCTGGGCACCAGCCGACAAATTTTTTAATAATATTTTATTTTTGAATTATTTAATCAAACTTATCTTTTTACATTTTCTCTCTCTCTTTTTTTCCCCTCCCTCCTCCTTTCTTCTTCTTCCTTTGGCTTTGGCGACCAGCTAGTCCTTGTCGGTTCCGGACCGAGGCAAGCGGGCGAGGGTGAGCTCGCCCTGCCGTCACTCAATTTGGAGAGTGTGGGCTGGTCTGGGCAAAGTACGCGGACGAGCTGGTTAGGCTGGCAAGCTGCTTGTCATACGTGGGTGGGGACACCAAGAGCCCCACCATTGACTGCAGAAGGCGGTGCTATAGAAGAGCAAGCAATGCCTGTGCATCCTCATCAAGGATTACGACGACCCCAACCTTGGCCTCAAGATCAACGCCACCCTCGCCCTCGGCCTCCCCTCCAAGTGTGGTGCCCACACTCACTAGATCGAGTGACAGCGAGGCCCCCTCGCCGGATCTAGCGAGGGCTCACCTTGCCATTGTTGGGCGAGGACTCCCTTGCCGAATCCCGGCAAGGGCTCACCCCGTTAGTGGCTAGGTGAGCTCACCTAGCCGCCTTAGTCCGGTGACTGACAAGGGCTGGCCGGTCGCTGGAGCCAAAGGAATAAGGAGGGAGGAGAGAGAGAGAGAGAGAGAGAAGTGTAAAAAAGATTAAAATAATTAATAAAATAATTCGAAAAATAAAATATTATTAAAAATTTGTTGCCGTGTCGGCCGGCGACCACGTTAGTGATAGCTGGCCAATTTTGATCGGATGGATTGAACTTGCACGATTAGAAAAGGTTTAGGACTTAATTGGTCAAAAAAAATAAGTTTAGGATTGAATTGGTATAATTGCAAAAGGTTTAGGACTTTTTTGGTAATTATTTTCTGGGTCAATTATAACAAGTTGCAAGTGGCAAAGGAGAAGACCTTGCTCCCCTCTCCTGTCTCTATAACAAGTAAATGGTATCTTAGAAAAAAACTCACATATATTTTCGACATTTTTGCTTTTCTTTTCTAAAGAGTTATTAGATTTGATATGAGATCGCTCATTAAACTCCTCTATTTTCTATTCAAACTAGCTACTCAATTAGTGGTTTGTGGGAGCTTGTCCATATGCATTTTTTTTAATAGTTAGGAACACTAACGATCCAGTAATTGATATGTGAAAAGAGATGAGACTTGATTAATAGTGATACATATAATTTTCTAGAGGAATATCATATTATGGTTTATCAGAAGACGGAAAAGACCTTGTAATATTATGTATCCTAAGCGAGTAAAACATAATAGAATAATAATGATTTTTTAGAGTGCATTCAGGAAAGTTATATTTGAAATAAGTTGATTTGAATAATATAACGGAGTATCATACAATATAAATAGTCCATATGTTTTAACGATTTGTAGAATTTTGGGGAAGAATCTCGTGTTTCCTTAAGTGGATCATTAGCAGCCATCTTTTTCCCTCGGGGACCACTGGCGAAGGTCGACTAGGGTCGGGCGACCCCCGGTGAGGGTCACTTGGGTCAAGCAAACCTAGGCAGCCCTTGCCAACGCAAGCCTCGTGGAGGCCACTCAACTCCAATGAAGGGTAGCTAGGTTGTGCGACCAGCACAACCCCTCACCAGGGTTGCCGCACAACCCCTCGGCCGAGTCGCTCAACCCTAGCGAGAGCTAGCTGGGTCACGCAAACCCAGGCCCTTGCCGATGTGACCCTCGCAAAGGTTGCTTGACCTTGATGAGGGCCAACTAGGTCACTTGACACTAGGCAGCCCTTTGCCGGTGTCATGTGACTACCGAGGGCCGTCTGCTGTCTAGATCGGGCAACCTCAGTTGGCCATGTGAGGGTCGCGCAACCCAGACGACACTAGCCTAGGTTGTGCGACCCCCTAGTGACGATCATGCAACCGTTGACGACGGTCTCTTCGGTCGCTGGTGACGTTGCCAGCCTCTCTTTAGCCCATGGTCAGACCCTCGCAGTCAGAGCAAACACGCCGGCTAGCCCTAGGGAGAAGAAGATGAATAGTCACAAACAAGGGCAAAGTTGGAAAATAAAAAAAATCAGTGAGGATAAAATTGGAACAAATTTTTTTACTTCCCTTGCCTTTCGAGAAGGTTGAAAGTCCAAGGTAGCCTAGGACTTGCCTTGAGCTTTCAGCCTTTCAAGCAAATTTTGTTTCAAGGTGGGTTTAAAATTTTTTACAAACACCCAAACATTGGCCCAAAGATCCTTAGACACCCAAAGTCCCTTCCCAAAGCTAGTACCAAGCGCAGCCATAGTACATTCTTTGAAAGCACACCGAGAATTCTAGAGATTATTTGAAATGTCAAGACAACTATTTTCTTTTATCTGGCTATAAATAGCTGAAGAGAAGTGATTGTAAAAGGATCGAAAAATTTGACAGAGAATGCAATACACCTGTTATTTGCTGCTTTTTACATTTACTTTAATCATCATTTATCCTGCAATTATCTACAAGCCCCATTGGATTTATCTTTATTCATTGTTATCGCCATTAGAGTAGAATTAATCATTTCCTTTTCAACACATAACCTGATATACAAAAAAAAAAAAAAAAAAAAAAGTCGAAGATTCAACTTTCGATGAAAGATATATTGTTTGAGAAGATTCTCTGTGAAACCGTCATTAATATTATTTTTATAAGATTTTTATATAAAAAGAAAATAAAAGGGAAAATTCTAAATAAGGGCCTAAAGTAGACATTGTTTAAATTAGGGCCCGAACTATTCTTATTTTATTAAATAGGAGCCTGAAGTGAACATTATTTCTAATAAGGGCCTAAAGTGACTATATCAATCTCAAAGAAGGGCTTGAGCTTACTTTCGATGAAGAGCAATTTCTCTTTTAATTTAAAAAAAATATTTAAAAAAAGAAAAAAAGGAACACACATGAGAGGGATGGAGGCTCTCGCCTTTGGTTGACGAGGGTTGCCAACCCTTGCCATGGCGCCGACGACCTCGCCAACCATCACTGCCACCCCATTGGCGTTGGGGTTGATGTACGTCAATGTCAACAACATTTATTATGGTGTTCAACAATGCCTCACGAGTTTAATAATAATTTGTAATCTAGTTGTATGCCTATCTATATTAGTGACCTAGTTAATTTTTGGTGCAAAATTATGCCCGCTTTTTAAAAAATTTAAAAGAAAATTTAATTCTTTTGAATACTTGAAAATGTATGGGTCTCTATTCCGTGGGCAGTACAAGTGTACATATTGTGCCCCTAACTCCTCATACATTATTATGCTTTAATGCTTAACTTGTAGCATACTAACATGTCACTTCAATTGACATGATTCTTGAATCTCTATTATTATGAATCGTATCATTATAGATTGTCACCCTCTGAACCATGACTCATTTATGGAAAGTATAAGTTTAGCCAAGATTTGATTTTAATCTTACTTTTTTCTTCGTCTTCAACCTCAAACCCTAATCTTCTTTCGCTCAAACCATTGGCCTCCAAGTTTCACTTTGTTGGAGAAAACTTCCTTGAGTGTTTTGAAGTTGACAAAACGTTTCCATCGGTCTAGTCGAAGACTTGAGACTCTTCCATCAAAGTCCGAAGACCTTCGGTTGCCGGACTCAAGACCCAAAGTCTATCCTCATTAACAGTTTCTAGACCGTCGAAGAAGGCTTATCCAGAACTGAGTGTTTCGTTGAGGATTTGATTCTATCGATTGAAGAAGATCTCTTGGCTGGATACAGCATGTCGAAATCCATTATTCAAATTGAGATTGATTCAGGGATTTTGGATCCGTTGATTAGCAAAGTATACTTGGAAGGTTTTACTTATGGAAACCTAGATCCTGATTGTATGGACAAGCAGGATTGGTGGGCTATCATCATATTCCTTAAATAACTCGAAATCTTCCTAATTATTCTGTCCAACGGGTAGATTGGAAGAACTCCTTTGGTAAGTGCCAACGGGTGTGATGGCATGAAGGAGTATATAAGGAAGACGTTCCAGTTGTTCGAATGTGTGTGCGATAGAAGAATTCCAAAGTCTGAAGCTCATTGTTCTTAGTCAATTCAATTGTTGAGCGAAATCTTGTACTCAAAAGAGAGTTTATATCTTTGTGAGACCTTGAGGAAGTGTAGCAAAGTCTCTACACTGTGAAATCAAGGAAGAGCTTTATTGTAACAACTCTTTTGATTCATGGTGAAATCTAGCTAGTGGGTTATCAGTGCGGAAGAGTGGACGTAGGCTTGGATTAAGCCAAACCACTATAAACCATGTGTTCTTATTCTCTTCCCTACGCTCTTTTACTTTGATTGTAACTCAATTTGTTTACAAGAGTCTAATTTCCTTTTCATAATCTATTGTTGATTAGAGTTGCACACTTCTCTCAGGAAATTTATTTTTGCACCTATTCACCCCCTCTAGGTGCTCGTACTAGCTTTCACAATTGGTATTGGAGCTTGTGTACTCACTTTAGTTGAAGTGTTTTACTTCAAAGTTAAAGATTCATGGCTAGTATATTGGCTTTAGGTCTGGTTGAAGGGCAAAGCAATACCAGACCGCCTTATTTTGATGGAAATGAATACAACATATGGAAAAACAAGATGAAGGCATTCCTAAGATCAAATGATCCTCTGGAATGTGATGTGGTAAACAAAGGAATTATTCCTAAAGCTGTACCAGTCTTAGAAAGAGGAAAAGAAGCTGTTGAGTCCAGTGAAAGAACTCAAGAAGAGATAACCAAGAGACAAGCTCTCGATGTAAAAACAATTTATTCTTTATATTGTGCATTATCTCCTACTGAATATAACAGAATATCTTCTTGTGAAACAGCTAAAGAAGTCTGTGATAGATTACACATCACCTATGAAGGAACTGATCGAGTGAAAGAAACCAGAATCAACATTCTGCTCGGTCAATATGAAGCATTCAAAATGAAATCAGGAGAATCTATCACTAATATGTTTAGTCGTTTTACAAAAATCATGAATGGTCTTGAATATCAAGGTCAACCAATTTCTGGACCCATGAAGGTAAACAAGCTCTTTGCGTGGATTGTCCAAAGATTGGAATCACATAAAGACCTCAATAAGGGAGATACAAAGAATCATGCCACTCTCTGTTGACGAATTAGTTGGGACTCTTCAGTTTTATGAAGTAGAGCAAATCGACGAAGATGAAGATCCTAAAGGTAAGAAATTCATTGCATTAAAATCTAATGATGATTCAGATGTCACAGATTCGAAGACGATATGGATGATGAAGAGCTTGCTCTCATAATAAGAAGATTTAGAAAACTAAACAAAAATGGGAGAAGATTCAATCTAAAGAAACAAAGTTTTCAAAAGCAATAGACTAAGTCGGTTGAGGATGATGAATCCAATAAAGATGTAGTCTGCTTTGAATGCAAGAAAAAGGGACACATCAGACTCAACTGTCCCCTTCTGAAGAAAAAGAAAGGAAAAGCTGAGAAATATCGAAAGACACTTAAAGCAGAAATTTGGAGTGATATAGAATATGAGGAAAGTGATGATGATTATGCCAATATTTGTCTCATGGCACAATCAAACTCAGATTGATTCAAACTCAAACTCGAGACAAAGTGAAATCGAGGTAAGTAATTTAAAAATCCCTATTAAAGTTTTTAGATACATTGATGAATTGTGTCTTAGTCTCAAAACCTCTCTCAAAAGGATTTCTGAACTTAAAAGGGAAATTTCATCTTGAAACAACAGGAAAATGTTTGGAAAGAAAATGTCAAAAGTTTAGACAAAAGTGTTACTACTTTGAAAGAAAATGCAAACAATCTTTCAAAAGAAAATGCATTCTTGAAAAATGATATCTCAAGTATCTCTAAAAGATTTTCTATAGAATCGAGAAACTTGAAAAATTCTTTCGGCACAAAGACCTTACTTCAACAAATCGGGTTTAGGAATGACTCTTTGAAACTTCCTCTAATTGATTTTTTAAAGTAAAAGAAAGAATTAAGCAAAGACCTACAAGAGATTCTTACAAAAATCATTTCCAAAAAATTTTTGTAAAACCTGTAGGCCGTAGTGCTCTTAAATGTTCTAAGTGCAATAGCTCAGATTATTTTGAGAAAGAATGTCCTATGGTTTGGAAATCTGTTAAGAAGGTATGGGTAAAGACCATATATTACACTAACACCAATGGACCCAAGAAAATATGGGTACCAAAGAAAGCTTGAGTCTCTTTTCTAAATGTAGGTCACTATCAAGAAAAATGTTAAATGGTACTTGGATAGTTGATGCTCAAGGCATATGACAGGAAACTCAAATTGCTTCATAAAACTCGTACAAATTAATGGTGGAAAAGTTTATTTTGGAGGAAATAGCAAAGGAAGAATTGTGGGATATGGAATTGTAAAGATTGGAAACCTTACGATCAGTAATGTTTCCTTAGTAGAATGACTCAACTACAACTTGCTAAGTATCAGTCAGCTGTGCGACACTGGTTTCAAAATCAACTTTCAAGAAGGAATATGTTCAGGAACTAGTAAAGACTCCTCTCAGTCTTTCACGGGGCGAAGACATGGGAATATCTACCTCTTGGATATCAAACCAGATGAAACCCAATGTCTAATCTCAATTCAAGAGGAAGCAAACTTATGGCATAGAAAACTTGGGCACATTAACATGAAGCAAATAGCCAAAATCTCAGCAAAGAAGCTGACATACCAAAAGTCTGATCTATGCACACCATGTGTGTTAGGAAAACATGTAAGAAACTCATTCAAACCAATAAATCAAGTATCCACTAATCGTGTACTGCAGCTCTTGCACATGGATCTATTTGGACTAACCAGAACTCAGAGTATTGGAGGTAAGAAATACTGCCTAGTAATTGTGAATGACTATTCACGATTCACTTGGGTATATTTCCTGGGAAGTAAGTCTGAAACATTTTCTTATTTTATAAAGTTTGCTAAAAAGGTCCAAAATGAGAAAGGATATATTATTTCAAGTATACGGACAGACCATGAAGGTGAATTTGAAAATCAAGACTTCGCAAAATTCTGTGATGAATCTGGTTTTCAGCATGTGTTTTATTCACCATAAACTCTAGAGCAAAAAGGGAGTCATGAAAAGAAAGAATAGATCGCTACAGGAAATAGCTAGAACTCTTTTAATTGAAAGTAACATCTCTTCTCGTTTTTGGGCTGAAGCAATTTCTACAGCGTGCTATATTATTAATAGAATCTTTTTAAGGCCTATTTTGGAGAAAACTCCCTATGAGTTATTCAAAGGAAAGAAGCCAATTGTTTCGTATTTTCATGTGTTTGGATGTAAATGTTTTATATTGAAAAATGCAAATAATCGAGTTGGTAAGTTTGAAGAAAAATCAGATGAAGGTATCTTCCTTGGATATTCTATTACAAGCAAAGCTTATAGAGTATACAACAAAAAGACTCAATCTGTGGAGGAATCGATGAATGTCAAATTTCAAGACTTTATGCAAAATCAACCGATTCAGACTCAACTTGAAGAATCTGAACCTGCTCCAGACTCTACAAAATCTAAATCTCCAGAAGCAGCTCAGATTTCAGAAGACCAGCAACAAATGATTATCGAAAATTCAAATGAGAAAAATGATCAACAATCTGACAAATCAACCAGCAACTAGAAGTATAAGTCCAGTCATCCCAAAGATCTCATTATTGGTGATATTAATGAAGGAATTCGCACAAGATCCAAAAGGCGTGAGGAATCTAGTGCCGTGGCTCTTATTTCTGAAATAGAACCCAAAAGTATAGACGAAGCTCTACCTGATGAAAGCTGAATTGAAGCTATACAAGAAGAACTTAGGCAATTCAGTATCAATGATGTCTGGGAATTGACTTCTAAACCGAAAGGTAAATCCATCATTGGAGCTAAATAGGTTTTTGGGAACAAAATGAACGAGAAAGGAAAAGTCGTAAAAAACAAAGCAAGACTCGTGGTCAAGGGATATACGCAAGAAGAAGAGATAGACTATGGTGAGACTTACCGGCCAGTAGCAAGGTTAGAAGCAATTAGATTATTACTTACTTTTGCTTGTCATAAGAATTTCAGATTATTCCAAATGGACATCAAAAGTGCTTTCCTAAATGGATTTATCCAAGAGGAAGTTTATGTGGAACAACCACCTGGTTTTGAAGACCCAAGGAAACCAGACTCTGTATTCAGACTGAAAAATGCTCTATATGGTTTAAAGCAAACACCTCGAGCTTGGTATGACAGACTAAGTAAGTTTTTAATTCAAAATGGCTTTGTCAAAGGTAAAGTAGATACTGCATTGTTTATCAAAAAAGAAAACAAAAGTTTTTTACTTGTTCAAATTTATATTGATGATATTATTTTTGGATCTTCTAATGAAAATCGTGTAAGAAATTCTCTAAGTCTATACAGGATGAATTTTAAATGAGCATGATAGGTAAACTAACCTTCTTTCTCGGGCTTCAAGTGAAATAACTGAAAGAGGGAACCTTTATTTATCAAGAAAAATATGCTAAAGAACTTGTCAAAAAGTTTGGACTGGAGAATTGCAAAAAGACTAATATATCAATGTCAAGTTCTTTGAAGCTAGACAAAGATGAAGGATGAAAGAAAGTTGACCAGAAGCTATATAGGAGTATTATTAGTTCACTTCTTTATTTTACTGCTTCTAGACCTGACATTTTGTTTAGTGTTTGTATTTGTACTAAATTTCAATCAGACCCTAAAGAATCTCATTTAAGTGCTGCAAAGCGTATTATCAAATACATTGCCTCAACTTCAAATTTAGGTCTCTGGTATCCTAAAGAAAGAGACTTCACTCTTCTTAGATACTCAGACGCAGATCTAGCAGGATGCAGAGTTGATAGAAAGAGCACATCGGGCACCTGTCAACTACTTGGAAACAGGATAGTGTGTTGGTTTTCAAGGAAGCAAAGTACTGTAACTCTTTCTACGGCTGAAGCAGAATATGTAGCTCTTGGAAGTTGTTGTTCACAAATTCTGTGGATAAAACAACAACTAAGAGACTTTGGAATTGAAGATTCATGCACTGAGATCAAATGTGACAACACCAGCGCAATCAATCTCACCAAGAATCCTATTCTTCACTCAAGAGCAAAACTATAGAGATTCGACATCATTTCATTAGAGATTATGTTCAAAATGGAGAAGTTTTGATTCAGTTTATTGATTCAAAGAATCAACTAGCAGATATATTCACAAAGCCTTTGGAGAAAAATCAATTTGAAGTTATTCATTCCAGACTCAATATCTTAAAGTCGAGGAAGTTCGGACTCGGGGCTGAAAGTCTAAAAACACTCAGACTCAGACGATCAAAATTTACGACTGTAAGTTACTCCTATTTTAGAAACTTATCTCTCGGATCAAATCTCGAACAGGTACGATCATCTATTCGTAATTGATTGATGTTATTTCCCAGTTTTCGTGATTATTGCAATCTTTCCTTTTCGAAAAAGAAGTTATTTTCGAAATGACAGTTATCTAATTTTTGAAAAGGCAGTTATTTTTTAAAAGGCATTTTTATATTTCCTTCTACGGCGTTCCGTATGCCTCGCTTCGAATGCCTTATATACGGTTGGTTCTTCTTCGTTTTACTCACAAAAACCCTAAGAGAGCACAGATCTTCCACTTCTATCTTCTTCTCTTGTTTAATCCTCGAAAAGTTTTCATCTTTCTTGCGAAACAAGCCTGGAATCTCTCAAAGACTGTGAAAAATGTCGTCTCAAAGAAAGTCTTCGAGGATCGCGAACAGGGGACCACAGCAAATGCGTGAGGGACCTACGCATTTTGATCTCACCGAGGAAGAAGAATCTCCTAGACAGTGGTAGAGCCCACAACATTCTCAGCAGCATCCATCTCCTCCATCTAGACCTCAGAATATTGAACATCGAGAAGAGGAAGAAATCATCGAAGATGCAGAACCCGTAAGAACTCAAAAGTCCGCTTTTACTTTTAAGCTTTATCGTGCTTTGAAGAGGGGTGGTACTCCTTTGAACTACATTGATGAATTTTTGAAAGACAAAGGGTATCGAAATGAAACCTACTTTTTACGCACAATGGAACGATTGAAAATTGCCCCTGCGGGGTCAGCAGAAGAAGCATTTGCAAATATCCCAAGCGATCCACGTGTTGGAGGGTTGAGTCAATATGATGGGAATGATGATGATAGGATGTACACTCAATTTAAACCTAGAATGGGTGTTGCGGCGAAAATCCGAAGCAAAAGGACAGATTTGTTTCCTTCGGAGGAACACAAGCAATTGTACTCTAAGTTGCTAAAGCGTGGTGTGATTAACCCTACAAGTGTGGACTTTAATTTTCTTGATTCTCTGAATGTTAAGCTGAGAGAGAAATTCAATCTTCTTCAACTAGAATGGTTTTGTTCTGAATCGATAGATGCTCATGCTGAACTCATTACTTACTTCTATTCGAATCTAAGTTTCTTGGATGCGAATAGATTCTCTTTCAGTGTTCGAGATCAGGACTATGTCGTTGACATGAATACATTAGTTGATGTGATTGGATTTGAAAGAGGGAGATACCAACCAATCAGTGTGTCTATTGGTCGTGCGACGATAGAGCTTGTTCAGGATAGAATGACGAAAGGAAAGATTTCATATTCGAGGATGAATGCCTCCAACATTTTGCTTCACAAGATAGTGATCAATTGCCTCAGACCCAAATCAACTTCAAAGACCGACGTTTCAAACTCGGAGGCAAAGCTGATGTATGCCATTAACGCTAGCAAAAAGTTCTCTCTTCCACACACTATTATGTTCCACATGTACAAAACGATGGTGAAGGACAAGGGCCAACTTCATTACTCAGCACTTGTCACCAAGTTATTTAGACATTTGAACATTCAGCCTCCCCGGATTCTTATGTTCGAACACGCGATCAAATGGTGGTGGGACTGAAAATGGTCTCTAAAATGCGTTTGAAGGAACTTAACAAGACTTTGGAGCAATTCAACGTTAAAACCTCTATCAAGACTCACCCAGTCTCTTCGGCTGCAAAGCGGAAAGGGAAGGAGCCCATGGTTGCTCCATCCAAGAAAAGAAGAGCACTCATCTTGGAGGATGAAGAGGATGGATGATATCACAATTTCTTCTCTTGCATTGAAGAACTTAAGTCGTTCTGTTCTAGAGAAAAAGGAGAGACAGGAACAAGACAAGGACGAGATTGAATAGAGGACTGGAGAGAGAGAATCATTGGAGAAAGAAGCAGAGGAGGAAAGGATTGATGAAGAAGAAGAAGAAGAGGGCAGAGGAAAACAAGAAGAAGCTGAGCATGAGGAGTACTTCTCACCACTTTGAAGGCATTGAAACAGGGGAGATCTGAGAAAAGAGGTACGTCCTCAATTGCTGCCACCAGTGAAGGAGTAAGTCGTTCTCCAGCAGATCTAGAAGACATCTATGCCTCTTAATTTCCTAAGGAAGGCCATGAGGTTTCATCGCCCAATCTGCGTGATCGTGCTGACTTGCCATCATTTGCCAATACACCATCTGATCATGCAAAAGCCAGTACTCAGATTGATAATTCAACAGACTTTCGCAGAGTGCTTGATGTTCTCTTGGAGATGCGAGGCCAAATTTATGCTCGGGATGCGAAGTACGAGAACTTGCAAAATGCGGGTCAAGCCTCTTGAGTTTCTTTGCATGATCAACTCAATGCCCTTGCTCTTCAAGTTTAAGCAAATGCTAAGGGTGAAGATGTGGCTCAGCTGAAGGAGGATTTGAAAAAGCTAGAAGGGATTGTCCAGTCAATGGGAGATTTCCAACTTGTTCATGTTCCAAAGTAATCATAATTACATTCACTTTTCATCTTTACATTTTTAATGCTGACAAAAAGGGGGAGAGATGTGGTGCAGATTTGAGATTTAAACTCTTGAACTCTTGACTTTTGTGACTTTTGTGTTTGATTGACTTTACTTTTGTGTTTGGCTGTTTGGATTTGGACTGGATTTGGATTTGACTGTTTGTTTATCTTAAGCACTACTGGTATTTCATGGTAAAGATAGTTGCTCATTTACAGGACTAACCTACTTTACGTGGATGTAGATTTTAATGTTATCTTTACTAAGCCAATTATCTTTTATGAGATATTCATATTTGCTTGAGTATTGTTTTGCGGAGTCAAAGTTATCTAAATTTGCGGGAAAGTTTTCTCACCATCAAAAAGGGGGAGATTGTTGGAGAAAACTTCCTTGAGTGTTTTGAAGTTGACAAAACGTTTCCATCAGTCTAATCGAAGACTTGCGAGACTCTTCCATCAAAGTCGAAGACCTCAGGACTTAGGGACTCAAGACTCAAAGTCTATCCTCATTGATAGTTTCTAGACCGTCGAAGAAGGCTTATCCAAAACTGAGTGTTTCATTGAAGATTTGATTCTATCAACTGAAGAAGATCTCTTAGCTGGATACAGCATTTCAGAATCCATTATTCAAATTGAGATTGATTCAGGGATTTTGGATCCGTTGATTGGCAAAGTATACTTGGAAGGTTCTACTTATGGAAACCTAGATCTGATTGTATGGACAAGCAGGATTGGTGGGCTATTGTCATATTCCTTAAATAACTCGAAATCTTCCTAATTGATTCTGTCCAACGGGTAGATTGGAAAAACTCCTTTGGTAAGTGCCAACGGGTGTGATGGTATGAAGGAGTATATAAGGAAGACGTTCCAATTGTTCAAGTGTGTGCGCGATAGAAGAATTCCAAAGTTTGAAGCTCCTTGTTCTTAGTCAATTCAATTGTTGAGCGAAATCTTGTACTCAAAAGAGAGTATATCTTTGTGAGACCTTGAGAAAGTGTAGCAGAGTCTCTACACTGTGGAATCAAGGAAGAGCTTTACTGTAATAACTCTTTTGATTCATAGTGAAATCCAGCCAGTGGGCTATCAGTGCAGAAGAGTGGACGTAGGTTTGGATTAAGCGGAACCACTATAAACCCTGTGTTCTTATTCTCTTCCCTACGCTCTTTTACTTTGATCGTAACTCAATTTGTTTACAAGAGTCTAATTTCCTTTTCATAATCTATTGTTGATTAGAGTTGTACACTTCTCTCGGGAAATTTGTTTTTGTACCTATTCACCCCCCTCTAGGTGCTCGTACTAGCTTTCACACACTTGTCTTCAACTTTCTCACTTCCATTGAATAAGATATTGTAAGCTTATATCAGTTTGTACCAATCTAATGTTTGAGAGGTGGCCTCCAATTGGAAGCACATGCCATTGGAAGGAATCTGTTGAACACCAAGATCATTATCTTTGGATTTGCAATGAAAGGTGAGAGTTACTCCTCCAAGTAACTATTGAAGATTTGGACATGCACTTTTTTAACTACGTAAAATATATTTCCAGAGCAAGCTTGTCAGAGGGCACCAATGCTCATGAATACCACAAAAAGTCTAATAGACAAGTTCATATTTGTAACCTTGGTTGTTTTTTTTTTTTTTTTTTTTTTGGAAAATGAAAACACAGGCATGGTGGACTAAATAATTTAAGTAGGAATAAGGTGGCTTCGTTTGGTAATATGGGATGGTGCTATTTCCACCTCTTTTATATCTAAATCCACCCAATTTACTAAAAAGATAATATCACCCTTAATTATTCAATTGCAGTTTAAAATGATGGCCCCAATTTTTTTTTTTTTTTTTTTATGTTATGTAGGATTTAGTTACCAAAAAGATAAAAATCAGTTTTGTCGAAAAGAGAAATTTTCAAGAAACCTAGTTCTTTTCTACATTGTATATTCCTAAAGTTACTATAGCTCTTACATGCTTTATATAAAAATCAGTCCACAATGTTGCTCCTATGATCTCCTTACTCAGATCCGATTCCCATCTCCTCGCTGCTAGATATTTGGGAATTTCGTTGAACTGGCAATTTAGAGTTTGGTCAGGTGATCAATTGTGCAAGTATGCTTGTTAAGTGTTAACAAGGGAAGGATATCTTCACACATCGACATAGAAAGATATCCACCTATAATTCTAATTTCACCCATAGGAGGAGCTTATCGTATCTCATTCATAGCCGAATATTAGATTGTTACAAACTGGTATAGGCACAAATTTCCCATGAAATTTTAGGAGTCCCATATGTCACAGCTTAAATCGTTAAGACATGGCCCAATATGCTTAATATGCCACTGACACAAACCATGACAATGATCTACATCTCTATCCTCAACTAATACATCTTAATAGTGAAATTGATTAGGCCATTGGAAGCTGGAAAAGAATAGGGTATTTCCCCAAAAATTGGGCTTCAAACAAAATTCCCACATGCCATTAGGATGGATCTGGTGAAAGCCGAGATCGTTTTCCTTGGATTTGCAGTGAGTAAGCGTTACTCCTTTGGATAAGTTCGTTTAAGATTTGGACATGGGCTTTTCCAGCTATCCATAAATCTCCGGAGCAAGCTTGCTCGAGGGCAGCAATGAGGACGTGGTCATATTTGTACTGTTTCTTTTTTTCTTTTGACAAATGCATGCAGAGGCACGGTGGACCAATCAATTTAAGGAGGAATAAGGTGGCTTCATTTAGTGATGTACCGAGATGACAAATTTCAAGGCCACTTACTTTGGCAATATAGTCATGTGTCGAGCAAAAATCTATATTTATCTCTGTATACATTTATCCATGCTAGGCATCCGATTTAGAGAACCTTGATGTCAGTATGTCAAATTCATTTATAACTTCCAATTTTGAATTTATGTTGATGACTTGAAATGTGGGATAAATATTTGTCTTCAACATTTGTTATTAATCACATTTGTGAATTGGACATATCAAATTATGGTCACCATATGCTTGATGGTTTGTCTGCAAGTGATTTAAATCACTTCTGTTCAATGTGTCCATTAGTATATGAAGAAGAAGAAGAAGAATACCTTTGATACCTTTGATTCAATGGCTCCAATACTTTGTCCGTGCAAGCATAGATCGGTAGAGCCCATAATTTCGTATGGAAATGACATCTTTGAGTGACCAGGCATCTGCGAGGGTGAGTAAACTTACGTTAGAGGATGAGTGAGCGAACGAGATATGTACAGATGAATTGAAAATCCTCGCGCATATGGAGGCAACTCTTCCCCTATTGCATAAATCGTGTCTGAGACGATGACCAAGGGAAGACCGTGGTGCAGTTTTGCCTTTAAATCCACGTCAGCTTACTAGAGTGGATATATTTTTGGCATGAAAATGCCACATCAGACATCTAATGATGATTGTGGATCAAGGGTCAATGGGGGCAAGATTTGGGATACAGGTGAAAATTGATGACTGTTTTAGATAAATAAAATTTGGGCCAGATTCAAAATTAGATCAAAAGTTTGTGCTTTTTTTTATTATTATTATTATGAAATTAGGCCTTTTCTTTTTGTGATTTTCGGTCAATTTTTAAAAAAGAGGCGCTTTCTCATTGAGGAATTATTCTCTATGCCATCCCATGAACATCTGTCCTTATAAAGCCAAAGCCCATACGATCTGTGAATTTTTAATATCCTGAATCACCCAAAATGTCATCTAAGCCATTTTTAATAGGGAAAAGGCACACACAAAAAATAACTCTAAATTTTGCATACTATTATACATTTGCTTCAAACTATTTTTTGTGATTGGAAAAACCCCAAACTTGAACCTCAAAAAAAAAAAAAAAATCAATGACGTCAAAAACCCTTACATATACATATGCAACACATTTACTCCAAACTTTTTTTTTTTTTTTTTTTTTTTGTGTGGGTAAATTTATCATACGGATATAAGTTTAGGGTATTTCAGAATCTCAAGAAAAAAATTTGGGTCACACTATATAAATTTAGAATAAATATATCATTTAGGTAGAAGTTTTGAGTTTTTGATGTCATAGAAAAATGTTTGGGGTAAATCTATTACAATGGGCATAGTTTAAGGTTTTTTTTTTTTGTGACTTTTACTCTTTTTAATAATAGTATGAATAATATTATATTAATAATAATTTGTAATAAATGTTCTCATCTCTGAAATTTCTAAAGTAGGTGCGTTTCACGACTTTTGCTTTTTGACTTTTGTAATAAAGTAGGTGCGTCCCATTATCCTCAACCCCTTTCATTCGAAAAATATTAGTTTTTCTCAACTTACTAATTTTGACACGTAAAATTCATATATAATTTATCCATAATGTTTTAAAATACATGTTTTTATATATTGTCGGGAAAAAGAAGCATAATTTTCTTTTAAAATAGTCAATTCAATTTTGTCTCTTTTATGCCAATCAACTTTTTTATAATGATGTTTTTCTTTTGGTTGAAAGTCTTTCACATTGATGTTGAAATGTAAAATATTATTTCAATTTGAATAGATCATTGGAAATCCTATGCAAATCAAAATGTCTATAGGAGATGGGGCCTGACTATTCTATGTTGCATGTATCTAAAAAACCAATAAAACTATTAGATAATGAGTCGATCAACAAAAATAAATTTCTAAATGTGCAATCACATACTATAACTCATTCATTAGAATTTGTAAATCAATATCAATCTATAATCCCCATCCCTCTGGCTATAATTTTAAATTAGTGACCAATGTGCCATGTAAGCAGCCAATTTTTTTTTTTTTTTCGAAGCATCAATGGATTCAATTTCTAAGGGTTCTAAGGATGCTTTTGTCACTGGATCATTAATTATTTACCTCTCAATCAATTCTTGCTTGGTGATAAATCTCTTTTATCATATAAATCTCTTTTATCATATTGGAACTTTTTATTCTCTAACCTTATCAAGCCAAAGTTTACTATAACTCTGATCAATAGAATTTGCAAATCAAAATTGATCTATAACCTCGGTCTTTTTAGCTATAATATTTTGATTAGTGACCGACCATTTGCCAAGTAAGCTGCAATGTTTTAAAATTTTTCTAATCATTTAATGGATTCAATTTCTGAGAGTTTCAAGAACGTTTTTTATTTTTTTTCACATGGTACTATAATTCAATCTTTGGATTTTGTGAATCAAAATCGACCTATGACTTCGGTTTCTCTAGCAATGATGTTTTATTAGTGGGCGGTCCTGTGCCACGTAAGCCGCCAAAATTCTATATCTATATATCTAATTAGCGACCGACCCCGTGCCACGTCATCTCTCTCCGGCACACCTAACTCCAGCAACAAGGCCCATTTAAAACAGTCCTCGCCTACGCTGGGGGAGGTGGTTGTAGAGAGAATGGCGCCGACCGTGGAAATCAACGGCCTCAGATTCACGTACCCGGGGATCGACGGCCATCCTCCGCCCGGGTCCAAGCCCCTCATCGACGACTTCTCGCTCACCGTCGATTCCGGCGACCGCTGTCTCCTCGTCGGGTCCAACGGCGCAGGTTCGTTTCGGCTCAGAGCATGTCTTGTTCTGCCGGAATTTTTGTTCTGGGGTGTCTCCTTGTCTCGTAGTGGACAAGTATATGGCGACCTCGTCTTGTTAAGAAGGCGTGGATCTCGGTTACCCTGTTGAATTGGGTTGTTGGTGAAGCTGTTTTGTCATATAGAATTTGAGTTTGGTGGTTGATGTGTTTCGGATTTCGGTAGCTGGAGATAGTGATTTGATTTCAGAGGAAAGTTGGGTTTACTTTTCAAGAGGGTGGAATGAACGAATTCTTATGCAAAATGTTGTCGATATCCATTGAGACATTGGAAGATTGGGGAAAGGGTTTTGAAATGGTAACTGGGAGAGAGTGTATAATTTGGCAAAATTCAATGATGGGCATGTGCAGTTTCTCGTTCGAGAATAGTAATGTAAAGAATCCAAAGAACCATATGACATTCTCATTCGAAGCAGTGCTTGTAACCGTGAATCGGGGGATATGCTTTTGGCCATTGATGTGAATTCCTTTCTGCTTTGCTTGCCGTCGGGTGATGCTTGTGACAGGTAAGACTACTATGTTGAAGATATTAGGAGGGAAGCATATGGTGGAGCCTCACATGGTCCGCGTGCTTGGGAGATCGGCATTCCATGACACGGCATTGACATCTTCTGGGGATCTCTGTTACCTTGGGGGAGAGGTGGGTTCTCATCTTTCCTGATCTTGTTGTTGGACTGCACACTTCTTTGTGATATTGCATTAGCTCTGATGGCAACTCTGAAAAATTGTTGCTTCCAATTGTAATATCTGTTCTCTTCTGCTTTTTATGATGAGTTGTATGCTACAGCTTTGCATTCTGCCATTGTTGATTAGAGGGAGAGATTGAGTCTGACATGATTATTTTTCTTACCCAGTAGAGTACAATTCCTGATATAATTGTTTCTTGTTTCCTTTTCCATTCTGCAGTGGAGACGAGAAGTTGCTTTTGCGGGCTTTGAAGTTCCTATACAGATGGATGTCTCTGCTGAGAAAATGATATTTGGGGTGGCAGGTATAGATCCACAAAGAAGAGCTGAGCTAATCAAGGTGAAACATTAACTTTCAGGACAGAATATGATTTAAAAACAGATCTTTTTCCTCAAAAAAAAAAAAATGCTGAATTTTAAAGTATATACCATATGTATATGTTGGACATTGATAAAGCTTATGCAAACAGTACATATGCTATGATTTTTATTATTTAAGAGAAAGTAGATAACTTGGTCATTTAATTTTTTAGGTGCTAGACATTGATTTATCCTGGAGAATGCATAGGGTTTCTGATGGACAGAGAAGGCGAGTGCAGATCTGTATGGGACTCCTCAAGCCATTCAAGGTGCCTGCACCTTTTAATTCATGCAAGCACAGAGCCCAAATTGTTCTTTATGTTTAAAGATGATGTGCTGTTATTGCAGTTTTGCATTTTGGATGTTCTTGTTGTTTACTTTTGCAATTTTTGGCCTTTTGGGTACTTATGAATCACATCCTTCCTTAGGTGCTTCTTCTTGATGAGATAACAGTGGACCTCGATGTGTTAGCAAGGGCTGATCTTTTGAAGTTTCTCAGAAAGGAATGCGAACAGAGAGGGTCAACAATTATCTATGCCACCCATATTTTTGATGGCCTAGATGATTGGCCCACACATATTGTATGTACTTATCTACTTCTCCACTTAAGTTCATCATTTCTTCTTCTCTACACCAATGCTGGGATAAACTATAAAAGGTTGTATGGCATATTCTGTGTCAAAGCAAATTTATCGCTCCTTTACCTCAGGTGTATGTGGCTCATGGAAAGTTGCAGTTAGCAATGCCGATTGATAAGGTTAAGGAGAGTAGCAAACTGTCTCTGATGGTAACTTTTCCTTTCAAAGCAATTTCGTTTTTTTTTTTTTTTTTTTTTTTTTTCAACTTGGTTAGCATGGATGTTTGATCTATCATGACAACTATCTTTGCAGAGGACGGTTGAGAGTTGGCTGAGGAGAGAAAGAGATGAGGATCGGCAGAGAAGGAAAGAGAGGAGGACAAAAGGTCTCCCTGAGTATGAACAGCAAATTGATGGAAGCCGGGTCACTGGTGACCCGGCTTTCGTTGCTGCACGGCCGTTGAATAATGGTTGGGCTGGTGGAAGGCTGCACTCTACCATTGCTGGTGAAGAAAGTTGCTTCTTCAGCTCAAACAGAGTTCTCAGACAGTAGTCAAATACAGACATTCTATAACTTTCAAAGCAAAATAATTCCTTCATTGATGGAAGGTTAACTTCAGAGGTTTCTCAGGTTTTACCTTTATATTATCAACAGATTCGATAGTCTAGGAAAAACCATCCAAAAGGGGGAAAGTATTCAGTATTGTTTTCTTCTTTTGGCTGAAGAAAGTATTCAGAAGCATTTTGCTCTTTTATTTGAGATATTTCAGTTTCTTATTCTTTTCGTTTGTTATCTATATGTTTCCATATGATGGGCTTTGCAAGTGGTATAGAACCTTTTCCTGTTCGACTAGTCCTAATTTAGCACCTGGGGGATGAATTGTATCATCTCATCTATTGCTGAAAACTAAAGAAAAGTTTAGTTCTGCATTTGGAAAGGTGTTTTGATTCTGCTGCTTTGTGAATGTCTGCTGTTTAGTCTGATGCAATTTTGATTGGCATTTGCCTGCGAAAGGACTTTGGATCGTGATCTGTGAGACTTGGTAGGGAGTGATAGTCATGGATCATGAGAGTTCTCAGAAATGGAAGAGCTTTGAGGGCTTTTAGAAATGAAAAGCGCATTGCAGAAACTAGAGTTGATTTTTCCATGAATCTTTTAGTGCGCTATTTCTTAATGCAAGATACACAGATAAAGCTCCTTGGGTTTGCATATCAGCTGAGCTTGACAGAGACTCGGAACCTAAAAGAAGCAGAAGATGCATAAACATGATCAGATGCCTGAGAACCATCGAAATAGCTGCAAAACTTTGTTGATACACAAACGGGGAAGTCAACTTTCATTGTCTTCTTCGACCAAAAACAAGGAAAAAATTGGATGCTCTTCTTGTGTGGATAATGCTCAATTGTGATCTTGCTGTTGAAGTAAACAAACAAGAAGAATGGGACGATTAATCTTTGTGCTTTTGAATGATGGTAGAGATTGAGATCAAATGGAAATTTTGGAGACATACCCTCGTTTTCTCGATTTTCAAGAAAACTCATTTTAACAAGGGTAACAATATTCTCACGAACGTGAATGGTTTCGATTGACTTATTTTCAAAATCTCCACCGGGATATTGTTTTCCAATTGTTGGAAATCTATAGTTATTATATGCGAGAGAAGTTTTGTCTACAGCAGCCTACATATTGATTTTGCCCTGTACAGCAGTAATGCAAGTCTAGACAAGAAAATTTCCTCGAGAACTGGGAGTGACGTGGAAGCTATGCAGGCCCATTTAATCGAGCCGTTTCAACAGTTCCAGTAATTAAGGCTCTAATTTTTTTTTTTTTTGGGTCAGTCCTACTCTATTCCTATTGTACACTCACTCACTCTCGGACTTTTGCCATGCCTCTTGCGGAGCGTGGGAGTCGAAACCCACTCCCCAAACGCGTCCCCACCCCATCCCCCTGAGAAGGTGGGGATTTGAGCCACCTCACCTCCCCCTTCCATGTTGGAAGGGTGGCCACTGGGGCGAACCCCCAGTGGTTATTAAGGCTCTAATTAACTTAGCTTGATTTGGGCATCGTCCCCTCCAGCCCCGCAGCTGACACCAATCCAGTAAGAGGAAAAAAAGAGGAGAGTACTTAAATATTTGCAGTTCCATTTAAATTAACCTAAATTTTCTCTCTATTCCTTCACCATCCTACCATTTTTTTTATTTATTGGTCATTTGATATTATTTTTTACAAACAACCATGCCATCATCAGTTTAAAGAACAAACACTTTTTTTTTTTTTTATGTCAAGGCTCAATCAACTCCATGCCTTGATCAATTTAAGAAGAAGCTCGAAGCGCTCTCCCTAGAAAATGTGCGACGCTTTCGTTAGTCCTGGCGACCCGGAATGTAACACATGCATGACCTAGATGAGCACTCAAGAAATTATCGCTGAAGTTGAGTGAATCATCCTAGCTAACACTGCATGTAAAAAACGATTAAGAAGAAAATCATTTTCCTTTCAAGCCAAGAATTTTATTTATCTTTTCATCGTAAAAGAAACCATATGCTGTTTTCAAACCATATGCTTTGAAGATCAAAAGTAGAGTTTTCTTGATGGAGGTGTTTAAGATATATTTGGTAACTATTCTGTTTTCGAGAATAATTTTTGCTCATAAATGATTTTTTTTATTCTATTCCCAAGAACAATTTTTGAGTTTTTAAAAGCGTTTAGTTAACTGTCCAAAATTTTTATTTTAGAAATAAAAATTTATGTGGTAAGACTCTTAAATTTTTTTTATTTCTTTTCATTTTTTAATACTTTTATTATATTTTTCTCTCTTTTTCTTTTTTCTTTTCCTTTTCTCTTTTCTTTTTTTTTCTTTTTCCTTTTCTCTTTTTCTTCCTCCTTCTTTGTGGTGGTTCACGAGGTCGACAAGCTTCTTTGGAGCCTTGCTAGGCCGGGCGAGGTCCGGCAAGCTCATCGGACGATTGCCCGACCACCATAAGTCTCGGGCTCGTAGATTTGGGTGAGGTTGAGCCTCGCTTGGCCACAACGAGACTCATCCTTGCTCAGGCGGCATGAGGTTGGCCTTGTTGTGGCCTGGCAAGGCCTAGCTTTGCATTGACTAGTGAGGTCAAGCCTTGCCGTGGATGGGCGAGGCTTGGCCTCGCCTTGGATGGGCAAGATCGACCTCACTTAGATCTACCGAGGCTAAGCTTGCCTAACCACCGACGAGGTTCAGCCTCGCCAAGCCATTGCTAAGTCAGCCTCGCCTTAGCTGGACAAGCTTGTCCTCGCCAGATCTGGGCGAGGTCAACCTCGCCCAACCAAGGCAAGGCCGAGCCAACAAACCTTGCCATAGCTTGGTGTTGCCGGGGGCGATGCGCTCGGTGAGGTTGCCGACCATGGCCAAGGTCGGCAACCAACCAAAAAAGAAGAAGAAAATGGAAAATGGAAAAGAGAAAAAAAAATTAAACTTGATTCTAAGAATTGTTCCTAGGAGCAAGAAGCAAATTTTCTTTACTTCTTGATTCTATTCAAAATCTATTCCTAAAAAGCAAAAAAAAAAAGAAAAGGATTTTTGTTATTGGAAACAAAAAAGTTATCAAACGGATTACTGTTCTTTTTTTGTTTCGAAGTATAAAAGAATAAAATCAGTTGTTCTTGAGAGTTTGCCAAATGGTGCCTTAGAGATACCTCTCCAGGAGAAGAGTAAAAGGGATGGTGACAAGGGTGTTAAAGATTTGGCAATAGGTGACGAGCACAAAAGGGTTTGATCCCAATGTTCATGGCCAGCTTCGATGTGATCATCATTCCCACATATCCCACTTGGACAATCACCATCGCCAGGAATGGCACAAAATCTGCCATTTTCTTTGTTTCTTTGGATTTTCTCTATTCTTCTTTGGACAGATCAGAGATAAAGAGAGAGATGACTTGGAACACTTGAGCACATGCATGGGACAAGGTCAACCACCATAACCTACTAAAGGCTATTGTATCTTTCAGTTGCGTGTGATCAGTTCTAGGGTGAGTAGGTTCCGGAAGCTGAAACTTGGAATCTGGAATCTATCATATTATAATCAATGCTCAATTTTGGACCTTGAAACCTATCTTGTTTTCGAAATCGATTGGAACCTACATTGTTTTTCCGGTCGAGATTCTAGAATATACTCTAGAACCTATTTTATTTTTCTTTCCTTTTTTATGTTATTTTACAGCAAAATCACATGAAGCTAGACAAAATAATTCAAAGTAAAGATGAACAATAGAAATCCTAATTTAGAAAAAAAAAAAAAAAAAAAAAACAACAACAACAACAATCTAAATACGTAGTCACATAAAACTATAAACAATAAAAAATTTCAAACACATAACTTTAAATATAACTTATAAAACTTCATTCACAATTCATCTATTAAAATTTAGTAGAAGAGGAAAGACTAGCGAGGAGTTCCAATGAAGGAAAAATGACGAAGGAGTGTTGATGTTAGAATTTTGGGGAAAAAGAAATCAGGATTTTGGTTTTTTAGCTTGTAAAATCGATTCTAAAATAGGGCAGTCCGGTCCCATTTTTGGGTGAGTATTCACTCAGAACCTGTTCATGTACCGGTTATAACCAATTCCAAAAATTTGGAACCCGTTCCAAGACTGGTTCCAATGGGAAATAATTCTCGAACTTACTTTTCAGGCAGTTCGATCCAACTCTTGAGTAGAACCAGTTTAATTGCACACCCCTACTTTGAGTTATAATTTCATTTGTTATGTTAACGCTCTATATCATGAAAAATCAATATACTAGGTCATATGATTGAACGTAATTAGACTTCTAAACAAGTTGGCCATAATAATGCATCGTTACATCATTAGTCGATCATATCATACTCCTAATAATAGTCTATTACATTTTTTAATATGTATCGAATTCATTAATCAGTGTGAGTGCCCTAGCTCTTTTTCCATTTTTTATCTTCTTTCTCCTTCTCTCTCCCTGGCTCCTCACATTTCATGCCTTCGAGCAACACCAGACAAAGCTTGAATGCATAGTAAGGTTGGCAAAAACGAGGAGAGACCCCAAATATTTGCTTTTGCTCGTACCATTTCCATGCATGCATCGTCATTGCACATAGCTTAGATATTTTCATGACGAGAATCTTTTAATAGTGGGTTCATGGTGATCTCTCCCGGAGCGAAATTCATGTAAATCGGCCATTCATTTCATTTGCAACAAGTGCTGGACCCGTGCTAGTATGTATAAGTTTATTTATATGAAGGAATATAATTAGTGGCTTTCAATCTTTGACTTGCATTAAGTTTTTCAATTATGACATAAATCTGGTTCCCGGGAATTAACTCACAGGATTAGTGTTCTATTTAGCTCAATGCAGTTGTAATGAGGATGAAAAGACCACAACTCCTTGTAAATAAAATACCAAGTGAGCTTATTTAATAGGATTAATACCATTAAGAGTTGTAAATCAGGATGTTTGACACAGTGACAAAAAAAATAATTTCTGTCGGACAAAAAATGTCAAACCGGTACCCCTTAACACATTTCCTCCAAACTAAATCTCGTCTCACTATAGCTCCAAACCAGTATTCTTGACCCCATCCTCCACATTAGATCCAAAACTTCAGACCAATGGTAAATTTGGGTTAAGGTGCCGGTTTGGAATTTTCCGTGCAATGAAAATTAGTTTAGTATAAATATGTCATGGAATACCAATTTAGAATTTTTTATGAAACAAAAATCGATATGGGATAAATATGTCATGGGGCACTAGTCCAGGTTCTCGGCCTCATCCTCCACATTCTCTAGCTCCCTCAGCCCATATTTTTACTTCTTTTTAGACCCAGTTTCCTATCCTTCCTTTAGCCCATGAAGTGAGCCCAAGAATGAAAAAAATGAAAAGCCCAGCCCACATGTTCTTTTCTTCTCCCTTGCATGCTCACATATCTGGGAATGGGGAGTGACGGGAACACGAAACGAGCCTCAGAGCTAAGGTCGATTGACGTCGCTTGTCTCCTCCAATATATCGTCCATTAGTTGCCGTTCCGCAGCCGCCGACCTCAGCTTCAAAGAACACCGGCCGTGCCCTGTTTTTGCATTGCTTTGAAACGAAGCACTTCAAACCCCGAAGATTCAAATCTGGTGGAACATCTAACATCTAAGCATCTCGTTGATCAGCGATCGTTGAAGCTTCCGCAGTTGGTATAATCAACACTTGAGGCCTCACTCTTCGCACGCTAATCGGGCAAGTTTCTTTCTGTTTTGCCACGGTTTTTTTCTTCTTCTTCTTTTTTTTTTTTTTTTTTTTTATAAGCTTCGAAGGTTGAATTTAATCCATGAGTTTGTGAGAACATCGCTTGAGAATGAAACCGCTTTGTGACGATTTGCGCTGATTTAGAAGTTGATATGACGTGTCCAGACCAGAAAAGTTGCATTAAATTCGTATCCGAGGCTTGCATTCAAGATATGCACCGCTAGTTCGAGGGAGAATTACCAAAAAAATCCTAAACCTATTGCACGGTGTCTTGTAATTCAATCATAAACCTTTTTTTGCCAATTTAGTCATAAACCTTTTACTTTTGTTCCAGTTTAGTCCATCCGGCCAAAATTGGTCGGCCGGTGCTGATGTGGCAGCCGGCCGACGCCGGCGTGATTTTTTAATAATATTTCATTTTCAACATTTTTATTAATTTTTTTCCTTTTTTTTTTTTTTTTTTTTTTTGCCTCCTCTTTCTTCCCCCTTCCTTGGGCTCGGCGACTAGCCATGCTGGCCGGTCGCCGGATCGAGGGGATCCGGCGGGGCAAGCCCCACCGGATCTAGCGAGGAGGCCTCGCCAGGACGCGACGGCGAGGAGGCCTCGCCGACGTGACGGCGAGGGGGCCTCGCCGTCGCTGGGCGCGAGCTCGCCTCGCGGTTGCCGGGCGGCGAGGCCTCGCCGACGCGACGGTGAGCCCCCTCGCGGGATCGGCGAGGGCTCGCCTCGCACGGCGACCGTGAGGCAAGCTCGCGCCCGCCGACGGCGGGGTGAGGCAAGCCCTCGCCGGATGCGACGGCGAGCCCCCTCGCCATCGGCGGGCGCGAGCTCGCCTCACGGTCGCTGCGCGAGGCGAGCTCGCGCCCGGCGGCGGCGAGGGGGCTCGCCGTTGCGTCTAGTGAGGCCTCCTTGCCCCGCCGGATCGCCTTAGTCCGGCGGCCAGCCGGCTGGCCGGTCGCCGGAGCCCAAGGAAGGAGGAGGGAGGAGGGAAAAAAAAAGAAAAAAGAAATAATAATAATAAAAATAATAAAATATTATTAAAAAAAGCTCGCAAGACTTTGGCCAGCTGCCACGTCGCGCTGGCCGGCTAATTTTGTGACAGTTGAACTGGAACAAAAGTAAAAGGTTTAGGACTAAATTGGCTAAAAAAAGTTTAGGACTTAATTAGCACAATTGCAATAGGTTTAGGACTTTTTGTTAATTCTCCCCTAGTTCGATGATTTGTTTATGGGAAGTGTGCGATTTGATTTTGCATAATCGGTCATTTGACAATGCTTAGACCTAGGATGGACTGGCAACTACTTTATTGATTGCTGAATTGAATCTTGACGCTGCGTTTTTGCTTGGTGCCATGGCATATTTCCTGACGTTTGTCGACGGCCGGAGACAAATCTTTGAACCGAAGGCATCTTTCCTTTTCCAGCAATAGCTTCAGGACAAAGTCCCATCACGTTAGCTTCCTATTTCCCTTTTGGTGATATGTGCATGATTATGTACCGGATTACTTGAGAAATATTAGTTGATGATGGTGTTTGGTGGCCGGAAATCGATGGCCGGCCACGAAGGAACTTATTTCGGCAAGGAGAGGTAATTGCCGAAGATGGTCCGGCGACAGCCGGAATATTGGCTGATGGCGGTGTTTAGACGATCGTAAGCTAAGGTTTGTTAGGCACTGGTATCAAAATCGAACGGACTTCTGGTGATTATGCATTGGAGGAATGGGTTCGGCGAAGAGGGAGCAGAGAAGTCGTCGTGAAGGAGATGTGCAGATGGGTGAAGAACACAAAAATCAAAGAAAAGAGAAGGAACTAAAAAAAAAAAATAAATAGAACAAAATATCAATAAAAAAGAAGAATATAAAATTCTGTTTTATTCTGAGGCGGGTCGAAGCCGGGTCGGCGGATCATGCCAGTAGGTCGGACCGGGTAAATCCAGCCCGAACACCCTTTCCCGAATATAATAATAATAAATCATAAAAAATATTTAAAAAGAAAAAGAAAAAATATGTTAAAAGTTCTAAAAATAAAAAAATAATGAAAATTCAAAAAAATCAGAAATAAATAAAATATTTTAATTCATAAAAATATTAAATTAAAATAAAAAATAAAAAAATTCAACGAATCCAGAAAAATCATAAAAACATAAAAATGTAAAAACAATAAAAGTAATAAAAAATTTCAGAAAAGTTGGAATTCCTCTTACTAGTTCTTAGAATAGTTTTTCTCTTAAAGCTTAGAAAATCCTTTAAAAAATTTAAAATCGGAAATTGAACAAGTCTCTAGGACTTTATGATATGGGTTTTTGGATTGTCATTTTCTTGTAGGCGCAATATTAGGTTGTTTGTGTGTTACTTGAATTACGCTTAATTGTGCATTTAAATATCTTGAGTGTTATATTTTTTCATAATGATTATGGTAAAATCTAAAAATCTTCGATAGGTTACAATGGCATTAGTTAGTACATTGTCGAGATATGTACGCATTAGTTTTAGGCTTAATGTAATCAAGTCCACATTCCAAAATCTCTGATAGCGCATGAAATGACATATTCCCCTGTATCTCATTAAATTTCTAGTCGACCTCAATAGATTAGTGGCGACTTCTTATCTAAAATTCACATAGGATTAATTAAATAAAAATTGAATGTCCAATGTCACCTAAGGTATGAGTTCAGGAAAACCTGAGTCAATTGAAGGCCATCAGCCTAAATTTGACAACACTTCCAAACCTATTTCCTCTTCCTCTCAAGGGGTAGGTTGCAACAGTGATCAATTATGCATATATGCTTGTTAAGTGTTAAAAAGTGAAGGATATCTTCACACATCAACACAATGAAAGATATCCACCAACTATTTTAATTTCACCCATAGGAGGAGCTTATAGCATCTTATTCATAGCCAAATATCAGATTGTTACAAACTGGTATAGGCACACAATTCCCAAGGAATTTTACCATATGTCACAAGCATTATTCTTAAGACACGGACCAGTCTCGGTTACATGCCACTCACACAAACCTTCACAACGTGCTACATCGTATCTGAACAAATACATCACGATGGTGAAAATGATTAGGCCATTGGAAGCTACAAAAGAAGAGGGTGTTTCCCCAAAAACTGGGTGTGAAACGAAATTCCCACATGCCAGTAGGAGGGATCTGCTTATAGCCGAGATCATCATCCTTGGATTGGCAATGAACAGTCAATGTTACTCCTCCAGTAAGTCGTTAATGATTTGGAGACGGACTTCTCCCGTTATCCAAAGATCTCGAGCAAGCTTGCGAGAGGACAGCAATGGTCATGAATACCACGAAAGGTGTAAGGGATGTGGTCATGTTTGTACCCTTTGTATTTTCTTTTGGAATATGCATAAAGAGGCACAGTGGACCGATCAATTTAAGGAGGAATGAGGTGGCTTCATTTGGTAATATGAGATGGTGCTATTTCTATATCTTATATAAGTAAATACATCATTGCAGTTTAAAGTGGTGGCCCCAAACTTTTTAGTTTTTACGAAATTATGTAGGATTTAGTTACCAAAAAGATAAAATTACCATGTATATATTGTTAGATTTTACTTCCATAAAAATCAATTTTGCGAAAAGAAAAATTTCCAAAAACTTAGTTCTTTTCTACGTTGTGTGTTCCCATATATTAGTAAAACTCTCACATGCTTTGTATGAAAACATCTTGCCAATAATAAGGAAAAGATTAATTCTTTAGCATAGTTAGTAAAGAGACTCGATATACATATTTTAGAATAAAGAAATTAAAAAATAAAAAGTTCACCTAGAAAGTGAGATTTTGATACAAGAGAGACAAAGAATAGATAAGTTATTATAAGAGCAATGATGAAAAGATATTTTTAAGTTTTTAATATATCAAAGAATTTATCTTTTTTCTTACTATTGGTGAGGTACTTTTACACGGGAAATTTAATAGTACACTAAAAAGTTCTTTAATACACTTAAAAACAAAAACTTTGAAATTCTTAATTATGACAACTAGATCTTATATACAATTAGGAAAAAAAGAAGAAAAAGAAGACTTTGAATTGAATGATTGGAGCTATTTTATCTTATTTGAGTCAACGGGGCGAATTTAATCATATAGGGAGCGGAAATAGTGCCGCCCAAACATGTATGAAGAGTATATTTTACTTATCAAAGCACTAATATGACAAATGTGAAGGGCACTTACTATAGCAATATAGTGTATGGAGAAACAGTCTTTTTGAATCTATATCTACATATATCTATACTTGGAATATTTAGTGAATTTTGATGTCAGCATGCAAATTCATTGGTAATTCCAAATGAAGCATCTTCCCTTTCTCATTTAGCGCTTGAATAGCTGGTGTATACTCATCATCCATATTTTTACCTATTAAAGGACTGAGATGACAAATGTGAAAGGTAATTATAACAGCAATATAGTTTATGGATAGAAAGTCTTTTTGAATCTATATCTACATATATCTGTACTTGGAATATTTAGTGAATCTTGATGTCACTATGCAAATTCATTGGTAATTCCAAATGAAGCATCTTACATTTCTCATTTAGTGCTTGAATAGCTGGTGTATACTCATCATTAGCAACTGAAGCATCTTAATCCTCTCTAAGTAAACTACATGTCTACATTTTAATGGGAAATCAAACATAAATCTAACAAATGGTAGATTTGAGTAAGGGATATTGATTTAAAAATTTTTGTAAGAAGAATTCGGAAAAAAATGTATTGTGAGGCACCATTTTGGCATGTAACCATTTGCCATGTCAGAACTCTTTATTTTCCAACCTTACTCAAGCCGAAGTTTACTATAACTCTTATCATTGGAATTTGTGAATCAAAATCGATCTATAACCTTGGTCAATTTAGCTATAATTTTTTATTAGTGATTGATCTCGTGCCACATAAGCAGCAATTTTTTTTTCTAATCATTTAATGGATTCAATTTCTAAGGGTTTAATGATGCTTTTTTCACTCGGAATAACTCGATCTTTAGAATTCATGAATCAAAATCGTTCTTTGACTCTGGTCTCTCTAGCTATAATTTTTTATTAGTGACCGACCCTGTGCTACGTAAGCCGCCAACATTTTTTATTTATTTTTCTGAATGGTGACCGACCCTGTGCCACGTCACCTCTGCTCTGACACACCTAACTCCAGCAAGACGCCGACCCTGGCGGAGGTGGTTGTGACAGAGGAGAGAATGGCGCCAAGCGTGGAAATCAACGGCCTCAGTTTCACGAACCCGGAGATCAACGGCCATCCTCCACCCGGGTTCAAACCCTCATCGACGACTTGTCGCTCACGTTCGATTCCACCGATCGCTGTCTTCTCATCAGGTCCAACGGCACAGGCTCTTTTTAGCTCAAACCATTCTTCTACCAAAATGTTGTTCTGGGTGTCTCTGTATCTATTAGTGGACAAGTATATGGCGATCTCATCTTGTTAAAAAGGTGTGGATCTTGGTTACCTTGTTGAATTGGCTTGTTGGTGAAGCTGCTTTATCATATAGAATTTGAGTTTGGTGGTTGAAGTATTTGGATTTCAGTAGCTGGAGATGGTGATTTGATTTCAGGAGAAAGTTGGGTTTATTTTTAAAGAGGGTGGAATGAACGATTTCTCATGCAAAATGTTGTCGATATTCGTTGGGACATTGGAAGATTGGGGCGTTGTTTCTGAAATGGTTATTCGGAGCGAGAGAGTGTATTTTGGCAAAATTAAATCTCGGGCACTTGTAGTTTTCTCGTTCGAGAATAGCAATGTAAAGAATCCAAAGAACCACATGACATTCTCATTTGAAGCAGTGCTTGTAACCCTGAATTGGGGGATATGCTTTTAGTCATTTATGTGAATTCCTTATTGCTTTGCTCGTCGTTGGGTGATGCTTGTAAGAACTAAGACTACTACATTGAAGATTATTAGGAGGGAAGCATATAGTGGAGCCTCACATGGTCCGCGTGCTTGGAAGATTGGCATTCCATGACACCACATTGACATCTTCTGGGGATCTTTGTTACCTTGGAGGAGAGGTGAGTTCTATTCTGTCCTAATCTCATTGCCGGACCGCACTCTACGTTGTGATACTGCGTTTGCATTGATGGTGACTCTGAAAAGTTGTTGCTTTTTATTGTGATATATGTTCTCTTATGCTTTTTATAATGAGTCGTGTGCTACAGCTCGGCTTTCTGTGATTGGTGATTAAGGGAGAGATTAAGTCTATTGTGATTATCTTCCTTCTCCAGTAAACTATACAATTCCTGATGTAATTGTTCCTTGTTTCCTTTTTTGCCCTTTTCATTCCGCAGTGGAGACCAGAAGTTGCTTTTGCGGGCTTTGAAGTTCCTAAATAGATGGATGTCTCTGTTGAGAAAATGATATGTGGGGTGGTAGGAATAGATCCACAAAGAAGAGTTGAGCTAATCACGGTGAAACAATAACTTTATGGACATAAAATGATTTAAGAACAGCTTTTATTTTTTTCACCAAAAAAATGCTGAATTTTGAAGTATATACCAAAGGGAAAACTTTAAATAAAAGCCTAAAATATTATAATTTTTTTTTCAAAAAAGGGCATGAAGTAAATATTATTTTAAATAAGGGCATGAAATGATCAACACAATCTCAAATAAAGGCTTCAGTGAGCACATGCATCTCGCAAACACTTTTGAAGTTACTATTAAGGGCATTTTAGTCCAAGGATTTCTTTTCTTTATTCTTTCTCTGTTCATCTTCTTTCTTCTTCCTACAACCGACTCTCTAGTTCATCTTCTTTCTTTCCCTCCTTTTCTTCTTCCTTAGCATGCTGAACTAAACTCACCTCGGACAAAAGCACAAAGCAAAATCAATATCCGGGCTGGTTCAAATCGATTAGTAAAAAGAGTCTCGACTGAACAGTTAATCTGAACAAGGCAGAAGGAAGAATTATCAACAGGTCAAAAATGATTATGTCCCTTTGTGCTTACGAGCAAAGATCGATATGAACCAAGAGAAGCAAAAATTGAAATTCTCAACCATTTCGAGTCAAAGATGGATTGGAACGGAGACAAAGAATTATGTCCTATTGTGCTTACAACCAAACAAAAAATAAATAAATAAACGTATGGACCCGAAATTCGCTGTAAATTAAAGAGGTGAAGGAGAATTGTTTGTTTATATAGGATGGGATGTTGTGGGAGGTGGGAAAATTCTGTAAAAAAGATGTTTATGGCCTCCTCTCGATGAGGATCGCTCTTTCTCACGTGCACACTCACACATGAGTCCTTCCTATCGCCTTCCCTAGCTCTCACCACCTAAAGCATCGGCTGCTCGCCGCCGCTCCGGTACATTCTCTGCGGAAACGTGATGGAGCTGAGTGACGAACGACTCATGGGGTTTCACTGGCAAACTAGGGCTTCCGGTTCTACGGGAGGACTGACTGGGTTCTTCTTGACGGATTCGGGGAGGTTTTGTACGTGATTGCCTTCTCTTGCAAATATAGTTGGTGTGATCTTTCATTTTTCTTTCATTTTAGGAAAAAAGTTAAGCACCAGGTGAAAGCAGGAAAACAAAAAAACCGAAGAGATGATGAAGGAAGAAGATGAATAGAGGGAAAAAGAAAAGCATCTGGACGAAAATACCCCCATCATGATGGCATGTGAGATGCACCTGCTTTGTCAGACCCTTAATTGAGACTATATTATCACTTGAAGTCCTTATTTGAGACCGTGTTAACCACTTCAGGCTTTCATTTAAAGCAATACTTACTTTGGGCTAGAAAATACCAATCAAGGTCCCCGAACCTTTTGATTCATTCAAAAACAGAGCCCGATTGTTCTTTTTGTTTAAATCTGGCGGAACATCTAACGTCGAAGCATCTCGCTGATCAGCGATCGTTGAAGCTTCCGCAGTTGGTATAATCAACACTTGAGGCCTCACTTTTCGCACGCTAATCGGGCAAGTTTCTTTTTGTTTTGCCACGGTTTTTTTTTCTTTTTTTTATAAGCGAAGGTTGAATTTAATCCATGAGTTTGTGAGAACATCACTTGAGATTGAAACTGGTTTGTGATGATTTGGGCCGATTTTGAAGTTGATATGACGTGTCCAGACCAGAAAAATTGCATTAAATTCCTATCCAAGGCTTGCATTCAAGATACGCGCCGCTAGTTCGATAATTTGCTTATGGGAAGTGTGCGATTTGATTTTGCATAATCGGTCATTTGACAATGCTCAGACCTAGGATGGATTGGCAACTACTTTATTGATTGCTGAATTGAATCTTGACGCTGCGTTTTTGCTTGGTGCCATGGCATATTTCCTGACGTTTGTCGACGGGCCGGAGACAAATCTTTGAACCGAAAGCATCTTCCCTTTTCCAGCAATAGCTTCGGGACAAAGTCCCATCACGTTAGCTTCCTATTTCCCTTTTGGTGATATGTGCATGATTATGTACCGGATTACTTGAGAAATATTAGTTGATGATGGTGTTTGGTGGCCGGAAATCGATGGCCGGCCACGAAGGAACTTATTTCGGCAAGGAGAGGTAATTGCCGAAGATGGTCCGGCGACAGCCGGAATATTGGCCGATGGCAGTGTTTAGACGATCGTAAGCTAAGGTTTGTTAGGGACTGGTATCAAAATCGAACGGACTTCTGGTGATTATGCATTGGAGGAATGGGTTCGGCGAAGAGGGAGCAGAGAAGTCGTCGTGAAGGAGATGTGCAGATGGGTGAAGAACACAAAAATCAAAGAAAAAGAGAAGGAACTAAATAAAATATAAAAAAATAGAACAAAATATCAATAAAAAAAGAAGAATATAAAATTCTGTTTTATTCTGAGGCGGGTCGAAGCCGGGTCGGCGGATCATGCCAGTAGGTCGGACCGGGTAAATCCAGCCCGAACACCCTTTCCCGAATATAATAATAATAAATCATAAAAAATATTAAAAAAAAAAAAATATATTAAAAGTTCTAAAAATAAAAAATAATGAAAATTCAAAAAAATCAGAAATAAATAAAATATTTTAATTCATAAAAATATTAAATCAAAATAAAAAAAAATAAAAATTCAAAGAATCCAGAAAAATCATAAAACATAAAAATGTAAAAACAATAAAAATAATAAAAAAATTCAGAAAAGTTGGAATTCCTCACAAATTTTACTAGTTCTTAGAATAGTTTTTCTCTTAAAGCTTAGAAAATCCTTAAAAAATAATTTAAAATCAAAAATTGAACAAGTCTCTAGGACTTTATGATATGGGCTTTTGGATTGTCATTTTCTTGTAGGCGCAATATTAGGTTGTTTGTGTGTTACTTGAATTACGCTTAATTGTGCATTTAAATATCTTGAGTGTTATTTTTTTCATAATGATTATGGTAAAATCTAAAAATCTTCGATAGGTTACTATGGCATTAGTTAGTACATAGTCGAGATATGTAGGCATTAGTTTTAGGCTTAATGTAATCAAGTCCCCGTTTCAAAATCTCTGATTGCGCATGAAATGAGATATTCCCCCATACCTCATTAAGTTTCTAATTGACCTAAATAGATTAGTGGCAACTTCTTATCTAAAATTCACATAGGATTAATTAAATAAAAATTGAATGTCCAATGTCACCTAAGGTATGAGTTCAGGAAAAACTCCGAGTCAATTGAAGGCCATCAGCCTAAATTTGACAACACTTCCAAACCTATTTCCTCTTCCTCTCAAGGGGTAGGTTGCAACAGTGATCAATTATGCATATATGCTTGTTAAGTGTTAAAAAGTGAAGGATATCTTCACACATCAACACAATGAAAGATATCCACCAACTATTTTAATTTCACCCATAGGAGGAGCTTATAGCATCTTATTCATAGCCAAATATCAGATTGTTACAAACTGGTATAGGCACACAATTCCCCAAGGAATTTTACCATATGTCACAAGCATTATTCTTAAGACACGGACCAGTCTCAGTTACATGCCACTCACACAAACCTTCACAACGTGCTACATCTGTATCCTGAACAAATACATCACGATGGTGAAAATGATTAGGCCATTGGAAGCTACAAAAGAAGAGGGTGTTTCCCCAAAAACTGGGTGTGAAACGAAATTCCCACATGCCAGTAGGAGGGATCTGCTTATAGCCGAGATCATCATCCTTGGATTGGCAATGAACAGTCAATGTTACTCCTCCAGGTAAGTCGTTAATGATTTGGAGACGGACTTCTCCCGTTATCCAAAGATCTCCAGAGCAAGCTTGCGAGAGGACAGCAATGGTCATGAATACCACGAAAGGTGTAAGGGATGTGGTCATGTTTGTACCCTTTGTATTTTCTTTTGGAATATGCATAAAGAGGCACAGTGGACCGATCAATTTAAGGAGGAATGAGGTGGCTTCATTTGGTAATATGAGATGGTGCTATTTCTATATCTTATATAAGTAAATACATCATTGCAGTTTAAAGTGGTGGCCCCAAACTTTTTAGTTTTTATGAAATTATGTAGGATTAGTTACCATGTATATATTGTTAGATTTTACTTCCATAAAAATCAATTTTGCCGAAAAGAAAAATTTCCAAAAACTTAGTTCTTTTCTACGTTGTGTGTTCCCATATATTAGTAAAACTCTCACATGCTTTGTATGAAAACATCTTGCCAATAATAAGGAAAAAGATTAATTCTTTAGCATAGTTAGTAAAGAGACTCGATATACATATTTTAGAATAAAGAAATTAAAAAATAAAAGTTCACCTAGAAAGTGAGATTTTGATACAAGAGAGACAAAGAATAGATAAGTTATTATAAGAGCAATGATGAAAAGATATTTTTAAGTTTTTTAATATATCAAAGAATTTATCTTTTTTCTTACTATTGGTGAGGTACTTTTACACGGGGAAATTTAATAGTACACTAAAAAAGTTCTTTAATACACTTAAAAACAAAAACTTTGAAATTCTTAATTATGACAACTAGATCTTATATACAATTAGGCAAAAAAAGAAGAAAAAAGAAGACTTTGAATTGAATGATTGGAGCTATTTTATCTTATTTATGTCAACGGGGGAATTTAATCATATAGGGAGCGGAAATAGTGCCGCCCAAACATGTATGAAGAGTATATTTTACTTATTAAAGCACTAATATGACAAATGTGAAGGGCACTTACTATAGCAATATAGTGTATGGAGAAAGAGTCTTTTTGAATCTATATCTACATATATCTATACTTGGAATATTTAGTGAATTTTGATGTCAGCATACAAATTCATTGGTAATTCCAAATGAAGCATCTTCCATTTCTCATTTAGCGCTTGAATAGCTGGTGTATACTCATCATCCATATTTTTACCTATTCAAGGACTGAGATAACAAATGTGAAAGGTACTTATAATAGCAATATAGTTTATGGATAGAAAGTCTTTTTGAATCTATATCTACATATATCTATACTTGGAATATTTGGTGAATATTGATGTCACTATGCAAATTCATTGGTAATTCCAAATGAAGCATCTTACATTTCTCATTTAGTGCTTAAATAGCTGGTGTATACTCATCATTAGCAACTGAAGCATCTTAATCCTCTCTAAGTAAACTACATGTCTACATTTTAATGGGAAATCAAACATAAATCTAACGAATGGTATATTTGAGTAAGGGATATTGATTTAAAATTTTTTGTAAGAAGAATTCGGAAAAAATGTATTGTGGGGCACCATTTTGGCATGTAACCATTTGCCATGTCAGAACTCTTTATTTTCCAACCTTACTCAAGCCGAAGTTTACTGTAACTCTTATCATTGGAATTTGTGAATCGAAATTGATCTATAACCTTGGTCAATTTAGCTATAATTTCTTATTAGTGATTGATCTCGTGCCACATAAGCAGCAATTTTTTTTTTCTAATCAATTAATAGATTCAATTTCTAAGGGTTTAATGATGCTTTTTTCACTCGGAATAACTCGATCTTTAGAATTTATGAATCAAAATTGTTCTTTGACTCTGGTCTCTCTAGCTATAATTTTTTTATTAGTGACCGACCACGTGTGCCACATAAGCCGCCAACATTTTTTATTTATTTTCTGAATGGTGACCGACCCTGTGCCACGTCACCTCTGCTCCGACACACCTAACTCCAGCAAGACGCCGACCCTGGCGGAGGTGGTTGTGACTAGAAGTGTTAAAATGAGTCTTAAACCCATATATGACCCATTTAAATCATAAATGGGTCATATATGGGTCACTTGTTTTTAGATAATAGTAGTTAAATGGGTTTCATAACTAAAGGCTTAAGATATGTAGGTCTTAAGTGGGTCTTAAATGGGTTGGATTAAGAACCCATTTTTAACCAAAACCTTATAATTTCTTTCTTTTCTCTTTAACTTTCCAAAAAATATTCTTTTTTTTTTTTATTTATAAAAATCGAAATCATAATTTTTATTTTTTTCTTTATTTTTTTCTTTATTTTTTTTTCTTTCCTTTTTTTTATTTTTTTCTTTCTCCTTCCTCCTTCTCGGTCGCCGCACGGCGATGGCCGGCAACCAGCCAGGCGAGCCTTGAGCTCGCCGGATCTAGCGAGGCGGAGGCCTCGCCGACACCCGGCGAGGCTCGAGCCTTGGCGATATGGCGAGACTCGAACTCGGCGGCGTTAGGCAAGGCTTGAGCCTCGCCGGATCCGGCAAGGGGCAAGCTCGAGCTCACCCAACGCCGGTGAGCCTCAAGCCCGCCGACGTCGGGTGAGCTCGAACTCGCCGGATCCGGCGAGCCTCGAGCTTGCTTTGGCATCGAGCGAGCTCGAGCTTTCCGGATCTGGCGAGGCTCGAGTTCACCGGCATTTGGCAAGCTCGAGGCTCGCTTGTGGCCAGTCGCCGGCCAAAGAAGAAGAAGAAGAAAAAAAAAAAAGAAAAAAAATGAAAATTATATCTAAAAAATAAAAATAATTAAAATTCAATTTTTAAAATAATTATTTTAAAAATTATAAAAATTATCCATTAAATTTATGTTGTATAAAACTATTTTAGAAATACTATTTTTTAAAAACTAATATATATATAAAATAAGCTTTCTTATATTTAGTTAAACGGGTCGGGTATGGGTGGGGTATGGGTCGATGGGTATGGGTCTAAAATTTTGTACTATAATAAATGGGTCATAAACGGGTTAAATGGGTCGATTTGGGTCAGACCATTTATGACCTAACTCAAACCCGACCCGACCCACCCGTTTAACGAGGTCTAGTTGTGACAGAGGAGAGAATGGCGCCAAGCGTGGAAATCAACGGCCTCGGTTTCATGAACTCGGAGATCAACGGCCATCCTCCACCCGGGTTCAAACCCTCATCGACGACTTGTTGCTCACGCTCGATTCCAGCGATAGCTGTCTTCTCATCGGGTCCAACGGCACAGGCTCTTTTAGCTCAAACCATGCCTTCTTCTACCAAAATGTTGTTCGGGTGTCTCGTATCTAGTAGTGGACAAGTATATGGCAATCTCATCTTGTTAAAAGGCGTGGATCTTGGTTACCTTGTTGAATTGGCTTGTTGGTGAAGCTGCTTTATCACATAGAATTTGAGTTTGGTGGTTGAAGTATTTGGATTTGATGTTTGGAGATGGTGATTTGATTTCGGGAGAAAGTTGGGTTTATTTTTAAAGAGGGTGGAATGAACGATTTCTCATGCAAAATGTTGTCGATATTCGTTGGGACATTGGAAGATTGGGGCGTTGTTTCTGAAATGGTTATTCGGAGAGAGAGAGAGAGAGTGTATTTTGGCAAAATTAAATCATGGGCACTTGTAGTTTTCTCGTTCGAGAATAGTAATGTAAAAAATCCAAAGAACCACAGGACATTCTCATTGGAAGCAGTGCTTGTAACCCTGAATCGGGGGATATGCTTTTAGTCATTTATGTGAATTCCTTATTGCTTTGCTCGTCGTTGGGTGATGCTTGTAACAAGTAAGACTACTACATTGAAGATTATATTAGGAGGGAAGCATATAGTGGAGCCTCACATGGTCTGCATGCTTGGAAGATTGGCATTCCATGACACCGCATTGACATCTTCTGGGGATCTTTGTTACCTTGGAGGAGAGGTGAGTTCTATTCTGTCCTGATCTCATTGTCGAACCGCACTCTACATTGTGATACTGCGTTTGCATTGATGGTGACTCTGAAAAGTTGTTGCTTTTTATTGTGATATATGTTCTCTTCTGCTTTTTATAACTAGTCGTATACTACAGCTCGGCTTTCTGCGATTGGTGATTAAGGGAGAGATTAAGTCTATTGTGATTATCTTCCTTCTCCAGTAAACTATACAATTCCTGATGTAATTGTTCCTTATTTCCTTTTTTGCCCTTTTCATTCCGCAGTGGAGACCAGAAGTTGCTTTTGCAGGCTTTGAAGTTCCTAAACAGATGGATATTTCTGTTGAGAAAATGATATTTGGGGTGGTAGGAATAGATCCACAAAGAAGACTTGAGCTAATCAAGGTGAAACAATAACTTTCTGGACATAAAATGATTTGAGAACAGCTTTTATTTTTTTCACCAAAAAAATGCTGAATTTTGAAGTATATACCAAAGGGAAAACTTTAAATAAAAGCCTGAAATATTATAATTTTTTTCAAAAAGGGCATGAAGTAAATATTGTTTTAAATAAGGGCATGAAATGATCAACACAATCTCAAATAAAGGCTTCAGTGAGCACATGCATCTCGCGAACACTTTTGAAGTTATTATTAAGGGCATTTTAGTCCAATGATTTCTTTTCTTTATTCTTTCTCTGTTCATCTTCTTTCTTCTTCCTACAACCGACTCTCTAGTTCATCGTCTTTCTTTCCCTCCTTTTCTTCTTCCTTAGCATGCTGAACTAAACTCCTTCACCTCGGACAAAAGCACAAAGCAAAATCAATATCGAGACTAGTTCAAATCGATTAGTAAAAAGAGTCTCGACTGAACAGTTAATCTAAACAAGGCAGAAGGAAGAATTATCAACAGGTCAAAAATGATTATGTCCCTTTGTGCTTGCAAGCAAAGATCAATCTAAACCAAGAGAAGAAAAAATTGAAATTCTCAACCATTTCGAGTCAATGATGGATTGGAACGGTGTCGCCAAGCTGTCGCGACCAAATTTTCGGGTGTGAACCACCTAGGGTTTGGCTAATGGATTGTTAAGCCTAGACTAACTCGGGCTCTCTCAAGCCCATACAAATTTGCAACTTTCGGTTCAAATTCTTAACATGCAAATTTTTAATTTGGAGTTGCCACTAATCTATTTTTAGTGAGTCGATTAGAAACCCAAGTAAAGCAACACTCCTACAAACCAGAGATTCTAGGTACGGGGACTTGGTTACACTAGATTTCTCTAATGCCCTTTCGGTATCTTTTTCTTTTATTTTGAAAAATGTTTGGCAAGCAGCTTGAATTAATTTTAATTTATTTCCTCAACATGTGAGGTTATCATGCGGGTGCACAAATCACCAATTTAATACCCAGATAAAGCAGTGAATAAATTGCAAGACTTACCTCATAACAACGAAAGCATCTGTGTTGTTAGATCAGAATTCACATCAGCAATCCTAAATATGATTTCTAATTAACACGCAAACATTCAATTTTTGTTTTCATTATTTAATGAGAATCATGCTTTATGCAATGCAATATTACTAATCTAACATGAAATGATATGACATGGCAATATGACCTAAACTATATGACATAAACATGCGGCCTATCCTAAAGAATGAAATTGATTTATCCTAATTTTTTTGTATTTTCAAAATTAAAGAAATGCAACAAGTAAAGATGCAATCTTACCAAAAAAAAAAAAACAATTAAATATGCAATCTAAATTAACCAAATGACTTAATTCTAATGACGAGCAATTTCTAACTAAATAAACCTAGTAATCACTAAATGACGTGCATTTCATGAACCTAATTCTATATGATGTGCACATGATCTTTTTATTATTATTTTTATTTATGAAAATTCGTAATTAAAAATAACTAAAAATAAAAATCTAACTAAAGTGAGATATTATCTAATTTAAGTTAGGAATAAACCAATCTGAATCCTATCTTAATCTAGAAAATTATCTCGTCATACAATTCAATCCAAAAATATTATCTAACCTAGATACCTTCTAAACATGCATTTTAAAAAAAAACTATTCTATCATGCAACCTTATCTAGGAAAACAACCCTAATCTACATGATATGCAAATGCAATTTTTTTGTATTTTCGGGATAAATAGAACAATTATGAGATAAACATCAAACCATCCATGATCATCAAAAATATTATCCATCACTCAATTTGAAATTCAAACTTGACTATCTCGCTAATAAAATCAATAAACTGATCTTTAAGCCTTAAAGATCAAGATATCAATTTTAGTCCCGCGTGAATAATTATTCAATCTAAAGCTTATAGATATAATAAAAATTCGTGCGGTTGCGATTTGGATGCTACATCAGACAATTTCAATCATGCATTGGAAAATACTTCGAACAAAGAGATAAAATACTCAAAAACTAAACAACATAAACAAATCTACCTAAGAAATTAAATCTACTAAATGTACCTAATAAAATAAAATAGATCCATACCTAAATTTGAATTTTTCAAAAAACCAATCGGTAGAATGGACCAACGGTAGGCGCGACACGGCTAAGGACAGGGCTCGATGTTAGGTCAACCAAGGGCTCTGGTGAGGGTGATGGGCACCGTCGTCGGGAGTGCACGGCTGATCCCCACTCTTACGGCAAAGACTTCACGTGGCTGAAAATTAGTTTGCAGATTTCGTTCCGATATCACGACCGCAGCCAACGATGGCGGTCTTGGTGGGATTGACGGTGAGAGGTCACGGGTTTCAGCTGAAGATCCGTTAAAGATCCTGCAAAACAGAAGCCAAGAGGGCGTGGACGGTGGGTCACGTCGCAAACTGGGTCTCCAGCGCTTGCACAGAGACAACGGCACGTTGGACAGCGTTGTTTCTGTTTGCCAATCACCGGATGAGCTGCTGGACGTTAAGGATATCGGGCACGTGTTGGGCAGCAGATATGGACAGCAGCAGCTTCCAACGGGCGCAGAAGGGTGTTACAATTATTGAACACCCGGACTCCTCGACGATCGCCAACGAATTTTGGTGTTTTTGTCGGGCCAAGTAATCTCAACTGAGAACTCCGAAGTCGCGATCGTCTCTTGCCCTTTGACCCCACTTATATTTCTTCCTCAAGAATTCACGAGCAATTCTCCAAAATTCACCATGCAATATGAGATAACTTCCACCGCTTTGACCAAAAGCCAAAATAAATCTCGATGTTTGAAGGTGTACTCGTCGATGATGAGGTGGGAGGCTGGAAACTTCTAGCCGCACCCGGACGACGGCGGTTTGGCAGATGGTAGCCGAGGCGACGGTGCTTCTTGGAATTGCTTGAAGACTCGCCTGGTCTGAAGCGTGAACAGCTGTTGAGCGCGACGACAAGGCTTCACGAGAGCTACTAAGCAATCGTCGGCGGTTGGTTTGCTGCGGACTGATCTGGACTCCACCCTGACGAAAGAAAGAAAGAAACAAAAGGCTCTCTCTTTTCTGTGCGGCCGTGTATTCAATATATGTGGCCCCAAAATCCTATACGAGTAACCTTTTTATAACCCAAAAATTAGGGTTTTAATTTCCTTTTCAAAATCAACAATCGCGAAAATTTCTTTTCCGCATGCAATATCACTTTTTATTTTCCACATCTCTTAGGATTTTTCAAATTTGAAATCTCGCAAAAAGACGAGCCCATAATACTGCTTTGGGCGCCAATTTCTTCTCGTTTGTGAGCAATCAAAATTTGTCCATTTAAAGCTTAGAACCCTTAATTCGAACCCATCCGCTACCGGTCCAATAAATAAATGCAACAAATGCAAATTAAAAGTAAATGCACATAAATTTATATGTTATGCAATTAATATTTTTTCAGGGGTAAAATTAACCCCTAATTTTTTTAATGCAATAAATGACTAATCGGGTCGCCAAAATTTAGGTGTCAACAAACGGAGACAAAGAATTACGTCCTATTGTGTTTACAACCAAACAAAAAAAAAATAAATAAATAAACGTATGGACCCGAAATTCGCTGTAAATTAAAGAGGTGAAGGAGAATTGTTTGTTTATATAGGATGGGGTGTTGTGGGAGGTGGGAAAATTCTGTAAAAAGATGTTTATGGCCTCCTCTCGATGAGGATCGCTCTTCCTCACGTGCACACTCACACATGAGTCCTTCCTATCGCCTTCCCTAGCTCTCACCACCTAAAGCATCGACTGCTCGCCGCCGCTCCGGTACATTCTCCGCGGAAACGTGATGAAGGTTTGGAGAGATTGCTGGCTGTGGGCGTACATCTTCTAATGAGTGTGGGATGTGTAGGCTGCGAGTGTATATTTAACGCCCTCGAATTTGGGGGCCTGTTCTATTACAGAATGGGCAATGCTTTTTTACTTGTAAGGCCTTCTCTTTTCCCAATTTTTTTGGCATCGCAAATGAATTAAGTGTAAACATTTTTCAGTCTCTCTCAGAGATGGGCAATGCACCTGCTTTTTCTGTGAAGGATTTAGAGATGTATGCTGAGCAGCCATTAACGAAAATAAATTGATCATATTATTTAGGGTGACGCTTCTTGGTTTCAAGAGCCATTCATCATCGCGTTGAATCATGGCCAATAGAATAGCAAATGTAGGAGGTGATGCGCAGAACATAAAGAATTCGCCTTTTTCTGCTCCGGTCAATGATCTTGGGAATACCCAAAAGCGTATGCTAGCTCGCATCTCCATCGGTACACTGATTCGTTACCTCTTGACGACAGCATCTCTTGAGACTTTTTTACCTAATAACCACCAGGGCATCACAAATACACGATGCGAATGACTCATGCAGGAGTACAACCTGGCTTATGCCTCATGGCAGGTTAAAAGTCGCAAGATAGTTTGGATGCAAAATTTGAGCTCCAATCAATTATGTCATGGTTGCTGGAGCTAAACCCTTAAAAAAGTAATGAATGTGCCCTTCATTGTTCAAGTTTCAAGCATATGCTCTGAAATCTGTATAAACTAAAAAAATCCCCTGTAAGTTAAGCAAACGCAACATAATATACAACTGACCAGCTTCGGTTAACTAGGGCACAAACTACGAAAGGACTAGAAAATGAGTTAGGCCTGTAACAGGAAAAGAAAATTGTGGCATTAAGATTTTCTGGACACAACTCTTCATCTACTGGACTTTGGGTTGTCACTAACACTATTGGAGGAACTATCTGGAAAAGCCTGAGATGAGGAAAGCTTGCTCGATGAGCTCCCATCAGTAAAATCCTTCCTCTGGGTCTGCTTGCCCTTCTTTTCTCCGGACGTCAAGTCCTACATAATATATACTGTTATGCATATTGTGCCAATTTACAAAGTAGATCTAGCTCTGGTTCAGAATATAAGAAAAACCTGCTGTGATGATGTTCCAGGCATCTTAAGTTCAAGGTCTGTTGCCACGTCATTTGAATCTTCGTCTTGCTCTGCAATGCTGCCCCTTTGATGATCTGAAGACCTGCTTTCGGAGTCTTTTTTATTTGACACGTGAGAACTGGAAGCATATTGGGTTGACTGCTGTTCAAATGTGGGATTGGCAGGCATTGAATTTGGGATAAAGGTAGAACACGGAGCGGGAATAGCACTTGCATTCTGATTTCCAAAGAAAGGGAAAGGCTGAAGTTGTGAGAGCATGGGTATTGGACCTGGAGTGACGGGGATTGGAACTGGATATGAGTAGGCTGGACCTATGATGACGGATGGATCCATGGCAGCCCAAGGGTACATAACCCTCATCCTTTGCTGGTACTGGACATTAAGATTTTTCAACTTCAGATTTTAAAGATGATTTCTCTTCTCTGAGCTCATTCTTCTCCTGCATCAGCTGGTTGTAATGCAAAGTTACTATTAGCATCAAGGCAAACAATGGACATTAGAACCTCAGGATACTGGATGAAGATAAAATCACCTCACGAGATTCTTTAATAAGAGCTGCACATTCAGCTTTCAATTTGTTAACTTCCGTGGTTAAATCCTTCAGCACCTGGATTGTGTCCGTAAGAATGGTTGCCTTGTCATTCTTAGGTCAATCAGGATCTGTAGTTCATATAGGAAAGGCAAAAGCAGTTGTTCAAAAGTCTAGCATGAACAAAAGGCAGCTCTAATTACAGAGAAACGGCGCATGCTAAATAATATAACCATAGCATTTATGTCCCTGCAGTAGCAAACCAATGCAATGATTTTGTATAATGCCTCCTTCCCAAATACCCTTTTGATGAGACTTCGATTTTGTTTCTCCACGGTTCATCTGGATCAGATTAAGAAGCCATGGGTGGAACATCTTTTAGCCTCTGAGAGAAGAAGGTTTGTCTTTGAACATCTTCTGGCTAAGCACGTTCAGGATCGCTCTCAACTACTTGCGTGAAGCCATTTTCCAGTCCATGACCGTTTTCATCATGACCTTGAATTCATCATAACTGATTCGACCATCCTGGAATACATCCATCACAGAATGAGCACTCTATTTCGTATATGAACAAGATATACATGGATTCCAAATTGCAGGTTGTTCTGGTTATTTATTACCTTATCTAGATCAACATCGAAAATGATGTCTTCAATAAATTTTTTGTTGTTCGGACCAAGATTGTCATCTATCAAAGCTTCTTTCAACTCATCGAATTCAATATATCCGCTTCAATTCTTGTCAAAGAATTCAAAAGCTCGAGTAAGGTGGTCATCGTTGCCAATCCTTCTCAAGTGGACTGATATAGTCACAAACTCCTTTAAGTTCAGTGTTCCGCTTCCATCTTCATCAGCCTGTTCTCATATAAGATGGAGTTCTATTTTTAGATGCTAATTCAAGAAATCGTGACTCATCAAATTATTAGAAACCCACTTGATTTTACAAGAAGTTCTATCAATTATGTGAAATGGTGACACAACCTCATGATCAAATCTTTGACTAACTGATGAAAAATATATTTCTGTATTATGTAATCCACCCTTAATCTTCCAAATGCCTTGCAATTTAAGCAAAATCATGCACTTCACAGCATACAATGCGTCGACATGGAAGAAGAAAACATAAACCATGTCCAAAACAAAATGTGCTAAGCTGTTGAATAGGTGATCTTACTGCATCCATCAGCCTCTGCACATCAGGATCAGCAACTTGCTGTCCATATTTGTGCAGGCCATGTTTCAACTCTTCAAATGTCAGATCTCCATTTTTATTGGTGTCCATCACGTCGAACAACTCTTTCATATGATCCACTTGCTCATTAGGCAAATTGTCTACTACTACCTACATTAACAATGCGGGAAACACAATTCAAGTTTAACTTTGCACTAAGAACAGCAATGAAATCCAACAAGGCAATGTTCAAGGACTCACTCTGAGAACTTTCTTCAACTTATTCAGATACAAAGCATGAGCAGAGGAGTAGAAAACGCTTATCAATAAAAGAAATGCAACCATTTAATTCAATTCCAGGGTGTTCATGAATCTAGATACACCCACCAACTATTCCAAGAGATCTCAAGTAATATCAGCTTCCCCATGTGTTCAGTTCATCGAAAGAGTCACATTAGTTCAGTGTCTACTCTTCCTATAATTTTCTTGACAAACAGCATCTAAGATTAACTAGCTTTCAACAAACAGAAATGCCGTGACTCCCAACTTGTCCAACTTCAACAAGATCAAAATTTTCAGCAAAACCCACTTTCTTGCTCGTTTCCCACCAACACTCATAGCTCATGCGAACCCACTTTCATTCAAAAATCATACCGTTCACCATGTACGGGACGTGGGTTCGACCACTCCCGCGTTAATCTCTCACAATTCAAGTGAAACCTCACGGCCCGATTCCTTTCTTTTACTTGTAACATCCCCACCACTTCCTGAAACCAAACGACAAGGGAAAAAACGAAAGCAGAGAAGGGATGACGACATACCGAGAGAGGACAAAGGAGGCGGTTCGGTGTTGGGGTGATTATTGTGGGCACATTTCTTCTTGCCTGGAAGTCTGCCATGACGGAACAAGCGATTGCCCCCCCCTCCCCCAGAAAATCTTGAAACCCCCAAGACACAAGCGATTCAATAGCTCGGTGGAGTGAAGCAGCGAGATTACGTCGGGCTTCGACTTGACGGGTCGGCCTAAGATCATGTATCTAGAAGTGGGCTCATCTTCAAATTTGCCAAGAACGGAAAAACCGGACAAGGGTAGAGAGAGAGAGAGAGACAGTCGCAGTTTCACTTCTCGCGTTGCTGCGCTTAGAATCAGAAGCAATAAACCAGTGAACTTCTGATCGCAGATTTAGGTCAAGCTTTCTCCCCAAAACAAAGATGCGAACATAAAACCTTGAGAAATAAAATCGAACCTGACTCGCAGATTTAGGGCTTCTCAAGCGACTGCTTCGAGCAGGGCGGAGCGATTGCTTCTCGGTTGCGAGTCGGGGGACGGAGAGAGGCGAGCGAAATCGGCCGTCGGGAGAGAGCGCAATTTAGGAAGAAGAGCGCCCAGAGAATGGAGCCTTGAGATGAGGCCGTCGAGTGGAGAGAGAAAGGCCGTCGTCGGGAGGGAGCGACGGTCATCGGAGGAATCGCTGGACCGGAACGAGCGTCGGAGGAGAAAGAGAGAGCGAAGAGGAGAGAGAAGACAGAGGAGAGAGGAATCGCTAGATTGGAAGGAGCATTGGAGGAGGAAGAGAGAGCAAAGAGGAGAGAGAATGCCCTTTTCACTTTTTTAAATGCCCACGCGTTGGTTTAATTTGGAACGACGTCAAAGAGAAGAGGGAGCCGAGGGAGCCGACAAGGACTGACACTTGTCCAGGTGTCACGCTCTGAATGGTTCAGAGCACAGATTGCGTGACACTGTTAGGGTACCCAATATTTTCTCCTGGCGGAGGTGATTGTGACAGAGGAGAGAATGGCGCCAAGCGTGGAAATCAACGGCCTCAGTTTCACGAACCTGGAGATCAACGGCCATCCTCCATCCGGGTTCAAACCCTCATCGACGACTTGTCGCTCACGCTCAATTCCAGCAATCGCTGTCTTCTCATCAGGTCCAACGGCACAGGCTCTTTTTAGCTCAAACCATGCCTACTTCTACCAAAATGTTGTTCTGGGTGTCTCTGTATCTAGTAGTGGACAAGTATATGGCGATCTCATCTTGTTAAAAAGGCGTGGATCTTGGTTACCTTGTTGAATTGGCTTGTTGGTGAAGCTGCTTTATCACATAGAATTTGAGTTTGGTGGTTGAAGTATTTGGATTTCAGTAGCTGGAGATGGTGATTTGATTTCAAGAGAAAGTTGGGTTTATTTTTAAAGAGGGTGGAATGAACGATTTCTCATGCAAAATGTTGTCGATATTCGTTGGGACATTGGAAGATTGGGGCGTTGTTTCTGAAATGGTTATTCGGAGAGAGAGTGTATTTTGGCAAAATTAAATCATGGGCACTTGTAGTTTTCTCGTTCGAGAATAGTAATGTAAAGAATCCAAAGAACCACATGACATTCTCATTTGAAGCACTGCTTGTAACCCTGAATCGGGGGATATGCTTTTAGTCATTTATGTGAATTCCTTATTGCTTTGCTCGTCGTTGGGTGATGCTTGTAACAAGTAAGACTACTACATTGAAGATTATTAGGAGGGAAGCATATAGTGGAGCCTCACATGGTCCGCGTGCTTGGAAGATTGGCATTCCATGACACCGCATTGACATCTTCTGGGGATCTTTGTTACCTTGTAGGGGAGGTGAGTTCTATTCTGTCCTAATCTCATTGTCGGACCGCACTCTACGTTGTGATACTGCGTTTGCATTGATGGTGACTCTGAAAATTGTTGCTTTTTATTGTGATATATGTTCTCTTCTGCTTTTTATAATGAGTCATATGCTACAGCTCGGCTTTCTGTGATTGGTGATTAAGGGAGAGATTAAGTCTATTGTGATTATCTTCCTTCTCCAGTAAACTATACAATTCCTGATGTGATTGTTCCTTGTTTCCTTTTTTGCCCTTTTCATTCCGCAGGGGAGACCAGAAGTTGCTTTTGCGGGCTTTGAAGTTCCTAAACAGATGGATGTCTCTGTTGAGAAAATGATATTTGGGGTGGTAGGAATAGATCCACAAAGAAGAGTTGAGCTAATCCAGGTGAAACAATAACTTTCTGGACATAAAATGATTTAAGAACAGCTTTTATTTTTTTTCACCAAAAAAATGCTGAATTTTGAAGTATATACCAAAGGGAAAACTTTAAATAAAAGCCTAAAATATTATAATTTTTTTTTTCAAAAAATGGCATGAAGTAAATATTATTTTAAATAAGGGCATGAAATGATCAACACAATCTCAAATAAAGGCTTCAGTGAGCACACGCATCTCGCAAACACTTTTGAAGTTACTATTAAGGGCATTTTAGTCCAAGGATTTATTTTCTTTATTTTTCTCTGTTCATCTTCTTTCTTCTTCCTACAACCGACTCTCTAGTTCATCTTCTTTCTTTCCCTCCTTTTCTTCTTCCTTAGCATGCTGAACTAAACTCACCTCGGACAAAAGCACAAAGCAAAATCAATATCTGGGCTGGTTCAAATCGATTAGTAAAAAGAGTCTCGACTGAACAGTTAATCTGAACAAGGCAGAAGGAAGAATTATCAACAGGTCAAAAATGATTATGTTCCTTTGTGCTTACAAGCAAAGATCGATCTGAACCAAGAGAAGCAAAAATTGAAATTCTCAACCATTTCGAGTCAAAGATGGATTGGAATGGAGACAAAGAATTACGTCCTATTGTGCTTACAACCAAACAAAAAAAAATAAAAAATAAACGTATGGACCCGAAATTCGCTGTAAATTAAAGAGGTGAAGGAGAATTGTTTGTTTATATAGGATGGGATGTTGTGGGAGGTGGGAAAATTCTGTAAAAAGATGTTTATGGCCTCCTCTCGATGAGGATCGCTCTTCCTCACGTGCACACTCACACATGAGTCCTTCCTATCGCCTTCCCTAGCTCTCACCACCTAAAGCATCGACTGCTCACCGCCGCTCCGGTACATTCTCCGCGGAAACGTGATGGAGCTGAGTGACGAACGGCTCATGGGGTTTCACTGGCAAACTAGGGCTTCTGGTTCCACGGGAGGACTGACTAGGTTCTTCTGGACGTATTCGGGGGAGGTTTTGTACGTGATTGCCTTCTCTTGCAAATATAGTTGGTGTGATTTTTCATTTTTCTTTCACTTTAGGAAAAAGTTAAGCACCAGGTGAAAGCAGGAAAAAGATCAACCGAAGAGATGATGAAGGAAGAAGATGAATAGAGGGGAAAAAAAAAAGCATCTGGACGAAAATACCCCCATCATGATGGCATGTGAGATGCACCTGCTTTGTCAGACCCTTAATTGAGACTATATTATGACTTGAAGTCCTTATTTGAGACCGTGTTAATCACTCTAGGCTTGCATTTAAAGCAATACTTATTTTGGGCTGGAAAATACCATTACTTTAAGCTTTTATTTGAAATTTTCCTTATACCAAATGTATATGCTAGACATTTATAAAGCTTATGGAAAAAGTATGTATGCCATGATTAATATTATTTAGAGAAAGTAGATGACATGGTCATTTGATTGTTTAGGTGCTAGACGTTGATTTATCCTGGAGAATGCACTAGGTTTCTGATGGACCGAGAAGGCAAGTGCAAATCTGTACGCGAGTCCTCAAGCCAATCAAGGTCCCTGAACCTTTTAATTCATTCAAAAACAGAGCCCGATTGTTCTTTTTGTTTAAATCTGGCGGAACATCTAACGTCGAAGCATCTCGCTGATCAGCGATCGTTGAAGCTTCCGCAGTTGGTATAATCAACACTTGAGGCCTCACTTTTCGCACGCTAATCGGGCAAGTTTCTTTTTGTTTTGCCACGGTTTTTTCTTCTTTTTTATAAGCTTCGAAGGTTGAATTTAATCCATGAGTTTGTGAGAACATCACTTGAGATTGAAACTGGTTTGTGATGATTTGGGCCGATTTTGAAGTTGATATGACGTGTCCAGACCAGAAAAATTGCATTAAATTCCTATCCAAGGCTTGCATTCAAGATACGCGCCGCTAGTTCGATAATTTGCTTATGGGAAGTGTGCGATTTGATTTTGCATAATCGGTCATTTGACAATGCTCAGACCTAGGATGGATTGGCAACTACTTTATTGATTGCTGAATTGAATCTTGACGCTGCGTTTTTGCTTGGTGTCATGGCATATTTCCTGACGTTTGTCGACGGCTGGAGACAAAACTTTGAACCGAAAGCATCTTTCCTTTTCCAGCAATAGCTTCAGGACAAAGTCCCATCACGTTAGCTTCCTATTTCCCTTTTGGTGATATGTGCATGATTATGTATCGTATGACTTGAGAAATATTAGTTGATGATGGTGTTTGGTGGCCGGAAATCGATGGCCGGCCATGAATGAACTTATTTCGGCAAGGAGAGGTAGTTGCCGAAGATGGTCCGGTGACAGCCGGAATATTGGCCGATGGTGGTGTTTAGACGATCGTAAGCGATGGTTTGTTAGGGACTGGTATCAAAATCGAACGGAGTTCTGGTGATTATGCATTGGAGGAACGGGTTCGGCGAAGAGGGAGCAGAGAAGTCGTCGTGAAGGAGATATGCAGAAGGGTGAAGAAACAAAAATCAAAGAAAAAGAGAAGGAACTAAATAAAACACAATAGAATAAAAATATCAATAAAAAAATAAGAATATAAAATTCTGTTTCATTCTGAGGCGGGTCGAAGCCGGGTCGGCGGATCATGTCAGTAAGTCGGACCACGTAAATCCAGCCCGAACACCCTTTCCCGAATATAATAATAATAATAAATCATAAAAATATTTAAAAAAGAAAAATATATTAAAAGTTCTAAAAATAAAAATATAAAAAAATTCAAAGAATCCAGAAAAATCATAAAAACATAAAAATGTAAAAACAATAAAAATAATAAAAAATTTCAGAAAAGTTGGAATTCCTCACAAATTTTACTAGTCTTAGAATAGTTTTTCTCTTAAAGCTTAGAACAAGTCTCTAGGACTTTACGATATGGATTTTTGGATTGTCATTTTCTTGTAGGCGCAATATTAGGTTGTTTGTGTGTTACTTCGATTATGCTTAATTGCGCATTTAAATATCTTGAGTGTTATTTTTTTCATAATGATTATGGTAAAATCTAAAAATCTTCGATAGGTTACTATGGCATTAGTTAGTACATAGTCGAGATATGTATGCATTAGTGTTAGGCTTAATGTAATCAAGTCCCCGTTCCAAAATCTCTGATTGCGCATGAAATGAGATATTCTCCCGTGTCTCACTAGGTTTTTAGTCAACCTAAATAGGTTAGTGATGACTCCTTATCTAAAATTCACATAGGATTAATTAACTAAAAATTGAATGTCCAATGTCACACAAGGTATGAGTTTAGGAAAACGTGAGTCAATTGAAGGTCATCAGCCTGAATTTGACAAAACTTCTAAACCTACTTCCTCTTCCTCTTAAGGGTAGGTTGCAACAGTGATCAATTATGCATATATGCCTGTTAAGTGTTAAAAAGTGAAGGATATCTTCACACATCAACACAATGAAAGATATCCACCAACTATTTTAATTTCACCCATAGGAGGAGCTTATAGCATCTTATTCATAGCCAAATATCAGATTGTTACAAACTGGTATAGGCACACAATTCCCCAAGAAATTTTAGGAGTCCCATATGTCACAAGGAAAATCGTTAAGACACGGACCAAGAGGTTTTACATGCCACTGACACAAACCTTGACAACGTTCTACATCTCTATCCTCAACAAATACATCATGATGGTGAAACTGATTAGGCCATTGGAAGCTGCAAAAGAAGAGGGTGTTTCCCCAAAAATTGGGCTTGAAACGAAATTCCCACATGCCATTAGGAGGGATCTGATGAAAGCCGAGATCATCGTCCTTGGATTGGCAATGAACAGTTAGTGTTACTTCTCCAGGTAAGTTGTTTAAGATTTGGACACGGACTTTTCCAGCTATCCAAAAATCTCCAGAGCAAGCTTGCGAGAGGACAGCAATGGTCATGAATACCACAAAAGGTGTAAGGGACGTGGTCATGTTTGTACCCTTTGTATTTCTTTTGGAAAATGCATAAAGAGGCACGGTGGACCAATCAATTTAAGGAGGAATGAGGTGGCTTCATTTGGTAATATGGGATGGTGCTATTTCTATATCTAATATAGGTATATAAGTAAATACACCCAATTTACCAAAAAGATAAAATTGCTCTTAATCATCATATTGCAGTTTAAAGTGGTGTTCCCAAACTTTTTAGTTTTTATGAAATTATGTAGGATTTAATTACCAAAAAGATAAAATTACCATGTATATATTGTTAAATTTTACTTCCATAAAAATCAATTTCGCCGAAAAGAAAAATTTCCAAAAAACTGTTCTTTTTTACGTTGTGTTTTCCCAGATATTAGTAAAACTCTCACATGCTTTGTATGAAAATATCTTACCAATAATAAGGAAAAAAGATTAATTCTTTAGCATAGTTAGTAAAGAGACTTGATATACATATTTTAGAATAAAGAAATTAAAAAATAAAAAGTTCACCTAGAAAGTGAGCTTTTGATACAAGAGAGACAAAGAATAGATAAGTTATTCTAAGAGCAATGATGAAAAGAGATTTTTAAGTTTTTTAATATATCAAAGAGTTTATCTTTTTTCTTACTATTGGTGAGGTACTTTTACACGGGGATATTTAATAGTACACCAAAAAAGTTCATTAATACACTTAAAAACAAAAACTTTGAAATTCTTAATTATGACAACTAGATCCTATATACAATTAGGAAAAAAAGAAGAGAAAAGAAGTCTTTGAATTGAATGACTGTGGCTATTTTATCTTTTTTGTGTCAACAGGGCGAATTTAGTCATATAGGGAGCGGAAATAGTGCCGCCCAAACATGTATGAAGAGTATATTTTACTTATTAAAGCACTTATATGACAAATGTGAAGGGCACTTACTATAGCAATATATTGTATGGAGAAAGAGTCTTTTTAAATCTATATCTACATATATCTATACTTGGAATATTTAGTGAATCTTGATGTCACTATGCAAATTCATTGGTAATTCCAAATGAAGCATCTTCCATTTCTCATTTAGCGCTTGAATAGCTGGTGTATACTGATCATACATATTTTTACCTATTCAAGGACTAAGATGACAAATGTGAAGGGCACTTACTATAGCAATATAGTGTATGGATGAAAGACTTTTTGAATCTATATCGACATATATCTATACTTGGAATATTTAGTGAATCTTGATGTCACTATGCAAATTCATTGGTAATTCCAAATGAAGCATTTTACATTTTTCATTGAGCGCTTGAATAGGTAGTGTACACTCATCATACATATTTTTACCTATTCAAGCACGAAGATGACAAATGTGAAGGACACTTACTATAGCAACATAGTGTATGGAGAGAAAGTGTTTTTAAATCTATATCTGCATATATCTATACTTGGAATATTTAGTGAATCTGGATGTCACTACGCAAATTCATTGGTAATTCCAAATGAAGCATCTTACATTTCTCATTTAGTGCTTGAATAGCTGGTGGATACTCGTCATTAGCAAATGAAGCATCTTAATCCTCTCTAAGTAAACAACATGTCTACATTTTAATGGGAAATCGAACATAAATCTAACGAAGGGTAGATTTGAGTAAGGAATATTGATTTAAAATTTTTTTAAGAAGAATTTGGAATAAATGTATTGTGGGGCACCATTTTGGCATGTAACCATTTGTCATGTCAGAACTCTTTAGAACTCTTTATTTTCCAACTTTACTCAAGCCGAAGTTTACTATAACTCTTGGAATTTGTGAATCGAAATCGATCTATAACCTTGGTCTCTTTAGCTATCATTTTTTAGTGATTGACCTCATGCCACATAAGCAGCAATTTTTTTTTTCCTAGTCGTTTAATGGATTCAATTTCTAAGGGTTTAATGATGCTTTTTTCACTCGGAATAACTTCATCTTTAGAATTCATGAATGAAAATCGTTCTTTGACTATGGTCCCTCTAGCTATAATTTTTTATTAGTGACCGACACTGTGCCACGTCACCTCTGCTCCAACACACCTAACTCCAGCAAGACGCCGACCCTGGCGGAGGTGGTTGTGACAGAGGAGAGAATGGCGCCGAGCGTGGAAATCAACGGCCTCAGTTTCACGAACCCGGGGATCAACGGCCATCCTCCGCCCGGGTCCGAACCCTTATCGACGACCTGTCACTCACGCTCGATTCCGGCGATCGCTGTCTTCTTATCGGGTCCATCGGCACAGGTTCTTCTCAGCTCAAACCACGTCGTCTTCTGCCAAAATGTTGTTCTGGGTGTCTCTGTATCTAGTAGTGGACAAGTACATGGCGATCTCATCATGTTAAAAGGCGTGGATCTTGGTTACCTTGTTGAATTGGCTTGTTGGTGAAGCTGCTTTATCACATAGAATTTGAGTTTGGTGGTTGAAGTATTTGGATTTCAGTAGCTGGAGATAGTGATTTGATTTCAGGAGAAAGTTGGGTTTATTTTTAAAGAGAGTGGAATGAACGATTTCTCATGCGAAATGTTGTCGATATCCGTTGAGACATTGGAAGATTGGGGCGATGTTTTTGAAATGGTAATTCGGAGAGAGTGTATATTTTGGCAAAATTAAATCATGGGCACTTGCAGTTTTCTCGTTCGAGAATAGTAATGTAAAGAATCCAAAGAACCACATGACATTCTCATTTGAAGCAGTGCTTGTAGCCCAGAATTGGGGGGATATGCTTTTAGTCATTTATGTGAATTCCTGTGACATCCCGATTTTCCAATTCTATTTTCAATAAATTGAGATTGTCATTTCGTTAGCACGCATATAGTTCTTTTTCTTGAGTCGGCCACTCATGTGAAAACTAGTCTATCAAGTGAAGCCGTTAAGAGATTCTAATGCATCGGACTCGAGAATTTCACTAGGAAGCGACCTTTCGACCGAGCTAATCTGCAAGGGTCATTACGGCATAATTAAAAATCGATTAGAGATCGGAGATAGGTCGACTCGACAGAGGCATGTGATTAAGTGTGGGTGATTCCACAAGATCGCACAATTTTTGTCGATCGGCACTAAACCGATTTTTCTGTCGATTGGGTACCCTATATCCGTATTTGAAACATTGAAATTATCCCGCCAACCGAGAGTCGCCAATGTGTCAAAGATGTACATTGTGGCTTGATCAACCACAAGTCAAATGCATGAAAATTTCTAAAAGCTACCCGGTAGATTATGATGCGCTAATATTGTGCTAGAGTGAAATTAACAGTGAATTGAGATCGAATTCAGAAATTAGAAGTCCGGGTGTGTCACAAATCATTTTAGGATCATTAACTCATCTTTGGAAGATTTTTCATGCAAGCCAAGTTTTTCAGCAAAATAATCAAGGTATGGTTAAATTGGGTTCGGAAAATTGGTAGGCCCGCTTTTGGTGGTATTTTTGAGATCAAGATAGTACTTTAGTCAAGTAAATATGTGAATTGAAAGATGATAACATTGGATTAATTTTACAGACTTTAAATTGGTTGATTAGAAGAGAATTGAAGAATGTGATGTCAAAGTTTAAGAATTCGTGTGTCACGGCGGATGATGGAATTGGACCCATTGAAGATTGTTGTGGGAGATTTGAAGAATTCGTGTGCCATGGTGGGCCATTTTCTTGGATTAAAGAAAAAGAAAAAGAAAAGAAATGGCCCCCTTCCTTCTCTCTCCTCCCTCCCTCTCTCTCGTCTCCTCTCTCCTCCATCTCCGTTGTGTGAAGACCAGAAAAATGCAGAGAAGAAGCTGGAGCAGCCATGGCCATCGCACGTCGCCAGCCAGAGCTCCTCGCCGTCGCAGCTCACCGCCCGTTTGTGCATGTCGCCCCGCACACCAGCTCGCCGCTCCGCCGCTGCCCATGCGACCCCGAGCCTCCAGCACCGTCGTCCTTCGTCGTCTAGCTGCTACCGCTGTCACCAAGGCCATCAAGAGACCGCCGAAGTCACCGCCAGTCATCGCACGAGCTACCGCCACCCTTCTCTGCCGGTTTCGCGCCTCACCAGCTGCTGTTTGGCCCTCCTCCGCCCGTGACCAGCAGTTGCAAAAATGGGTATCTCAGCCCGGTTTTTGCCCGTTTTGGCCGGCTTCCCGACCCCGAATGCTTGGCCCACTTTAAGGAAAGTTGTTCCCCTCGGCATCCCCGTCGTTTTGGTCTGCTCGGCTCGCTAATCCGGTGAGTTTAGCTCACTAAACCTTGATTAGAGGGTTAATGATGCTTTAGGTGTGCTTAGTTTATGTTAAGTGTTATTAGGTGATTAGTTTAATTTATTTAAGTGTAGATTATATTAGGGTGCTTAATTAACTTAAAGTGTGTTTAATTAAGGGTTAAGTGAATGTTTATATTAATATAAATCTTGACGTGACTTAAAGGAATTTATTTTTGATTTATTTAAGTATTCCGAAATTATTAAATAATTTAATAATATATATTTATTCGAAATTGTTAAAATATTATTATTTAATTAACTTCGGAATAAATTTAATTATTTATTAAATTCCGAAAATTTCGTCGAGATCTTATTTTCTCAGAATTTCGTCTAACTGTTGCGGTGTAGTCAGATTTTGAAATTGATGATTGGATATTATAAATTGAGTGTGGATCGTGAAAAATATGGATATTATTATTTAATTAATTTTTGGAAAAAATTTAATTATTTAATAAATTTCGAAAATTATTTTGGCACGTTATTTTTCGAGAATTTCGTCTTTGATCGTTGTTGTGCATTTAAAATTTGAATTTGATGATTGGATATGGCAAATTGAGTGTTGATTGTGATAAATAGAGATTTTATTCATAAAAACCCAAGTGTCGGGTTTTAATGCAAAATTGGATTTTCAATATTATATTAAATAGTGGGGTTTGAAAAAGTGAGATATTGGCTTTCTGGTTCGAAATTAGCGTGCCCCCACACACGTGAGTAATTTCTGGAATATTTTTTTTAATATGAAGAAAAATGGCCGGGATCACTATTTTAAGTGGAAGCATTGAGCGAAATGCAAAGTGTCTTAGGGCCGAGTATGATTTGGCTGTGTGATAATTAAGAAAAATCGTCCTAGGCTGTTGAGCCGGACTTGCCCCTATATGAGATGCCCCTTACAACGGATGCGAGTCGCAGTAGAGGTTAGGCCAACTGGACCCATGCTCCTTTGGGAATGCCGTCGACGTAGTGACGAAGCTGCGCTCTAAGGGGGGAGGCGATGCCTGGCTATGTGCTAGTAGATAGCCGAACTGCGAGTAGGCTATGCCCTTGTGTGGCAGTGAATATCAATTGGATCGCATGCTAAGTGTTATTGACAGGTCGGATTATGGGACGGAATCGTGTGGCATGATATGGGACATGTCATAATGGTTTGGTCTTATAATCCAGACTCATGTGGTCGTTCGAAATGATATTGTTGACATTCCAGAGGTTTAAGTTCTTATTACTATCCATGATTGAGTAATTTGAACTGTGCTAACCTGCAGGAAGGAACTGAGGGGAGGTAAGTTCTCTGTGTGATGTGGCTAGGCCACCCTTTGGCGTATTTTCTTTCTAATAGGGATTTAGGGGATTGAACTTGTTGAGACAATGTCTCATCCCGGTTGTGGGATTAAAATTTTAGGTCCCTGGTGGACGGAGTGGCCAGATAACTTTGGTTGGCCTTGAGAAGTTGCAGAGATGAAGTCATAAGGGTTGGAGAACGTGTCTTGTTAGTTGGTTTAAGGATAGTTCCCCTTTTGTTGAGCAGGTCTATTTTGTAGATAGTCCAGTGTTGTATTTAAACTTATGTGTTTGTAAATGAGTGTTTGGTATTGTAATTGATTGCCTGCTTTTTTATCCCAAGTTAAATGTTGTTAAGGGATTTGTTTCGCTTCCACAGTTAAAAGAAATGAATGGGTCGACGATGTATCCCGGGATGTCGTATATTTGATCGACCGCAGTGGGATGTACGCGCGCTCGAGGTTCGGGGCGTGACAATTCCTTACTGCTTTGCTTGTCATCGGGCGATGCTTGTAACAGGTAAGACTACGACATTGAAGATTATTAGGGGGAAGCATATGGTGGAGCCTTACATGATTGGCATTCTATGACACCGCATTGACATCTTCTGGAGATCTCTGTTACCTTGGAGGAGAGGTGAGTTCTCTTTTGTCCTGATCTCATTGTCGGACCGTACACTTCATTGTGATGCTACGTTTGCATTGATGGTGACTCTAAAAAGTTGTTGCTTTCGATTCTGATATATGTTATCTTCTGCTTTTTATGATGAGTTGTATGCTACAACTCGGCATTCTGCCATTGGTGATTAAGGTAGAGATTAAGTCTGTTGGGATTATCTTCCTTCTACAGTAAGCTATACAATTCCCGATATAATTGTTCCTTGTTTCCTTTCTTGCCCTTTTCATTCCACAGTGGAGACAAAACGTTGCTTTTGCGGGCTTTGATGTTCCTAAACAGATGGATGTCTCTGTTGAGAAAATGATTTTTGGGGTGGCAGGAATAGATCCACAAAGAAGAGCTGAGCTAATCAAGGTGAAACGATAACTTTCAGGATAGAAAATGATTTGAGAACAGCCATTTTTTTTCACAAAAAGAAAAATGCTGAATTTTGAAGTATATACAAAGGGGAAAACTTCAAGTAAGGATATGAAATATGATCGTTTAGGGCTTGAAGTAAATATTGTTTTAAATAAGGGCTTGAAATGATTAACATAATTTCAAATAAAGGCTTCAGTAAGCACACGCATCTCACAAGCACTTTTCAAGTTACTATTAAGGGCATTTTAGTCCAAGGATTTTTTTTCTTTATTGTTCTCTATTCTTCTTCTTTCTTCTTCTTACAGCTGACTCTCCAATTCATCTTCTTTCTTTCCCTCCTTTTCTTCTTCCTTAGCATGCTGAACGAAACTCCTTCGCCTTGAACAAAAGCACAAAGCAGAATCGATATCCGAGTTGGTTCAAATCAACTAGTAAAAAGAGTCTTGACTGAACAGTAGCAGAAGAAAGAATTATCAATAAGTCAAAAATGATTATGTCCCTTTGTGCTTACAACCAAAGATCGATCTGAACCAAGAGAAGCAAAAATTGAAATTCTCAACCATTTCGAATCAAAGATGGATTGGAACGGAGACAAAGAATTACGTCCTATTGTGCTTACAAAAAAAAAAAAAAAACGTATGGACCCGAAATTCGCTGAAAATTAAAGAGGTGATGGAGAATTGTTTATTTATATAGGATGGGATGTTGTTGTGGGAGGTGGGAAAATTCTGTAAAAAGATGTTTATGGCCTCCTCTCGATGAGGATCGCTCTTCCTCACGTGCACACTCACACATGAGTCCTTCCTATCGCCTTCCCTAGCTCTCACCACCTAAAGCATCGACTGCTCGCCGCCGCTCCGGTACATTCTCCGCAGAAACGTGATGGAGCTGAGTGACGAACGACTCATGGGGTTTCATTGGCAAACTGGGGCTTCCGGTTCCATGGGAGGACTGACTAGGTTCTTCTTGACGGATTCAGGGAGGTTTTGTACGTGATTGCCTTCTCTTGCAAATATAGTTGGTGTGATTTTTCATTTTTCTTTCATTTTAGGAAAAAAGTTAAGCACCAGGTGAAAGCAGGGAAAAAAAAAACTGAAGAGATGACCAAGGAAGAAGATGAATAGAGAAAAAAAAAAGCATGTGGACAAAAATACCTCTATCATTATGGCATGTGAGATGCACCTGCTTTGTCAGATCCTTAATTGTGACTACATTATTACTTGAAGCCCTTATTTGGGACTGTGTTAATCACTTCAGGCTTTCATTTGAAGCAATGCTTACTTTGGGCTAGAAAATACCCACACTTCAAGCTTTTATTTAAAATTTTCCTTATACCAAATGTATATGCTAGACATTAATAAAGCTTATGGAAAAAGCATGTATGCCATGATTATTATTATTATTTAAGAGAAAGTAGATGACTTGGTCATTTGATTGTATAGGTTCTAGACGTTGATTTATCCTGGAGAATGCACTAGGTTTCTGATGGGCCGAGAAGGCGAGTGCAAATCTGTACGCGAGTCCTCAAGCCAATCAAGGTCCCTGTACCTTTTGATTCATTCAAGCACAGAGCCCGATTGTTCTTTATTTTAAAGATGATGCTCTGTTATTACGTTTTTGGATTTGAAAGTAGTTGTTTACATTTGCAAGTTTTGGCTTTTGGGTACTTATGTATCGCATCCTTCCAGAAGTAAGTGCTTCTTCTTGATGAGATAACAGTGGACCTCAATGTGTTAGCAAGGGCCGATCTTTTGAAGTTTCGCAGAAAGGAATGTGAACAGACAGGATCGATAATTATCCACACCACCCATATTTTTTATGGCCTAGATGATTGGCCCACACATATTGCATGTACTTATCTACTTCTCCACTAAAGTTCATCATTTCTCTTTCTCGGGAAGCATGGACACTTTCTAAAGCCTTTGTGTCGGTGTCGAACATCCTGATCAAACATCTCGACACGTGTTTGACACGCACTAATATGTTTCTACACACTTTGACAGGTGATCAACAAGTGTCGAAACTCTGACATGCAATGTGGAGTCTCGACACGTGATTTTGACACACAAAAGTAAATTTTAAAAAATTTCAATAAATTAGGGATCAAAATATAAATATATAAAATATAAAAAGAAAAGAGAGAAAGGAAACCCTTTTGATGATGAAATGTGGATTTTTTTTTTTTTTTTACTTATTGTTAAATGTTAAATTTAATAATAGATTGTGGATTTCTTTTTTTTTTCCTCCAAGTTTTATGGATTATTGAAATAAAATATAGTTGAATTTGTCAAATTAAAATAATGAATGATATTAACAAATGATGGATTAATGTTTTTGGTATAAATTCATTCTAAACTCTTTTTTATTATTTATGTATTTGCGGATTTGAATAAAATTTGATTTCATAAAAATGATAATTTCTCACGTATATAACATATAACATGTCAGTGTGTCTTGTCGCATGTCGCATGTCATATGTCACGTGTCGATGTCGGTGTTGGTGATGGTACTACATCAGTGCTGGGATAAACTATAAAACTTTGTATGTCATATTCTCTGTCAAAGCAAATTTACCGCTCCTTTTACTCTGGTGTATGTGGCTCACGGAAAGTTGCAGCTAGCAATGCCGATTGATAAGGTCAAGGAGATCAGCAAACTCTCTGATGGTAACTTTTCCTTTCAAAACTGTTTCGTGCTTTTTTTTTTTTTTAATTTGGTCTGGATAGATGTTTGTTCTATCATGACAACTATCTTTGCAAAGGACGGTTGAGAGTTGGCTGAGGAGAGAAATAGATGAGGAACGGTAGAGAAGGAAAGGGAGGAAGGCAAAAGCTCTCCCTGAGTAGGAACAGCAAATTGATGGAAGCCAGATCACCGGTGATCCGGCTCTTGTTGCTGCACGGCCGTTGAATAATGGTCGGGCTGGTGGAAGGTTGCACTCTACCACCGCTGGTGAAGAAAGTTGCTTCTTCAGCTCAAACAAAGTTCTCAGACAGTAGTCGAAAACACGCATCCTTCAATCTTTCAAAGCATAATAATTTTTCATTGATGGAAGGTTAACTTCAGAGGTTTCTGTTCGTAAAATTCTAAACGCAAGTGCACGTGTCGAACAAGTAATATAATGATGAGAAAAAGTATCGTCCCATGGAAATCGATGATTAATAAACTAATTAAATACTAAAATAAATTAATTCTAAAATTTATCTAACAGATCAAAATATAATTAAGAATAAATTAAAAACGAAATTTGTAGACTAAATGCAATAAATCGATCAGATAAATAAGTTAGAGTATCTGATTTTAACATAACCACTAGATATGAATTTCAAATTGTTGTCGGTATAAGAACGATATCAAACATATGATAACGGAATTTTCTAATCAATTTACTATCCTATCTCTAGGTATAGCAAACCTACTAAGCTTATTAATCCAAATCCACTATATCTCTATGTGAATTAAAATAAACATAAGTGCATTAAAAACTATAAATATTCCCGGTTTACAATGAGTTTTTTGGATCACCTTATCACCGAAAGCTACACAAATAACGCAGTATATCTCTATTCACGTTTAATTCATGGTTATATATTATAATGAGCAATTGCATATTATCACTTCTCAATCTCAAACATGCTCATCAAATCATTCAAGTGGTGGCCAGTTACTCAAAAACATTAAATACAATAATATATAACTCACACGAATGAAATCAATTGTAAAACATAAAAATCATGAAATTCACATCATCATGGTTAGGCTACATCGTAGCCCTAACAATAGAAAATTAGAACATAGTAGAATAAGAAATAAAAATATAAATCAAACCCAACATCTTGAATCAAAGAACAAGAATTCTATCACCACTTTTGTCTTCTCTTCAAAATACTTGAAAAACTCTTAGAACAATAAAAAACGATCTAACAAAAATCTCGATGCTCTCTGGCTCTTAATGTTCTCCTCTTCCAAGGATATATCCTAAATATTTATCTCCCAACGCTTACAGATAACATTAGGGAACAAAATCAAGAATTTCATGATTTGATATACATTTTCCACTACTTTTTTATTTGAATTCCTAATATTTGCCATTCTTTTCCTTATCTTTTCCATATCTCATTATTCTGCATAAACAAGAAAAATTCAAATAATCAGAAGGAAATCCAAATATTTCCTCATAAATATTGCATTAATTATTACCTAAAATAGGTAAAATAACTCTATTTTTATAGAGTTATCAGTTTCGCTGGTTTGGCCTTTAATTTATCTGCAGATTCGATAGCCTAGGAAAAAACCATCCAGTAGGGGGAAAATATTTAGTATTGTTTCCCTTTTTGGCTGAAGAAAGTATTCAAAAGCACTTTGCTCTGTTATTTGGAGATATTACGGTTTCTTATTCTTTTCATTCGTTGGCTATATTTTTCCATGTGATGGTGGCACGAGGGGATGAATTGTATTATCCTATCTATTGCTGAAAACTAAAGAAAAGTTTGATTCTGCCTTTGGAAAGGTGTTTTATTTCCACTGCTCTGTGAAGTCTCATTGGCTGTTTAGTCTGATGCAATCTTGATTGGCATTTACTTGCCAAATGACTTTGGATCTACGTGATCTGGAAGACTTGATAGGGACTGAAGCCTTATAAGCTAGTCCAAGACTCCTTCCCTAGGCAATGTGGAACAAGAGAAGAGAGGGACCCCTTCCTTGCGCATGTCCGAGGACCACCGCTCAGGTTGTCACACCAAAAGCCTGATTGAAATAACTCAAAACCCAAGAACTTGGCTAAACTAAAGTTGTTCTGTCCAGGAAACATTCCTGCCTGGGCACCCCACATCTGAAAGAGATAATCTGTCATCACCAGAATTCCTGTATAAAGAAGGAATAACTTTGACGGGATTTGAGATGCTTTAGGTAAAAGGGAACATATGACAAGAGCAAGCATATGAAGGAAACCAAAGAGACTAATTGGTGACAATGATGCATAGAACACTGCTATACACACTATCTTGTCACATTGCCAAATGAGGAGCCTCTTAATAAATCCAAGTACTCCAAATTCCATAAGTGTGGAGTCATCAGATTGGATATACTTGCTCTGTCTCCTTTTGTAGCTGTAAAGCTACATCACAATCAAGATTGAAAGAGACTGCCAAATATTCTGCAATAGGGAAGCTTTTGAGTTGTAGGCCAAGTAAAACTGAAGATCAATCAACCCCGACAACCACATCTCAAAGGTGGAGAAATTGCTCAAGCTGTATAAGAACAGTGATTGCATATACTTTCAATGGAAACCAAAGGTGTCTTCTCGTCCTTTCAAAGAGTTGTCTTCCTATGATCCAACATAAGAGGAGCAAAATGTAGCCAAACGATAGGTAAATGGGTGTCACCAAGTGAAGTGTTAGGAGGATTGTCAAAAAAAAAAAGCAATATACGTGCCACAGGAGTGATATACCGATAGAAACTTCTGCCCCATTGCACCGAGAAATGACATGATCCTTCTCTTTGGAAGTTGAAAGGATATTACATTTTAGAAATGCAAATTAGAAATGCCTGTCGTATAATTTAGAAAAACAGTAAACAAAATCTTCTTCTATAAACCTCTACAAATGAATCTGGCATTATGAACAATGCATAACTAGTCAAAAGTCCACCACCATATCTAAATAGATAAAGGCCAGTCATTACTCGCATGCTATTAAACCAGTGGCTAATCAATTTTTATGCAGAAACTCCATGAGGAAATTTAAAGGGTGTGTTCCTAAAACGAAAGGGAGGAGTCTTGAGCATATTCAAGCAGCCATCGACAGAGAATGAAAATGGTAGTACTCCCAAGTCATTTACTCAAAAGAGAACAGCAAGTGATGCTCAAACTCGACAAAAGGGACGGCTCATTCAAACCGAGCATGCTGATGGTGTAGGGAATTCACCAGCTATTGTTTCGGTTCGACCAGAAGGTGAGCTTGAAGAGAAATGAGCTATGGTACCGCACGACATTCCTAGGCGAACGTCAGGCGTAGCCTCGCATCCTTGCATCCTTCGGCCAGCGATCTTCTCTCTGTTTTGTCCTGAAGCTAACGTCCAAGTGAGGGAAGGAGGAGGAAGGAGGAAGAAGAGGGAGCTGGGGGCGGAAGAAGAAAGGTGGGCCGTGCCTAGGAAATAGAAGGAACAGAAGCAGGCTAGGCCACAAGGGGGGGCGGGAAAGAAAGGGAAAGAAGGAGGGGCGGGCTAAGGCTGGCCCTAGCCCGGCCCAACTACGTTTTTATTTTTTGTTAATTTTTTTCTAATATTAATTTTTAAAATTATTTTTAAAATTTTTAATACTAGTAATGCAAATGTTCCTAATGTCTATATGCAATACAATTAAACGAAAACATGATGCATTTTAATGAAAATTATTTATTTTACTTTTTAGTTATTTATAGAGACTAATACCTAATTTTCTATACGACTAAGTCCTAAATAAAAAGGGCAAAATTTAGATGTCAAAAACAAACGGGAACATTTTTTTTTTTTCATTTTATAGAACGATAGTAATCGATCGGTTCATTTATTAAGTGGTTCTATTATGGGAAAGAGATGACAATATTGTTCATAGAACTAACATAATTACGGGAGAGTGATTGTAATATTGAAGTTGATAGTGAATAAGTAAACATAAATTTTCTTTTTTTTTTTTTTTTTTTTTTTTTGTGAACTTGAATATTGCATGTATAGTCTTTGTGCAACAACGAAGTTTGTGAGGTTTTAGTCAATGCACGCCAGTCCCATCGATAGAAATTATCAAATTGCTTTCTTTCTTTCATAATGTGTTACACCATCCAAGAAGCACTAACTCTTGTCTTTCCTTTTAATTTTGTTATACAAGTTAATATTCCCTTTAATAGTCTATCTTTGTTACCAATTTTTTTTTTTTGTCAGTAATGAAAAAGCTTATACGGTGAAATACGACATTTTTTCCCTTTTCATCTTCACAATTTATCGAATTGACACTCGTGGAATATTGGCCTTGAAAATAAAATTGAATGCCGATGCCTCACTTGAAAGGATTTTGGTTCAATTTAGAGTACATAACATTCAAATCGATTATTTTCTTAATGAACTAAAATTGATTCCTAAAGAGTCAATTTGCCAAGAAAAGTTAAATTTGAAAACTGCATAGAAGTTTCTTTTCTAATGAACGTGAAAACCACACCATACATAATTCCAACACCGTGTTTTTGTCGCCTTGACTGCAAGGGCTGCAATTTCCACATGAGACCCACTTTTTCTTCGCTAGACTTTGTGTTGATGGTTGACTTGGAAATTTGCATCTATAGTCTTTGTGTGATGACGGAGTAAGTGAGGTTCTAGTCAAGGTGCATTGGTCCTTTGCTAGAAATTATCATATTGCTTTCTTTCTTTCATAACTTGTTACACTATCCAAGAAGCACTTATTTACTTTTGCCAAAAGTGACATCATACAATTTAATATTTTTGTTCATAGTCTATTTTTGTTGCTAATTTATGTTTGTTGTCAAAAATAAAAGGCTTAGATGATGAGATACGACATATTTTTCCTTTTCGTCTTCACAATTTAACGAAGGGACATTGATGGAATATTAGTCTTGAAAAGAAAATAGAACGTCATTGCCTCACTTGAAAAGATTTTGATTCAATCTGAAAACTGCAGAGAAGTTTCTCTTCTAATCAATGTGAAAACCACACTATACATAATTCCAACACCGTGTTTTTGTCGCCTTGACTGCAAGGGCTGCAATTTCCACATGAGACCCACTTTTTCTTCGCTAGACTTTGTGTTGATGGTTGACTTGGAAATTTGCATCTATAGTCTTTGCGTGATGACGGAGTAAGTGAGGTTCTAGTCAAGGTGCATTGGTTCGTTGCTAGAAATTATCGTATTGCTTTCTTTCTTTCATAACTTGTTACACTATCCAAGAAGCACTTATTTCTTAGTTTCCTTTTACTTTTGCCAAAAGTGACATCATACAATTTAATATTCTTGTTCATAGTCTATTTTTGTTGCTAATTTATGTTTTTTGTCAAAAATAAAAAGCTTAGATGATGAGATACGACATATTTTTCCTTTTCGTCTTCACAATTTAACGAAGGGACACTGATGGAATATTAGTCTTGAAAAGAAAATAGAACGTCATTGCCTCACTTGAAAAGATTTTGATTCAATCTGAAAACTGCAGAGAAGTTTTTTTTCTAATCAATGTGAAAGCTATGCATAAATAATTCGACCACCGTGTTTTGACACCTTGACCGCAAGGACTGCAATTTCCATGCGATATCCACCTTTTCTTCACTAGACTTTGCTTTGTTGGTTGACTTAGACATTTGTATGACCGAGGACTCCAGGCTCTTTTCATTCATATTACTGGGCCTCCATCGCATTACCAATTAGCAAAATTTTAATGCATTAGATCAAACGATATAGAGACGATTAAGTCTCTGAGCTCCACAAACATGTTCAATGCCTTGGTTTTCATATTGTATGTTCTGCTACTATTGGGGACGAGTTGTGGTGCATAGAAGAATCACTTGTGCGCTACTTCATCTTGTGGCGAGGTTCATAACATACGCTATCACTTTCAATTGAAAGGCAACCCAAAAGGATGCGATTGAAAGGCAACCCAAAAGGATGCGGCCGCTATAAACATAAGCTAGTGTGTGAAAATAGTTGCATTGTTCTATATCTATATGTCAGCCAATATTATGTGAAATCTATTTACTACTGTTCCAATCTTAAAAAATATTTATTTAATGGTGAAATCGAGGTGGTTGACGATGGACTGCAAAAAAGTAATTGCTCATCCCTCCCTTATTACTCATTGGCGCTCTCCAACTTTAGTGATAATGATCCATACGGTTCGTTAGCTGTGCTGGTGGTCTTCATGAAGTCCTCACAGCCCCTTGCTTCTATTTCGTAGGTCAATACTGAACCATGTATTGAGGGAGCATATCTTTCCGATATGCCCCCTATTTTTTCCCAAATGAAGGTGTACTCATACACTGTACACGGGTTTGATCTCCAAGTAGGGGACATCAAGGATACTTACACCAGAACCATAAAGGCTTTAATACCGCATTATATTCCAAGGTGGGAAAAGGATCGGTATAATTGTGCGAGCTCACCGCATAAGGACCTCCACCACATGATGGTCGAGGGATTCACTATCTCCTATTATAAACTCTTGCCACCAACAAGTTTCGAGTTTTGCTACTTGGGTTTTGCATACCAAAGGGTGAGGTGCAGACACCATGATTCCCGGAAGCTGACTTTCCCAGTTCTTTCTTTGTTTCTTTCTTCATCCTCATCCTTTTCTTAAATGTTAGCTCTACTGAGGGATCATATAAAAATTTACTTATTGAGTGATGTGGCATGTTTCAATTGGATATTACAATAGCTCGGTTCGATTTTTTGCGAGAAAAAGATGAGATTATTTTCTAGGCAAGTGATTGACTGATCCACAAGAATGATATTTCAATTGACAGTGAATAAGTACGTGTCGGTTTATTTTTGTGCATGAGAATATTACACCTATAATCTTTGCGCGTGTCGAGAATGGCAAAGCAAGTGAATTTCTAATTGAGACCCGCATCGATTGATCGTTGGTTGAGAAATTATCATATTGCCTTTTTCATTGAGATCATTTTGTTCACTCATTTAGTGGTTCAATTATGGAAAAGAGATGATGGTCATATTCATGATTATAGCACAATTACAAAAGAGTGATTTTAAAATTTAAGCATAGTGAATAAGTAAACATCGCATTATCTTTGTGAATTCAAATGTTGCATCTATAGTCCTTGCGTGTGTCAATCCACAACGACGCAAGTGAGTTTCTAATCAAGGTGCGTCGGTCCCATTGCTAGTTGAGAATTTACCATATTGCTTTCTTTCTTTCTTTCATAAAGTTTCACAACATCCATGAGCAAGAGGTGCCCGCTTCTTATTTTCTTTCTACATTTGCGGAAAGCCACATTACAAGAGTTAAAATCTATGCACCCGTTAATTAACATGATCCTCTCTCTTGGTCACTAATTTTTTTTCTCAAAAATGAAAAACCTTATACGATGAAATACATCATCCTTTTTATTTTCGTCTTCAAAATTTAACGAAACGACATTTACAAAATATTAGCCTTGAAAATAAAATAGAACGCCGGATGCCGTATTTGAAAGGATTTTGAATGAGTTTAGGGTACAAAACATTGAAACCGATTCTTTTTTACGATACTAATAAAATAAAGAGAGAATTAATTTGCCAAGAAAAATCAAATTTGGAAAATGCAGAGAGGTTTCCTCTGTAATGAATGTGAAAGCTATCCATCACTTATTCCGAGACCGTGTTTTAGCTGGGCCATACTTTTTAAGACTTTCTTCGCTAGACTTTGTTTCAGGGTTGACTTGGACATTTCGATGACCAACGACTCCCAACCCTTTTTACCGAAAAAAAAAAAAAAAAAAAAAACCGACTCCCAACCCTTTATTGAGCCTCTCTCGCATTACCAAATGAGCTAAAACCTCCATTGCACCAGACCAAACGATAAAGAGATGATTATTTCTCTCAACTCCATATTTACACTCCATGTTTTACTTCTCGTATTGCATGTTCTGCTACTATTAGGGATGAGCTGCGGCGCGAAGAACAATCATTTGTGCGTCCCTTCATCTTGCGGTGAAATTCATAACATAAGTTATCATTTTCGATTGAAAGGCGATCCAAAACATTGCGGCAGCTCTCAAAATGAGCTAGCTTGTGAAAATAACCGCACTGTTCTATATCTATATGCTAGCCGATATTATGTGAAGTCGATCCATTACGGTTCCTATTCTGATGAATATTTCTTCTATGGTAATATCACGGTGGTTGACGATGGACTGCAAAAGGGTAATTGCTCGTCCCTCCCTCGTTACCCATTGAGGTACTCCAACTACGGTCCTTATTTTATACATGCTCATGCAAACGCTACGGTGGTGGCCTTCATGAAGTGTTCCCAATCCATTGCTTCTACTTCATATGTCGATACCAAACCATGTATTGAGGGAGCATACTCTGCCGACACGCCTTCTTATTTTTCCCAAATGAAGGTGTATTCATACGCTGTACAGAACTTAAAAGCAGGGGATTTCGAGGACTCCTGCACCGTAACCATGACGGCATTCGCATCGGATCAAATCTCGGGGCGGGAAGGGGATCAGAATGGGAGCTTAACATACAAGGACCTCCACAACAAGATGGCCGAGGGATTCAATCTCTCCTATTGGGGACCCGGGGCCACATCAGAAGGAATTTTTCGGTGTCGCTACTTAAGTTTCGGATACCGAATGGAGGGTTGCGGTGGTTTTCTGTTCTTCAAGGGAGTTCCCCTTAAAGGTGTTCTTTCTTTCTTTCTTTCTTCTTCTTCCTTTTCTTAAATCCTAGCTTTACTAAGAGGTCTTACCAAAATTTAGTTACCAAGTGATGTGGCAAGTTTTAGTTGGATGTTTTTAATACAATCCACACATTAAGACACTAGTTTCTCTGAAAACACAACAGAAAAAAAATTGCCACATCACCTAAGTTGAAAAGTTGAATAAGATTTATTAGTAGATTCGGCATGCATTTATTTTTTAAATTTTACAATTTATGGACATTTTTTTCCTGGATTTGACACTATTACTTTATATTTGTTTGGGGGAAAATGGTTGATTTAATAGTTGCTCGTGTCCCTTGCATGGCTGTTATTCTTAAGCGGGTGAATAAATTGCACGCGTCCTGGATGATGTTTGTGAATTAGAATTATAGCGCAGTGAGATGTGAACTTATGAATCATTTGGTACTCCTTGAGAAGACAAAAGCGAAATCGTGTTTTCTTTAGAGAAATGGTCATGTTACGATAACATGGATTCCCCAACTGAATAGAATAAACTGCGATCTGAGCACTTATCTGGGAGAGTAAATTATATTTTATTTTGAAATGCTAAAATGATAGATTTAATTCTTCATTGATTGATCATCGATTCTAATCAGTCATTTTCGGTCACCTTAGATCATGTTATGGAGATCAGCCCTTATTTTGCGCCATATGTGGGCCGGAGCCTTGCCTTTGTCTTGGGTATGACTTCCTAGCCCTTTTCTCCTCACAACTATGAAGATCTCAAGCACCACTCTGATAAAAGAAATTACGTTTAAAATTCTTTTTTTTTTTTTTTGGTAAAGTTTAAAATTCTTTTGTTGCACTACGCTAATCTATGGAAAATTTCTACGCAGCCAATTACGTCGCAGCAAGATTCATACTCGGAGCTCTATGTGTGCTGATACTTCTAATCTATAAGTGGATGAGAAGGCACCAAGCAAACGATGCAAACATCGAAGAATTCTTACAAGCTCACAATAACTTTCTGCCCATAAGGTACTCCTATTCGGATATTAAGAAGATTACAAAAAATTTCAAATGCAAATTAGGTGAGGGGGGATATGGTTTTGTGTACAAAGGAATCCTTAGAAGCGGCAATGAAGTTGCGGTTAAGATTTTGAACAAACCAGAATCTAATGGCCAAGATTTTATTAGCGAAGTGGCCACAATTGGAAGGATCCACCACGTCAATGTGGTGCAACTTGTTGGTTTTTGCTTCAATTACTCCAAACAAGCTCTGGTCTATGATTTCATGCCGAATGGCTCCCTGGATAAACACATTTCGAATAAGGATGGTGATGATTCTCTTAATTATAAGAAAATGTATGAGATCTCTCTTGGCATAGCTAGAGGGATAGAATATCTACATCGGGGATGTGATATGCAAATTCTACACTTTGATATCAAGCCACACAATATTCTCCTAGACCAAAGTTTCACTCCGAAAATTTCTGACTTTGGACTTGCAAGATTTTATCCCACCGATCATAGCATAGTATCGTTAACTGCAGCAAGAGGAACCTTGGGTTATATGGCACCTGAGCTATTCTATAAAGACATTGGTGGCATTTCTTATAAAGCCGATGTTTATAGTTTTGGGATGATGTTGATGGAAATGGCCGGTAGAAGGAGAAATCTAAATGCACGTGCAGAGCGTTCAAGTCAAATTTACTTTCCTTTGTGGGTTTATGATCAACTTGGCAAAGAAAATGAGGTTGAAATGGTAGGTGTCAAAGAAGAGGAAAGAGAAACAACGGGGAAGATGATAATCGTTGCATTATGGTGTATACAATTGAGTCCTAATGATCGGCCGTCGATGAGGAAAGTCCTAGATATGCTTGAGGGAGATATGGCTAAACTGCAACTACCTCCAAAACCACTTTTGTATCCAAGAGAGGTGCTGATTGATGATGTCGACACTGAGATAGAACTTGAAATGGTCTCATCTTCGTCAAGTGCTTCGATAATTTCGGGCAATTACCAATTTTACCATGACAATGATACGAAATCATGTATTGTGTGATCATTCCCCTATCGTAGAAATGAGGTGCAAAATTTAAATAGTACTATTAACATGTATCATTATTCACAATGTAATCTGTGAAGTTTTTACATGTTTTTCATATAGCACTAGTGTTTTCCGGTAGACTCATTATGTCAATATTTTATAAATGACAATGAATGTCGTATGCATTCATTTAATTTTTGTTTCATGTGAATCTCTCTTGTTTCCATCAAAACCTCTCACCCCCACCCTTCGACCCCGCTCGATCACCCACCTATGCAACTGCTACATGCTCAAGCAATCTCTGACTTCGACCTCATGTCACGGGATGGGTTAGGACCTAACTAATGAACGACTGGCACATGTCAAAGACGAAAGACAGAGTAGGCCGACAATTTTGCCTTTATGATGAATGGAAATTGAACACGTAGTGTCGTTTTAGAGCATGTGATGTATTACAAAAGCTCAATCCCCAAATGCAGTAAGAATTTATGCGTTCACTTGATGATACAACATGAGATGGTGCCTTATGTTCTTCCAAACAAGTTTCATATTCCTCCAGACATTGATGTCGATAAGGAACCCGCGATATCCACTTCACTCAGAGATTGCAGACAGAGAGCCCTGACTTGATGCCAAATTAGCGAGGTACTCCCCCCATGAGATTCAAATAATGTCATTCATCAGGACTAAGAAAACATAGAAAAGCAGCGAAAGCGCACGCTGCTGTTCAAAACTTGGGTCGTCTCGCCAAGTACAAAAGCAATTAACATTTTCTGTAAGGTCTTTTCAATTACTTCAAATGGTTTTTAAAGTATCTAGAAATGGATAAAGCAGAAAGGACCATCCTAGTACAAGGTCAAAAATTGAAGGCTTTCAATGACTCTGAACGAGTCTCGGTTTGGAGAATACGAAATCGTTCGAGACCACTCCCGAAAGCTAACTCTCGACTCTGGAAATGGCAAACCGTGTCTATATGTATAAAGAGATATACTGAGTGATACATTGATTGATAGCATATTACTAGCTTTTTTCAGATTTGATGCACCACGAGTCGAATGCACTGATGGGCAAACGAACAGAACCCCCATGTCTATGCAAGTATGCTGACTAGTATAATGCCAAGCCAAACCTTTACATGAAGAGATTCGCCAGTAGAACGTCCAAACCAAGTAAGGGCGACGATGCTGAATATCGAGCTAAATAGCGTTAAATATCATGAATGCCTTCAGAGAAAGTAAATACAGGGTTTGAATCCAAGGAGCTCAAGCTCCGAGCCATTAAAAGTCGACAGTTGAAAAGGTCCCCTGAAGTTTGCAGCCTGGGGGCCACCTGCAATGAGGTTCAGAACTATCGAAATTGGCAGCGTCTAATCGAGCATTTATTCTCATTCCCTGTGCCTCCAGTGAAGGACAAGCAAGATTACCGTCGGTTACGAGATGTGGAGCGGACCCTGCCACCTCTCCTGATCCGACAAAGCCGATAGGAATAGCAGGTAGCTTGTCAGATTCAGCTCTGCTCATCATCATCTTAAACCACAGGCGCAAGCACACCTAGCATCACAACTCGAAGTTGAAAGTACGCTGTTCGACTAGATTGCACACCGCGACTATCATGTTGTCATCGGCAGTGTGTTCTACCAATGGTAGCAATTATGATCATCTAAACATACAGTTACTATCGAAAGAATATTCATGTCCTCTGAAGCAAGACTTGACGAGGCAAATAAAGTTTTGCCATGCCTCGTGCCGTAAGTCGACAAAGGTACCTGCGCTATCAAACGATGCATGTATTTAAACTAGTGCAGATGACAGAATTCACCAAGTAAAATAGTGTGCACAAGCAGGTAATTTATATTAAGAATCTTATCGAGTTGGCAAGTAGCTTTCAGATTGAGATGAATAGTTAAGCTCATCGCCAGAGTAGGTACTATGTTCCACGCGATGGAGAAAAGGTAAACGATGTGGCACGGATTGCTCCCGGCCATCTTGGACCTCATACAGATACAAACTCTATGCAAGATCCCTTCGCTTTGATCCACATTGAGCAAGCTTACAGTGCTGGATACGAAGAATCTCGGCTTATTCTTTAATTCTGCAACATTTTCACATCTGCTCCGAGGACAAAAACCAGCTCTCAGCGGATTTTTCGTGGTCATGCCATGTCTAGAGCTTCGGGATTCTCTTCTTGTTCCTTGTGTTTTCTTACACAGTCGTGTAGCTATTCGGGTTGAGAGAGTGTTAAATTGATGTTGATTCGACATTTTCCACGGTTAGTGTACTAAGAGGCGAAGAACTACGCGAGTGCTTTTTACTGTCGTTGCTCATCCTGACCATTTACTCGTGACCATTACAATTTTCATTTTGCCGGTGAGCCGAGATGAAAACTTTTCTCTACAAAGGCCACTTGAGAATTTATCGAAAGATGATAGAAGGACATGCTTGGCAAAATAATAAATAAAGGTTACAAACTAACCTTCTCGGTGGTTTGTTTATGATATCATGTTTAGCATATAGAAAGACCAGCTGAAACGTGTCTCCAAACAATCTACTGTAGCAATGCTACGTGACCGGACGCAAATCGTAGAGTGTGAAGTTCATACTACTAGATATTGAGTTTCATCTCTTTTGGAGATTTAAGTTTTTTCAATAAGTTTCGGACTTTGCCCTGTTCAAACTATCATTAGAATTAGGAAGGAAGAGAGATGCTAGTTATTTATAGGGAAAATTATCAAAAAGATCCTGAACTCATCACATTTTTATCAATTCATTCGTTAACTTTTCATTTATGCCAATTGTCCATATTACTAGCTTTTTTAATTTGGTCTGCACAGATGTTTGTTCTATCATGACAACTATCTTTACAAAGGACGGTTGAGAGTTGGCTGAGGAGAGAAAGAGATGAGGAACGGCAGAGAAGGAAAGAGAGGAAGGCAAAAGCTCTCCCTGAGTACGAACAGCAAATTAATGGAAGCCGGATCACCGGTGATCCGGCTCTTGTTGCTGCACGGCCGTTGAATAATGGTTGGGCTGGTGGAAGGTTGCACTCTACCACTGCTGGTGAAGAAAGTTGCTTCTTCAGCTCAAACAGAGTTCTCAGACGGTAGTTGAAAACACGCATCCTTGAATCTTTCAAAGCATAAAAAAAATTTATTGACGGAAGGTTAACTTCAGAGGTTTCGCTGGTTTGGCCTTTAATTTATCTGCAGATTTGATGGTCTAGGAAAAACCCATCCAATAGGGGGAAAATATTCACTATTGTTTCCCTTTTTGGCTGAAGAAAGTATTCAGAAGCATTTTGCTCTGTTATTTGGAGATATTACGGTTTCTTATTCTTTTCATTCGTTGGCTATATTTTTCCATGTGATGGTTTTTGCAAGTTGTATCAACCCTTTTCCTACTCGGCTAGTCCTAATTTGGCACCAGGGGATGAATTGTATCATCCTGTCTATTGCTGAAAACTAAAGAAAAGTTTGATTCTGCCTTTGGAAAGGTGTTTTATTTCCACTGCTTTGTGAAGTTTCATCGGCTGTTTAGTCCGATGCAATCTTGATTGGCATTTACTTGCCAAATGACTTTGGATCTACGTGATCTGGAAGACTTGGTAGGGAGTGACCGTCATGGTCTTGAGAGTTCTCAGAAATGGAAGAGCATTGAGGGGTTTTAGAAGTGAAAGCACATTGCAGAAACTAGAGTTGATTTTCCATAAATTTCATAGTGCGCTATATCTTAATGCAAGATACATAGATAATGCTCAATTGGGATAATGATGAACGTTGCCGCCGTTTCTGTGTGACGGAAGCTGCAACTGCAAGTCTTCTCTCTCTCTACACATCACTGCTGCTTCCATCTCCTCAGCAATCTTTGCTTGTTTTGCCTCCTTATCCTTTCCCCATAGAACACAGTAGAGCCCAGCAATGATCAATGTTGACCCCACCAATCTGAAATCAAAAGAAGCGAAGCAATGAAGAACTCGCTTCGTTGCAATTCTTAGACAGTTCTAGCATCAAATGGATTGCATAAGCCAAAACCGTAGCACTGTCGAATACATACATTCCGACTGTCAATTTCTCTTGAAGAAGTGCCCAGCTCAGGATGGCCGTAATTACTAACAATAAAGGGCTGAAGACCGCGGTGTAAAGAGGACCCTTCCTTTCGATGCACCAGGACATAACGCAAAATGCCAGTGCTGAACATATGCAACCCTGCATTTAGATTCCAATTAGCATTACTCTGTTACACAAAATTTCCTAATAAATCATTATTGCATAAAAGCTGAACGATAGCCCTCCATTATTTGTGATAATTTTGTTCATTGTACACGACACTTTACCGCATAAATAGCCGAGATCAACCGGATTCCAGAACTCAATGACCATGCAGTGACACGATGTTCGATAGCTGCACCAGTGACTGCACACTCGATGCTGGCCATGAGACTCATTAATGTTGTGGTAGTGTAAGGAGCTGGAAACTTTGTACTCAGTTTCGCCTGAATGCACCACAAAACACGCATCAGGAAATTGAACTCTTAAACTCTGTCGTTGATCACAATGCTCAGCACTCGAATCAGTTTTTTATGAGTGAAGTGCAACATTTTTCTAGCGACTTTGGATATCCTTTAATGAACTGACGATAACAAGACTGCAAAGATTAAATCGATTATAGTAAGTGCAATAAATGTTTCCCTCACTTGGATGATGAACCATAGCGCCCAGGCAGCGGAGCTCGAGAAGAGAAGGAAAGGTCCCAACAAGAAGTTGCCTTTGTTGGTGGGGTGTTTGTCTGTCATTTTATTTGCATACGTCCAATGAATCCTCGAGTCACCAATTCCGATGTAGGGTCCATGGTAAAAAGAAAGTAGCATCGATCCGCCCACGCAAACGAGTGTCCCGATCACTTTCGCCTGCCCTGGCTTTGATTTGATTCCAAGCGATTCTTGTCTATAAACAAATCATGAAAAACGTGAACAGATTGTTGAATACGGATTGCATATAGACTAGTAGCTCCACGTGCAGCATTCGAACAACTAAGTTAAGGGGAAAAAATGAATGGTGTTGTTGAAGTAAACAAACAAGAAGTGATAGGACGAAGCAGGACCATCAGAAGCACCTGAAGATCAGTGCAAACAGGAATGTCATGGCTGGGAGGATATTGCCCATTGCGCACGCAATCGTGGGCGTGGAATTGTTCAGGCCGACGAAATAGAAAACTTGGTTCATGAACGCCCTGCACATATTTTGTGGAACCCCTAGCTTGTGATTAAGTCCAAATAAGTAGCAATGCGAGATCGGAGATCCAAAAGACGGCCTACTTACCCGGTGATAGAACATAGAAAGATATGGAGCAGAATCGGGACTGTGATTCTGGGTCTTGTCTTCCTGCAATGCACGATCAGGAATGTGAGTACCCTCAACTCATTCATTCAATTTTTCAAGCCCCAATGATTCTTCATCCTTTTGAATGATGGTAGAGAATTGAAACCAAATGGAAATTTTAGAGACTTAACAAATAGACCCTTCCCCTCGTTTTCTCGATTGTCAAGAAAACTCATTTTGACAAGGTAACAAAATTCTCACGAACGTAATGGTTTTGGGAAAAGTATAAAAAAAGTTCTAAACATTTTGTAATTGTGTCAATTTAGTCCGACACCTTTTATTATTGTCAATTTAGTCATAAACTTTTTGATTTAATATCAATTCAGTCATTTCGGCTAATTTTAGTCGAAATTTATTGACTAGGTATCAATTGACTAACGTGACATGGCCTCTACTAACATAAATAACTTTTCATAATATTTTTATATTTTTGAATTTTTATTTATATTTTATATTTTCTTTTTTTTTTCTTTTCCTTTATTTTCTTTTTTTCTTTTTTTTTTCCCTTCTCCTCCTCCTTCCTCCAGCCAGTCCTCAGACCTCGATGGCCAACTACAAGCAATAGTCAATGAGGTCGAGGTCGACCTTACCGGCCTCTAACGAACCTCACAACCACTAGCGAGACTTGAGCCCTTACTAGAGGCTACGAGGGTTGCTCGCGTTAGGCAACGAGGCTCGCCCTTGTCAAATCTAGCATGAGGCTCGACCTTGCCGGGGTGAGCCTCGCCACCCAATGCGAGCAGCCCTTGCGGCCACTAGCAAGGGCTCAAGCCTCGTCGTGGCCGTGAGATTCGCTAAAGGCCGTGAGGTCGACCTCGACCTTGACCTCATTGGTCATTGCCTCTAGCCGGTCACCGAGACCTAGCAACCGGCTAGAGGAAATAGAAGGAGAAAAAAAAAGAAAAAGAATAAAGTAAAATAAATTAAAAAATTGAAAAAATATTAAAATATTATTAAAAATTGTTTACGTCAATTGATTGGCATCTAGTTAGCAAAATCCAGCTAAAATTAACCGAAAAGAACTAAATTGACACCGGGTGAAAATGTTTAAAATTAAATTGGCACCAAATGAAAATGTTTATGTTAGTACCAATAAAAGGTTTAGAATTAAATTGGCACAAATGTAAAAAGTTTAAGACTTTTTTAACACTTTTTCCTAATGATTTTCAATTGATATGAAAGGTTATAGGAAGCTTAACGTGACTTCGACTTGGGTTTTTTATTTTTATTTTTCCAGTTGTTAGAAATATGTTGTTGTTATACGAGAGAAGTATTGCCAACAACGGCGCACATATTGATATTGTCCTGCACAGCATTAATGCAAGTCTAGACAAGAATTTTCTCGTAAACTGGGAGGTGACGTGGCAGCCATGTAGACCCATTTAATCAAGCCGTTTCAACGGATCCGGTAATTAAGCCTTTAATTAACTTCGGGCACCGCCCTCACGCAAGCTCCACAGCTTGCACCAATCCAGTGAGAGGAAAAATGAGAAGTTTACTTCAATATTTGTATATCCATTTAAATTAACCTAAATTTTCTCTCTATTCCTTCTTCATCCCTACCATTTTTTTTATTTATTAGTCATTTTATATTATTATTATTATTATTATTATTATTATTATTATTATTATTATTATTATTATTATTATTATTATTATTTGCCAACGACCATGCCACCATCAGTTTAAAGGACAAACAATTTTTTTTTTGTTTTGTTCCAATCTCAACACTCGTTCGGCTACAAGAACACAATCAACCTTTCAAATATTTTTGGGGGTTAATAGACAGAGCACAATCTACATGCCTTGATCAATTTGAGTGGAAGCTAGAAGCTCTCTCCCTAGAGAACGTGCGACGCTTTCATTAGTCTTGGCAACCCTGAATAGAACACATGCTATATGCATGACCTAAATGAGCACTCAAGAATTATCACTGAAGTTGAGTGAATCATCCTAGCTAACAATGCATGCATGCGTGTAGGAAACGACTGAGGAACATCATTTTCCTCGCAAGCCAAGAAGTTTTGTTTATCTTTTCATTGCGAAAGAAGCCATTGATGCTTTGAAAGATACCTCTCCAGGAGAAGAGCAAAAGGGATGGTGGCAAGGGTGGCGAAGACTTGGCGATAGGTGACAAGCACGAAAGGATTCATCCCACTGTCCATGGCCAGCTTCGATGTGATCATCATTCCTGCATAACCCACTTGCACGGTCACCATGGCCAGAAAGGGCACAAAATCTACATTTGCCATTTCCTTTGTTTCTTTTGGTTTCCTCTGTTCTTCTTTGAACAGTTTCCAGAGAGAGAGAGAGAGAGGAAGGGAGGGAAGGAGAGAGGTTGCGGAGAGATGCAAGAGAGAGCTTCAATATAACGGGGAGGGAGAGAGGGAGAGAGGGAGAGAGGGAGAGAGAAGATGCAATGCAACAGAAAGCTATAACTCTTTTTTTCTGGTTTCATGGGGAAAAAGAGAGATGGTTACGTAATAAATTGAAATTTGTGCGTGAGAGAGAGATGGCTTGCCACACTTGGGCGCATGCATGGGAAAAGGATAGCCACCGTAACCTACTAAAGGCTATTATGCTTTCAGTTATCATTTCCTTTGTTATATTAATGCTCAGAAACATGAAAAATTGATATGCTTAGTCATGCGATCGAACGTAATTAGACGTCGAAACAAGTCGGCCATAATAATGCATCATCGCATCATCAATTGATCATATCATACTCCCAATAACAGTCTCTTACATATGTATCAATATCATATTCATTATTCAGTGTGAGCGTCCTCGATCTTTTTTCATTTTTTTGTCGTCTTTCTCTTCTCTCTCCCTCTCTGGCTCCTCACATCTTCATGCCTTCAAGCAACACCAGACAAAGCTTGAGTGCGTAGCAAGGTTGGGCAAAAACGAGGAGACACCCCCAAAAACTTGCTTTTCCTCGGGCCATTATTATGCAAGCATCGTCATTGCACATAGTTTAGATAGGCTGATGATGAGAATCTTTTAATAGTTGGTTCGCGGTGATCTCTCTCGGAGCGAAATTCATGTGAATCGGCCATTCATTTCGTTTGCAACAAGTGCTGGACCCGTGCCAGCGTGTATAAGTTCATTTTTATGAAGGAATATAATTAGTGGCTTTCCATCTTTGACTTGCATTAAGTTTTCCAACTATGACATAAATCTGGTTCCTGGGCATTAGCTAACATGATTAGCGGTCTTTTTAGGTCAATGCAGTTGTAATGGGGATGGAAAAACCACAGTTCCTACATGGACTAGATATTTGGAAATAAAATATCAAGAGAGCTTATTTATTAGGATTAATACCATTAAAAGTTGTAAATTGGCACCTTAATGACACTCACCAAAAAATTAATTTCCATCTCATAAAAAATGTCAAAGTGCTACCCCTTAACACATTTCCTCCAAACTAAATCTCGTCTCACAATAACCCCAAACAATTATTCTTGGCCTTATCCTCCACATTTGATCCCAAACTTCTGATCAATGGTAGATTTGGTTTAGGATGCTAGTTTGGAATTTTTCGTGCAACGAAAATTAGTTCAGCAAAAATGTGTCATGGGCTACCGATTTGGAATTTTTTATGAGATCAAAATCAATATGCGATAAACATGTCATAGGGCACCAGTCCAAGTTTTCGATGATGTTGACCTTATTTTATGCTTGCAAGAAAATAATGTTTTTTCTAAATGTTCACTAATCCTGAAGATGGTGCGAAAATTTTGAAGTTTTGAACCGATACCTACCTGGTTGGCCAAAGAAAAGAACCAATACCCCACACGGTTCGCTTAATTACCCTTCTGCTCTAGATTTCGTAAAAACAAAACACTCTTGATCAAGTAATCGAACTCGTAATTACTACATTTGGGATTCTGGTGCAGCATTGATGAAACATCCTTCTCATCGGCGTTGCAAAACCTGGCTAGAAAACAAAGTTCACCGAACCCCAAGTCGCAATTCAAACCTTCCTTCTCGTCCATCGGTCCCGTCTTAGAAAGTAGGGCTAAACAAGCCACCCCCTTCAATAACTTTCCTTCCCCTAATTTCCCTAGAGATCGATATCTCACGTCCGAGTTTGGTTTAGGAATGGAGAAAGGAAACGATGAGGCTGAATTTTTTAGGAAAAAAGGGAATAAACCTGAGTAAGATATAAGAATAGGAATTGACTCCTAGATGCGTTTGCCAAGCTAGGAGTTTTGAGGATCGGTTTTCGATCAATTTCTAGGATGGGGGTTATCTAAGATCTGCAGAATCCGCCATGTTTATACAGTTGCTTGTAAACTGTAGCTTTTACTAATTTTTCCATTTGAACTTTGCGCTTGTGTATTGTCCTGGAAGCAAGAATACGAGAGAGGGAGAGAGGGAAGTGAAAATATAGAGGCGAAGAAAGTGATAATCCCTATGCAAATGAAATTGAAGAAAACTAGGGTGGACGAGATCTGTTGAGCCCCACTATCTTCATGTACTCTCCAAAAGTTAGGAGAAAATAAGCAGATTATACTAATAATAAACCCATTAATCATCTATTGACGTTTATTGAATTCAGTACACCTTCATATAACTTTTAGAATTTGTATGTTTTAGGCAGTGCCCCAATTCACAGGTACAATTGAAATTTTTTAGAGAACATTAACGTATGCAAATAGTGAATCATGCATCTATAAATTCGCGTTTATTATATTTTGGACTTTTTATATTTGAAGATTATTCCAAAGCTAATATATTACTTACTTATAAAATGCATTTACTTACTATGTTACCAAAAAAAAAAAGCAATTTACTTATTTATATACAGCATGCGAAATGAATCTATTGATGACCATTTTCAAGCTCAAACTTTAGTCCCGAACTTTCATTCTTGCGATGACACCTTCTAACAAAATATACAAAATCATAATTCAATTGACCATAATAATTAATACCAACCACCTCCAAACAAGGAATACCTTGTATTTCAAAATCAAGCTTAAATCTAATTTATTTCCAAATCTAAGTCTGCAAACATATTCTCTCTACAATTAAAACATCTCTTTTCAATTTATCGCCATTTGAAATAAAATATTCTTAAACTGATTGCTCACAAGTCACTACCCTTTCGATAAAACGCTTAATGAAGCCAGAATGTGTGTTAATTAGCCAACATGAGTTTATGGTTCATTTCATGCAGTGTTTGACTCTCACATGATGGGAGAACGGTAATAATTCGAGCAATATCAAATCAATGCAGCGGAATAAAATAATCTCCCATCTTGTGTAAACCTAATAGGAATCGATATAGTAGAGTAAAATAAATACCAAGCACGCGAACACAAGACGATTTTTTTACGTGGAAAACCTCCTCGATGTGAGGAGATAAAAAACCACGGGACTGGAGTCCACCTGAAAATCTTCATTATCAATAAAATTGTTCTTCTCTAGCAAATACTAGAGGTACATAGCAGCAAACACCTCAAGAACATAATTCTTGGCAATACACATGAACTTCACAAGAGATCAAGGATAAATCGACCAAAAACACAGGTTTTGATCAATCCACGAAAAACCTGATGTAGGGAGCTTCAAACGAAAATCAAAGCGTCCAGATTCGAGAAAATTGCGCCACGAACATGCTGACAAAATTTCAGCTCAATCGAACCACGAATCGACCTCCGACGCCAGCTTGATGTAAATCAGATATTGCCCCAAACTCCAGATTTTCTGCTTTCTCTTTTTCTCTTGTTACAGTTTCCTTTTCTGCAGCTACCTCTTTATATAGATAGTGAGAAACCCTATTTCCTCATATAACTTATCATATGGGCTCAAGCCCTTTTTGGGCTTGCAACTCATTGGGTCTCCTCCACATAAGAGTGAACCCAGCTAACAAATCTCCCCCTCACGACAATGTGGAGGGATTCACCATCCCTGCTATCAAACGGCAATGTTCAACCTTCTCTCTTGGTAGAGTCTTCGTCATCATATCGAAGCCATTATGATCCGTATGAATTTTCTCAAGTTCCAACAACTTTTCATCTGGAACATTCCTTATCCAATGATATCTAACATCAATATGTTTCGATCTAGAATGAAAAGATGAATTCTTACCAAGATGAATTGCGCTTTGATTATCACAAAATAGCACATACCTCTTTTGCTTAAACCCAAGTTCTTCTAAGAACTTCTTCATCCATAGCATCTCTTTACTAGCTTCGCCGCAATAAATTCAGCTTCGATTGTAGAAAGTGCAACGCACTTCGCAATCTTGACTTCCATGACACGGCTCCACCCGCAAAAGAAATCAAATAACCGAAGTAGATTTACGAGTATCAATATCTCCCGCCAAGTCGGAATCTGTGTATCCAACTAACTCAAGTTTCCCGGTTCCAAACCGAGTTTCAAATTTGAAGTTCCCGAAGATACCTCATAATCCACTTCACTGCATTCCAGTGCTCTTTACCTGGATTTGACAAATAGCGACTAACAATGCCAACTGCATGCGCCAAGTCTGAGCGTGTACATACCATCGCATACATTAAGCTTCCTACAGCTGAAGCATATGGAACACTTTCCATATCTTTCTTTTTTTTATCAGTCGTAGGACTTTGCATCATATTTAACTTAAAGTGGGCAGCAAGAGGAGTACTAACCACTTTAGCCTTGTCCATGTAAAATTTCTGAAGGATCTTCTCGATATATTTCTCTTGCGACAAAAATAACTTCTTAGCATCTCTGTCTCGGGTAATTCTAATGCCAAGAATCTGCTTCGCCGAGCCCAAGTCTTTCATGGCAAAAGACTTGCTCAATTGTTTCTTCAATAACTCAATTCTTGAAGCATTCCTGCCAACAATTAGCATATCATCAACATAAAGCAAGAGAATAATAAAGTCATCATCAGAAAATTTTTGGACAAATACACAGTTATCCGAAGAAGTCTTCTTATAGCCCTGTTTTGTCATAACTAACGTAAATTTCTTATACCACTGTCTTGGTGCTTGTTCTAGGCCATAGAGACTTTTCTTCAATTTGCACACATAATCCTCTTTCCCTTTCACTTTGAAACCCTCAGGTTGTTCCATGTATATCTCTTCCTCCAAGTCACCATGTAGGAAGGCCGTTTTAACATCCATTTGCTCAATTTCTAAATATAGGCTAGCTGCCAAGCCTAGTACCACACGGATAGAAGACATTTTCACTACCGGAGAAAATATATCATCAAAATCAATACATTTTCTCTGACCGAATCCCTTAACAACCAATCTAGCTTTGTACCGTGGTTGTAAAGTATGTTCATCTTGCTTCAACCTATATACCCACTTGTTCTTCAAAGCTCTTTTACCTTTAGGTAACTTCACCAATTCAAAAGTATGATTATCATAAAGTGACTGCATCTCATCTCGCATAGCATCAAACCAATTGCTTTTGTACTCATCTTCTATTGCTTCGCATAACACTCGGTTCACCCGCATCAGTCAATAATACATACTCATCTTCGAATACCTCGGTGGAAGGTCGTCGGTCTCTAACGGATCTCCGGACTGGAACATCCAGTGGAACATCTAATTGAGCCTCTGGTTCGGGAATAGTATTATCTATTTCAACATGTTCAGGAACATGTGCATTATTTGGAACATTGACTTCTTGTTGCTCTTCATCAACCTGTGTAGGAATATTTGTAAGAGAAACTGGATCTAAATCAACCAGATTATCACTAACCTATGGTGCTGAAATCATCTCTGATTTCTCAATATCCTCTATTGTTTGATCTTCCATAAACACAACGTCTCTGCTTCTTACAATTTTCTTTTCAAGTGGATCATAAAATTTGTAGCCAAGCATATCCTGTCCATAACTAATAAATATGCACTGTTGTGTTTTCACATCAAGTTTAGACCTCTCATCTTTGGGAACATGCACAAATGCTTTGCACCCAAATACACGCAAATAATCATAAGAAACTTCTTTGCCTGTCCAAACTCTATTAGGAACATCAAACTCTAAAGGAACGCACGGAGTAAGATTTAATACATGCACAACTGTACTTAAAGCCTCACCCCAAAAGGATCCAGATAGCTTTGACTGTGAAAGTAAGCATCTTACCCTTTCAACCAATGTTATGTTCATTCTCTCAGCTAAGCCATTTAACTAAGGCGTCTTGGGAGGTGTCTTTTGATGTCGAATACCTTGTTGTCTGCAATATTCATCAAAAGGTCCAATATACTCTCCCCCGTTATCGCCCGATGCATTTCAATTTCTTTCCGATCGTCTTTCAACCGAAGCCCGAAATTGCTTAAAAACATCTAACACTTGATTTTTAGTTTTCAAGGTATAAATCTAAATTTTCCTTGAAAAATCATCTATAAAAGTAACAAAATAAAGAGAGCCACCAAGTGATTTTGTTTTCATAGGACCGCAAACATCAGAATGCACTAAATCTAGTATACCTGACTTTCTTGAAGGAGGGGAGCTTTTAAATGCAACTTTGTTCTGTTTTCCTGCTAAACAGTAAGCACACTTCTTTAACGCTGAACTTTTCAATCCTAAAAGGAGCTTCTTCTTGGCCAATATTGACAAACCCTTCTCACTGATGTGACTGAGCCTCTTATGCCATAACTCAACTGCATCTTCGCTATCTACTGCATTAATTTTGTCTCGTAGACAATTTTGCCCGCATAATGTATAACGAAGAATATTTTTCACCTCTAGCCACAACAAGAGAACCTTTGGTGAGCTTCCATTGACCATTACTAAAGGTGCTACAATACCCCTCATCATCCAACTTGCCTGTAGAAATCAAATTCAAGCGGATATCAGGTATATGTTTAACATTATTCAATACTAACCTCTTGCCATTGCTGGTTTCTAGGCACACATCACCGATGCCTACAGCTTGAGCTAGTCCATTGTTTCCCATCTTCACAGATCCGAAGTCACTTGACCTGTATGATGTAAAGAAATCTCTACGAGACGTAGCATGAACGGATGCACCACTATCAATTACCCAATTGGTCTCATGAGAAACAAAATTCACCACATCACCATCAAAAATAGTGAGAAAGTCTTCTTTAAGAGCAGCGACACGATTGTCATCACTGTCATCATCACTTTTCTTCTCTTTACCTTTCTCCTTTTGTTTGTCCCTTTTTAACTGGCGACAAAACCTCTCGAATATGTCCCTTCGATGACAATAATGGCACTCAACATTAGCAAATTTATTATACTTACCTCTGCTTTTGTCTCGACTTTTATCTCTATTTCTTGGACCTCGAGACTCACTTCGCCCCCTTTTCTCAACAACCAAGGCATCAGAATGTGAAGAGGACGATCCCTGTGTCTTCCTTCTCATCTCTTCATTCAAAATACTACTCTTGGCTAAATCCATGGTAATTGTACCATCCGGGCGAGTTAGACAAAGATGTTCGAACGTCTCCCATGAGTCCGGCAAAGTACCAAGCAACCATAGCGCTTGTATCTCATCATCAAACTTGATTCCCATCGCAACCAACTAATTTATAATTCCTTGAAAAGAATTTAAATGATCAGTCAAACGAGTACCATCATGATATCTCAGAGCCATCATCTGTTTTATCAAAAATAACTTATTATTCCCAGTCTTTCGAGCATATAACTGTTCGAGCTTATCCCATAAACTGCGTGCATGTGTTTCCTCAATAATATGGTTCAAAACATTATCATCTACCCACTGCCTGATATAACCACACACTTGACGATGAAATATAGACCATTCAAAGTCAGTTTTATTCTCTGGTTTCTCCTAAGCAAATACAGGCAAATAAAAATCTTTCATATATAAAAGATCTTCCATCTTCCCTTTCCAGATATGATAATTCGAACCATTCAGTGTAACCATTCTACTCGTATTCATTTCCATTGTTTAACACAAGGCAGAAAAACCAAGCAATAACCTGTTGCTCTGATACCACTTTGATGGGAGAACGGTAATAATTCGAACAATATCGAATCAATGTAGCGGAATAAAATAATCTCCCCTCTTATGTAAACCTAATAGGAATCGATATAGTAGAGTAAAATAAATACCAAGCACGCGAACACAAAACGATTTTTTTACGTGGAAAACCTCCTCGATGTGAGGAGATAAAAAACCACGGGACCGGAGTCCACCTGAAAATCTTCACTATCAATAAAATTGTTCTTCTCTAGCAAATACTAGAGGTACATAGCAGCAAACACCTCAAGAACATAATTCTTGGCAATACACATGAACTTCACAAGAGATCAAGGATAAATCTGACCAAAAACACAGGTTTTGATCAATCCACGAAAAACCTGATGTAGAGAGCTTCAAACGAAAATCAAAGAATCCAGATTCGAGAAAATTGCGCCACGAACATGCTGACAAAATTTCAGCTCAATCGGACCACGAATCGACCTCCGATGCCAGCTTAATGTAAATCAGATATTGCCCCAAACCCCAGATTTTCTGCTTTCTCTTTTTCTCTTTTTACAGTTTCCTTTTCTGCAGCTACCTCTTTATATAGATAGTGAGAAACCATATTTCCTCATATAACTTATCATATGAGCTCAAGCCCTTTTTGGGCTTACAACTCATTGGGTCTCCTCCACATAGGAGTGAACCCAGCTAACATCACAGCCATATTGCAGTTCCTTCATTGATCACGCTACCTCTTCCACGCCTGAAGCGAAACATGTAAAATCATAATCCGACTCATGTTCGATTCACTAAAGCATCATTGTAGTCAGTGAAAGCTAGAATAAGATAGAACTCCTGCTGTTAGCTAAGCAAATGAAAACGGTATTTTCATGACTCACGAATCTCTTTGAGTAGAGCTGATTCCTCGAAGTCGCTTGCTTATGCATTTATCATCATGTTCTTCGTCCGGGTTTGTCAGATTTCTACCTTTACATGTCGAATGCTTATTCAATGTGCGGAAGTGATTGGTGGTGGTGCCTTTTTCTCTGCAAGAGCTCAAAGCATGTGACTCTTTGATGAAGACAGTGTAAAATGTTTTAGGAATGGATATAGAGCAATGGCATGAATGATCTGGCCGAGAACAAGAATGGTGAAGAGGATTAAATGGTTGAATTGAATGATTTCTTTAAGTGAAATAAGAGTTGGGATGTTCAAAAGAAAAGGGAACGATTAAAATTAAAAGAAAGGAAAGGAAAAGGTTAGAAAGTTCATGCTTCAGGAATTCAAGAATAGAGAAGGAAAGTCTATGAATCAAGAAAGAGACCCAAAAAATATTACAAATAATACATAATAGAATATAATGATAAAAAATAGGAAGAAAAGAAAATTAGATAATCCAGCTTATATTAGAAGCGTAAGGAGATAAGTCGAAAAAAAAAATAGAAGAAATAAAAGAAAGGAAAAGAAAAACAATGGGAGAAACAAGAGAAAAAGGAAAAGAGAGGACAATTTTTTTTTTTTTTTTTGGTCGTTCTACTCTATTCCTACTCTACACTCACTCTCGGACTTTTGTCCGCTCTTGCAGGCGTAGGAGTCGAAACCCACTCCCGAAACTTACGCATTCCCACCCCATCCCCCCGAGAAGGTGGGGATTTGAACCTCACCTCCCCCTTCCATGTTGGAAGGATGGCCACTGGGGCGAATCCCGGTGGTTAAGAGAGGACAATTCAATTGGCTTAATTTGGCACTGATTGATTGGGCTTAGTTTGATTTTGATTGGATGGGCTTAATATAATAAGCCCGAGTGCATTCATTGCCCAGACCCATGAAGTTCAAATCCCACCTCATTATAGTAGAGCCGGGCACGGGAATTTGGCCCCTATCCTCTTTTATGATGATGATGATGATGATGATGATGATGATGGGGATAACTTCACTAGAAATCCAAAAACTTGTCATAAAAGTGAAATTCAATCTTAAGACTTGCAAAAAGTGTGATTAAGTTCTAAAACTTTTCAAATTAATATAATTAAGTTCTTCTGTTAATACCGTTAATTTATCTAACAAAAAGTGCTAATATAAAAACTTTTAATTAGTTTCTCTTTCCCACATGGAATTTTTAATTTTCTTTTCTTTTTCAAATCTTATTTAAATTAGATTATGGCACTAAAAAAAAAAAGTAATTTTTATTTTTTTAAAAAGGCAGGGCAAGGCCTCGCTTGTGGGCACTATTGCTGCCGCCACCCATTGCAGAAGGAGACGACAGAATTTCTCAGCCCTAGGCCAAGAAGGCTGGCCCTCGCCGGCCCCAAGTGATAGCTTGTGTCACCTAGATCTAGGTCGGCACCTAAATTGAAGCCTCATTGACTATCTCTTAGGGACGGTGAGTCCTCACCGAGCCTAGTGAGGGTCTTATTAGATTTCAAATAAGTCTCATCAGATTTTATCTAATACAAATATTACATAGACAAGTTTTCCAGTTTCATTTTAGATTTTTTTGAAAAATTGAAGAACACAGTGAGGTCTTATCAAAGTTACAGTTCCACTCCAATTTTCCATATTCTGTCCTAGATTTCGAAATGAGTTTGGCCTAATAAATTATTTTCAATTTTGGCTGATGACCTAGCTTAGGTTGTGGGGTGTATTTTTTTTTTTTGTTTAATTCATCACTTTTCTAGATTAGGTCATTAACTACGTTTAATTGACTAATTAAACTCTTGACTTAGAGGATGCCGAAATTGAAGAACTTCCTAACACGTCTTCTACTGATCAACGAGTGTTCCAGAAGCTCACGGTCAGTAAGGAATTTCAACAATCAGCAAGTTCTAACATATTCCAAGAAGTCATAAACACATTAGTTATGAATTTGGCAAACTTATGCGAAAATTGAGCAAGTTTAATGAAGTTCAGTAAATTCGACTGACCTTCAAACTGTTCAATATATCCAACAGGTCTCATTGATGATTTATGTTGTCATGAAGCTGTTTTCAACAGAAGATACGGAGAAATCAATGAAGAATCTATACAGATTCGTAGCCAAAACCAGAGGAAGGAAGAGGAGCAGTTAGCTTCAATCCGTTGCCGTGATCTTCAGAATTGCTGGAAAACGAAGAACCAGCAACTTCAGATATTTTGACGATCGGAGGAGCTGATGATCAGCAGAATCTTGCTAAAAGGGAAGCTTCATAGATGCTGCTATGCCATGATAGCAATCTCTTAGTCATTGTGTAGTTCGAATGATGCAGATTGACATCATTGATGCACAGGACTTCTGGAAGAGATGACAGCGATACTGGAAATACAAGAAAGTTGTAGAAACGGGGTACACCCTTTTCATTTAGATAGAGGCATGTTCGTTTCTTCGTGATGGCTACCTTTGGTTACCATATGCAAGGACGAATGAACGTCTTTGTTTATAATTAAGTTACTTTAACTTGGAATTAACACGCCCTTTTATTTCAGCAGAGATGATGTAACTCCAAAATAGGTCGATGTCCTTCAGGGGATCGTCCAAAATTCACCCTTGTTGTCCTGATTACAAAAAGGATGGACGAAAAAGTTAATTTCAATGAGAGACCTTCTGATCGGAATGATTACAATTTTACCATTTTGAAGTATCACTCCATAGGTAACTCTGTCAATTTTGACGAGAATGAAAAACAAAACGAAGTAATATTGGCATGATGAAAGCAAAGAAATCCATCCCTTCAATTATATAGGAAAAGTCCTAAACCTATTATATCGGTACCAATTTAATTATGAATTTCTCAATTGGACCAATTCAGCTCTAAACATTTTCATATTAGTACCAATTAAGTTATCCAACCAATTTATGCCAAAAATTGCTAACATGGACGCTGGACATCTGCGTGGTACTAACAACAGTGCTAACATGGATATTTTTATATAGTTTGTAATTATTTTTTTGAATTTTTATTAACTTTTTTCTTTTTCGTTTTCTTTTTTTCCTTCTCTTTTCTTTCATTTGTTTTTTCCTTTTGTTTTTTTCTTTCTTCCTCATCTTCCTCCACCCACCTCCAGCCGACGGAGGTCACCAGCTACTGGCAAGGGCGAGGGTCGAGATGGCCTCACTAGCCACATGCGAGACTCGGCCCTTGATAGACTTCGAATTGGACGGGGCGAGGGTTGTGCACCGGGAAGCCCTCGCCAACCTTGCCTAGACAAGGCCCCTTGCCAGCACCAGAGGTTGGCGAGGGGACCTATGGCATGGGCAACCTCTCCCGAATGGCGAGGGGCCTCATCCAAGTGAGGTAGGTCCTCGCCAACCTCTAGCGAAGGCTGGGTGAGGATCCTCTTTGTCAAATCTAGTGAGGGGCGACCTCACCAAGCCTTCGCCAACCACCACCAAAGGCCGAGGGCATCCCGGCCCTCACCCTCACCGATAGTTGGCGATCGCCACCGGCCGAAGGTGGGTGGAGGAAGATAAGGAAGAAAGAAAAAAAAAAATAAAAAGAAATGAAGAAAAAAAAAAAAGAAATGAAGGAAAAGAGAATTAAAAAAGAAATTCGAAAAAAATGATTAAAAATTATATAAAAATATCCACATCAGGATTAGTTATGGCACATAAGACGATCGACATATATGTCAATAATTTCTGGTATAAATTGGTCAGGTGGATTCAACTGATACCAATATGAAAAAGTTTAGGATTGAATTGGTCTAATTGAAAAGTTTAGAACTGAATTGATATCAATGCAATATGTTTATGACTTTTATGGTACTTTTCCCACAAGTGTATTGTCTCTTATAATGAAATAGAGACAAGGAGATCCTTCTAAGAGCCTAGCCATGTAGAATTAGGCTATTGCCAAAATTCATTCATAAAAGGAAACAATATCGAAGGGGTAATACATGGTAATTAATCAATTACCTTTACTCATGAAAAGGTAAGCGATATTCCTTTAATAACAAGTTTGATCATTTTATGGTGAAAACACTTATCCTCGACAAAAACCTATATAATCAAACTACATTTGAAAAATATGAAACATGATGTAAAAATTTTTCTATGACTTGATCTAAATCCAATAGAACCAATGTTACTTCAGGCTAAGCTGTTTGTTTACTAGGGACAAATGAGTGTCTTCAATACATGCCTAAGCCCATTTCCCCCTTTGTCACTTGAAAAGCGCTTTCTTGGGGATGTAGATGATTTGAAGGTCCAATTGTTCCACTGTAGCTGGATCAAAGAAGGTATTTTAACTGATTATCAAGTATTACAATAGGAAAGTACATAATGAAAATTCAAGTGAAATTGTAAAAAATCTACAAAATAAGAGAAATATATTTACAATTGATGAAGCAAAGAGGGACTTCTATCACATAAACACAAGCATGCAATAAAATGGAACTTGAAAGATACTAAAATGACTCTATTTGGTTAAGAAACAGGTCGTCGCAATCAAAGTCAAGTCTCGACTTTCTACCTTTATTGAACTTGTCGGTGAAAATTCAAGTGTCAACTATACTTGTTAAGTTGTTAACTAGTGTTAAAAAAGTGAAGGCGCAAAAGGACATCTTCACACATGAACGCCATGAAAAGATATCCACGAACTAAATTAATTTCATTCAAAGGAGGAGCTTACAGAATGTTACTCATAACCGGCCAGCCCCGTCCTTTGGACGAGCACCATCATTTCCTTGAACCTGCCCCAAGATTGGTTACCTGGGGATTGGCTTCACGAGAATTAGGCGTGCTGGCCGTCTTCTCTTAAAGAGAAGTTTGTGGCCGGTCCAGCAGTGGGGTTAGAATCTTTTTAAAGGCCTAACCCTCCCTTTACGAAAGACAGACACGAAGGGACTCCCACCCCAGGACGGATCCCTCCGCCTGTTTTTTTCCTTGAGTAGTTTAAAGACCTGCCCAGGTCTAGCCAAATATCATACTAGTACAAACAAATATAAGCACAAATTTCTGTAGGAAATTTCTGGAGTTCCATTTTTCACCATAAATATGATTAGGCTGCACAAAACCAATGACACATATCATTACATCATTCAATATCTCTTTCATTCACATATATATCAGAATGGTGAAATTGACTAAGCTATTGCATGTTGCAAAAGAAAAAGGGTTGTACCCCACCAACTGGGGCGGTAATGAAATTCCCGCGTGCCATTGGGAGGGATCCGCTCAACTTCGAGATCATCGCCTAGTATTTGCTAAAAATGGTGAGCGTTACTCCTCCAAGTAAGATGCTGAAGATTTGGAGGTGGGTTTTATCGGAACAAGCTTGTAGGAGGGCAGGAATGATCATGAACACCACAAAAAGTCCAATCGATGAGTTCATACTTGTAACTTTTGTTTTGTTTTGTTTTTTTTTTTTTTTTTTTTTTTTTTTTTTTTTTTTTTTTTTTTGAATCACAACCCAATGGCCACTCTTCTCTCATGGAAAAGGAGAGGTGGGGGATTTGAACCTTCTGGGGTTGGAATGTGGACGATTTAGTTTTAGGTTTGGGTTTTGACTTATATACCTTGCAAGGAGGCAATATAAAAGTCTATGATGATAGTTAGAGTAGAAATAAAGTAAAATGGACCAAAAAAAACTTAATTTTTCTTTTGAAATATGAATATAGAGGCATGGCAGACCAATCAATTTTGGAGTAATAAGGTGGCTTCATTTAATAAGATTGGACAGGCTATCTCCACTTCTTATATAACTAAATCCACCCCAATTTTTACCCAAAAAGATAAATTTGCCCTTAATCATTCCATTGCAATTTAACTTGGTGGCTCCAAATTATTTTCTTTCCCTTTTTCTTTTTAGTTTTTCCAATTCGGCTCTTTTCTATGTTGTCAATCAAATTTTATGGATAAATTTTTAAGCAAAATCTAGAAGTAATTTAATATAGAAGATTTTTTTAATGTAATCATTTGTTTATATATATATAATATTATAATGGGATGATTTGATAAAGCAAAAAACAAAAATTATCAGAAGAGTTCCCAAAATAAAATCACAATTACATTCTCCAACATGAAATTTTAAAGATTAAATTTAATCAAATAAATAAATTGAATAAACTGATAAATTTTTTAAATGTTAGTGCAATCTCATTATTTTGGATGAACAAAAATTAATATCATCTACAAAGTGTTTATGAAAAGATATCAATATGTCTTGTTGTGCATAATAATTTTAGTTTATAACTAGATATTCCTGTAAGATCTTGCATGCTTTCGACAAAAATATTTCCTCAATAGTAAGGAAAAAAGATAAATTCTTTAACATAATTAATAAAGAGACTTGATATATTAGACTAATGAAATTAAAATATAAAAAATTCACTAAGAAAGTGAGCTTTGAGATAAAAGAGACAAAGAATAGATAAGCTATTATAATAGTAATGATGAAAAAGAGACTTCTAATATAGTTAAAAAGTTTGTCTTTTTTCCTTACTATAGATGAGATACTTATACATGGAGCATGTAAAATGTTACATGAATATATAAGAATACATTTTAAAAAAATTAATACACTATAAAAAAATGTAAAATGCTTAATTATGGCAACTAGATCCTATAAAGAAATAAAAAAAAAAAAAGAGGAATCGGGCCATCACTAGACATTTGAATGATTGAGAGATATGTTGTTTTTTAGTGTAAATGGAGTGGATTTAGTCATATAGGGTTTCAAAATAGTGTCACCCTAAAAAAAATGTAGAAAAAGTTGAAATATAGGCACCGAATGAGACTTGCAAGAAATTAAATAACTAAGGTTGAAGACTCTTAACGTTTCTAGACCTGCAGGAAAACCAAAATTCGCCCAGTCGAATTTTGCATAAGATTGGACAAGAATCAAAACAGTAAAGAAGAAACCCGATGAACATGTGAAACAGCCATAGTAATCCAACCAAAATGTTATCATATTCATAGGATACATTCAAGAATCCTAACACAGGGCAATTGCTTAATTTTTGTCTGTATAAAATCTGGGAATAAATCGCAGAATCTTTGATTTGGTATCATTTGATTTGAATTTCTAAATCACATAATTTTCTTTTCGTTCTTTTTGCCATCTTATTTTATCCACATCTCATTATTTTGCATAAATAAGAAAGATTTTGGTAGATAGAAGGCAATCCAAATATTTTCTAATGAATATTGCATTATAAAATATCATATTTGTTACTTAAAATAGGTAAAATAACTTTATTATTATAGAGTTATGAAAACCAATGTCCAAATCTACAACGGCTTACCAGGAGGAGTAACGCTGACGGTTCATTGCAAATTTATAAAGAGCAAGGATCGCAACAAGGATCTCGGCGTTTAAAGATTATTCCTAGTGCACGTGGGAATTTCATTTCAAGTCTCGTTCCGCCCTCTTCTCTTGTAGCTTTCAATGACCTGGTCAATTTTATTATTTTGATATAGAGAGAGAGAGAGAGAGAGAGATGACGAGCAATGTTTTGACAAGTGTTGGTGGTTTGTACTACCAATACAAGGTATAGATGTATATCTTTTCTCCATGTAGTTCTGCGTTACCATTTTAAGTAGCCTTCACAGTTAGTCATCTCAGCACTTGAATAGCTACAGTATATCCTCATTCTTGTTTTAGCCTTCTTTCCAAATAAAGCCACTGTATTCCCCCTTAAATAAAGTGGTCCACCGTATCTCTGTACTCAAGAAAAAAGAAGGTTACGAATATGAATTCCTCCATTAGACTTTTTGCGGCGTTCATGATCATTGCTGCCCTTCTACACGCTTGCTCCGGAGAAACCCGTGTCCAAATCTACAACAGCTTACCCGGAGGAGTAACACTAACGGTTCATTGCAAAGCCATAGAGGGCATGGATCGCGGACAGGATCTTGGCGCTCAACAGGTTACTCCTACTGGCATGTGGGAATTTCATTTTAGGCCTCGTTCCGCCCTCTTCTCTTGCAGCTTTCAATGGCCTGGTCAATTTTACAATTTTGATATATATGAGGAGAAAAGAGATGATGAGCGATGTTATGACAAGTGCCAGTGGTTTGTACAACCTACTGGTCCGTGTCTTGAGAGGACAATGTGCGAAAAATGGAGCTCCTAGAAATTTCCAGAGAAATTTGGGTTTATTTCAGTTTGCAACGATTTGATATTTGCCTATGAATAAGACACGGTATGCTCCTTCTTTGGGTGAAATTAAAACAGTTGATGGATATCTTCTCAGGGTATTGATGTGTTAAAGATTTTTTTTTTTTTTTGTGCCTTCACTTGTTAAGACTTAACAAGCATATATGCAATTGATGACACTAACCGACTATTTAAGCCGTTAATAACGTCCGTAAGTAACTAAAACAAGAGTTCCTAACTCCAAAGTACTTAGGAACTTAACTGACAAAAGTTCATAACCACTCTAATTGAGATTGGTATTTTCTGAGAAGGGTTGGTAAATTTAACAATTGGCAAGTAATACAAATAAAAGTAGGAACTCCATAGAAATGCTAGTAGAGTTAATAAATAAATAAATATTAGTAAGAACTCAAATAAGAATTGGTTACCCAAAACTATAGTTGGTATCCTAATTGTACAACAGTTGATAAGTTACACAAATAAAAGTTCGTAATTCCATATATTGGTTAGCTGATTTAATCTGTTAATATAAAAAAAAAAAAAAATAAAGATAAACAAAAGGAGGTTCATAATAAGTTTGATTTTGTTTGAGATAAGAGAAGATGGTAATTTGAGGAAAAAAAAAAAAACTAAATTGGAATTGGTAGCTAACTCAAATAAGAGTTGGTAACACAAAGTATGTAGTACTTTAATTGGAGAAATGTCGGTAACCGCTCTTAATAATTGTGATATGTAATTTCCCTAAAATAGTTAGTAAGATTCGAAAAAATACTTATTATCATTGGAAAGTAACTCATATGATGAGTTGTTCCAAACCTGTTATGGAGAACAGAAAAACAGAGAAATAGAGAAGTAGAAATTTTATCATGCATGTCCTAAACTCGACTTGAAGACTCTTAATGTTTCTAGACCTGTAGGAAAACCAAAATTCACCCAATCGAATTTTGCGTAAGATTGGACAAGAATCAAAACAGTAAAGAAGAAACCCGATGAACATGTGAAACAACCATTGCAATCCAACAAAAATGTTATCATATTCATAGGATACATTCTTTTTTTTTGTCAGTCCTACTCTATTCCTACGCTAATTCTCATTCTTAGACTGTTGCCCTGCCTCCTTGCAGGGCATGAGAGTCGAAACTCACTTTTGAAACTAAATCGTTCCCATCCCAGCCCCCCTAAGAAGGTAGAGATTCGAACCCTCTACCTCCCTCTTCCATGTTGGAAGGTTAGCCACTGGGTATTCATAAGATACATTCAAGAATCCTAACAGAGGGCAATTGTTTATTTTTGTCCGTATAAAATTTGAGAACAAATCGCATAATCTTTTATTTGGTATCCTTTGATTTGAATTTATGAATCACATAATTTTTTTCGTTCTTTTTGCCATTTTTATTTTATTTTATCCATATCTCATTAGTCTGCATAAATAAGAAAGATTTTAGTAGATAGAAGGCAATCCAAATATTTTCTAACAAATATTGCATTATAAAGTACCATATTTATTGTCTAAAATAGGTAAAATAACTTTATTATTATAGAGTTATGAAAACCAATGTCCAAATCTACAACGGCTTACCTGGAGGAGTAAAGCCAACGGTTCATTGCAAATCCATAAAGGGCAAGGATCGCGGCAAGGATCTCAGCATTTAAAGATGAGAGATTGCATTATAAAGTACCATATTTATTGCCTAAAATAGGTAAAATAACTTTATTATTATAGAGTTATGAAAATCAATGTCCAAATCTACAACGGCTTACCTGGACGGTTTATTGCAAATCCATAAAGGGCAAGGATCGCGGCAAGGATCTCAACATTTAAAGATGAGAGAGAGAGAGAGAGAGAGAGAGATGATGAGCAATGTTTTGACAAGTGTCGGTGGTTTGCTCTACCTATTGGTTTGTGTCTTGAGAGGACAATGTGTTAAAAATGGAACTCCTAGAAATTTCCAGAGACATTATGCTTATTTTAGGTTGTAATGATTTGATATTTGCCTATGAAAAGACACGGACCGGTAGGCAGTCTCATCTTAGCGCTTGAATAGCTAACCTCATACATGTTATAGCCATCTTATCAAATAACGCCACTGTGTTCCCCCTTATATAAAGTGGTCCACCGTATCTCTGTATTCATATTTCAAAAGAAAAAAGAAGGTTACAAATATGAATTCCTCCATTAGACTTTTTGCGGTGTTCATGATCATTGCTGCCCTTCTACACGCTTGCTCCGGAGAAACCCATGTCCAAATCTACAACAGCTTACCCGGAGGAGTAACACTAACGGTTCACTGCAAAGCCATAAGGGGCAAGGATCGCGGACAGGATCTTGGCGCTCAACAGATTACTCCTAGTGGCATGTGGGAATTTCATTTTAAGCCTCGTTCTGCCCTCTTCTCTTGCAGCTTTCAATGGCCTGGTCAATTTCACAATTTTGATATATATGAGGAGAAAAGAGATGATAAGCGATGTTATGACAAGTGCCAATGGTTTGTACAACCTACTGGTCCGTGTCTTGAGAGGACAATGTGCGAAAAATGGAAATCCTAGAAATTTCCAGAGAAATTTGGTCTTAGTTCAGTTTGTAACGATTTGATATTTGCCTATGAATAAGATGCGGTATGCTCCTTCTTCAGGTGAAATTAAAATAGTTGATGGATATCTTCTCAGGGTATTGATGTGTTAAAGATATAAAGATATATATATATTGTGCCTTCACTTTTTAACACTTAACAAGCATATATGCAATTGATGACACTAACCGATTATTTAAGCCGTTAATAAGAAGATATATTAAAGTTGGTAAAAAATACGAGAATTGTTATTCGGTCAGAGATAAAAGAAGTTGATAATTTAAGGAATGACATATTAACGAGAGTTCCTAACTCCAAAGTACTTAGGAACTTAACTGACAAAAGTTCATAACCATTCTAATTGAGATTGGTATCAGGTATTTTCTGAGAAGGGTTGGTAAATTTAACAATTGGCAAGTAATACAAATAAAAGTAGGAACTCCAAAGAAATGTTAGTAGAGTTAATAAATAAATAAATATAAGTAAGCAACTCAAATAAGAATTGGTCACCCAAAACTATAGTAGGTATCCTAATTGTACAATAGTTGATAAGTTACACAAATAAAAGTTTGTAATTCCATATATCAGTTGGCTGATTTAATCTGTTAGTATAAAAAAAAAAAAAAAAGATAAACAAGAGGAGGTTCATAATAAGTTTGATTTTGTTTGAGATAAGAGAAGATGGTAATTTGAGGAAAAAAAAACTAAATTAGAATTGGTAGCTAACTCAAATAAGAGTTGGTAACACAAAGTATGTAGTACTTTAATTGGAGAAATGTTGGTAACCGCTCTTAATAATTGTGATATGTAATTTCTCTAAAATAGTTAGTAAGATTCGAAAAAATACTTATTATCATTGGAAAGTAACTCATATGATGAGTTGTTCGCCTAAATCATTGTTGTGATAAGCATTTTTTCGTTAACATATGGAGGAAGTTAGGCATGTCTGCCAAAATTGAAGTGAGGATTGAGCGCGTTGTGGTAGTCATACACATCTGTGACATTAAGCATTACCTATACTATTTCCTTGTAATCTTTATCCTTCGACAATTGGTGGCACTTGCTCGAACCGTCTTTAATTTGCTGGTACTTGGAAACGCAGGTTTCGTGTCATTGTAAATTTGAGCAGTAAACAGCATCGGCCTCTTTCATTGTCAATTCAATGGAAATAAGCGAAAGAAAAGGATTGTCTGCCGATTTAATGTGCGGATCACTCAAGGAAAGCATCGTGCAGAATCCAGAATCTTTTGTCTCGTTAAAAATTTCAGGTGTTACATCCAGAGAAATTGTAATGGAAGCAGGTAGTGAAGAAGAAGAAGAAGAAGAGAGATGATGCAAGAACAGTTACAGGAGGTGGAAAAGAAGGCGAGGCCATTTCGGTTGTTGATTCGTTGGAATTTGTGTGCGAAGTTATATTGATACTTGTCTTAGCGAAAAAGGAAAAAAATGAAAAAAAATATAGTCAATTAAATTTGGATTGGTTTAGCAAAGTAAAGAAGCGTGTAAAGTATAACTAAGCCCAGGAAATGGCGGGGGAGTGACTGCTCAGAACACAGCCAATATTTTTGCAAAATTACTACTTTTTCACTAAAAAAAATCGAAAAAGGAAAAAATGCTCAACATTTCATAAAATCTAGATATACTTTATATATTATTCACTTAATTAAGCTTCTCTGTCTAGGACAAACACATTTGAATTTATTGCTCAACATTATTAAAGATATTTCGGATGATTCTGATAATTTTTTGTATCTTTCAAGATTGTGTGAATATTTATATTTAATTATGCACATCCTAATTTGATATGTCATCTTATTTAGTCAAATCATAAAATCTATAAATGGATTGATGTAATCTTCATTATGATATATTGATATATATGCAATTCCTCTTTTCCGCATATCTTTCTAATTTCTTAACTAGTATAAAACTAAAATTATTGTTCAATTAGGAAGGAAGAAAAATCCATGGAGAAACATCTTGGGTAGAGTCGTGAAGCGTTCTCCCTGGTAATTGGCCTTTCTCGGTAGAACCGATGTTCAGCTTCTTCTTCTTTTTTCCCCTTTTCTCTCTTTATATAAAGAAATGACATATATGTTGGAGATGGTTTTCGAATCTGAAAAACTAGAAAACCCATCAGTGCCTTAACCATTTTGCTATGAATTGTTCAACATGACATATTATTCAAAATTAACAATAATATTACTTGAAGTTAGGCCCGAATCCAGGGTTGATTCTGAAGGAGCCGACCAATCTGTTTCCATGATGATTTGTAGGGAACTTACTCCGATAAAGCATGTTTCGCCGCTTTTTTTTAATCCGGAAATTATTCATCCTAAAATTAATCATCCCAATTTCAGAGACGATTAAGATGATCACAATGGTGGCTATCGTTGCAGCATGTGACCGCTGATTTAATGGTTTCCTCTGACTGATTGAATGTGGTGCTATCGAGATTCAGAGAGAGCAATCATTAGGGCTCAAAGTTATTTGTATGGTCTTTTGGAGACTTTTACCTGGTCCGATCCCGTTACAACTTGGTGACTTATTGGGTCAGACCAATTCATGTTACCAACGAAATGTAATACAGATTTATATGATGCTCGGGCCCCAATAATTATGCAAAGAGATGAGATCTCAATGGGTGTCCTTCGAGCGAATGACTTTCAGTAAAGGACTGCTCTCCAATTATGCCAGGAGTTGTGATTCCTGAGGTGTCAAGATGTGCAATCGTATGGAATTTGGGGAATACCCGACCCGAGAAGTCGAATCGGATTGGATCGTTATTTAAGCAACACATGAAAATCAGTTTGGATCTCGCTGACTTTCGTCGTTTACGTGAGGACGAAGCTGCAACTCCGAGTCTTCTTTCTCACGGTACTTGCCTGCTGCTTCCATCTCGTCAGCAATTCTCGCTTGCTCTGCTTCCTTGCCCTTGCCCCACAGAACGGAGTAGAGCCCGACAATGATGAACACGGCCCCTACCAATCTGAAATTTTAAAGGAAACAAAAAAAATTCAGTGAATGCACCATTACCAATTTGAAGATAGTCTTCAAAAAGTGTACAACTTCACATTTCATATATCTTAACCTAACGTTATGGTAAAAGGGATACATACGTTCCGATATATAGTTTCTCGCGAAGGAGTGCCCAGCTCAGGATGGTCGACATGACTAGTAACAAAGGGCCGAAGATGGAAGTGTAGAGCGGGCCTTTTCTATGGACACACCAGGACATAATGCAGAACGCAAGTGCAGAACACACAATACCCTAAAATTCAAAAACCATCAGCATTATCTTGTGCAAAACATTTTCCATAGTATTGATGCATAAAAAGCCACAGTAAGGCCACTCTACTATTTGTTGAAGTTCATTCAAAGACTAGGACGCATACCACATAGAAACTGCGATGAGCCGGATCTTGGATCTCAAAGACCAGTCAGCAACATTACATTTAGTAGCAGCACCAATGATCGAACACTCAACGCTAGCCATGAGACACATTAGCATTGTGGTTGTGTAAGGAGCTGGAAATTTGGGACTCAATTTTGCCTAAATTTGTTACGAAACAAGCGTCAAGAGATTGAAGTGAACTCTCAAACTTTCTCTTTGATATGAGTTTGTCCCCCCATGAGAGAGATATAGAAAATGATTGTAAAAGGAAAAAAAAAAGGAAATGTTTCACTTACTTGGATAATGAACCAAAGTGCACAGCTACAACTGCTACAAAAGAGAAGAAAAGGTCCCAAGATGGAGTGGCTTTTGTAGGTTGAGCGTTTATCTGTCATTTTCTCTGCATAGTTCCAACGAATGCCAGAGGTACTATCTGCAATGGTGTGCCCGTGGTAAAACGAGAGCAACATCGCTCCACCCACGCACAGCACTGTTCC